>PYAF01003289.1:160490-173068 GCA_007407185.1 Glycine tomentella
TACTCCACCATTGCTATTATTTAATTTAATTACATAGGTCTTAGAGTGGAAGAACTTTCACGGGTAACAATATAAAATCAATGGAGCCACCAAGTGGATTCGGTCACTTTACCATTTTGAATCATCATTGATTTTCCACTTTCAATTTTTACAATATTTACTAACTATAACTATTCTTTCCCTTAAATAGTTCCAAATAAAAAGGAAATGAACTAGTAACTAGTAAAGCTTTCATAGAATGAAATACAATAGCAGTTACTTGCAAAGAAGGAAGTCAAGTAAGAGTTTTTAACATAATTTAACTGCCTTTTAATTTATTTAATTAATTTTTTAACTACACTATAATTTATTTAATTAAATTAGATCTGTTTGCTAAGTATTTTTTTCCTAACTCATAATATTTTTTATATGTTATTTGAAGTTGTGTTTGAACCCAGTTCTTCATCAATATTTTAAGATACATTTTCATTTATCATTTCTTTTCATGTTATGTTATTTATTTTAACAAAAATAGTTTTTAAAATCACATTATTAATTTTTATTATAACAGAATTTGCTAAAATATTTAACTTTTAAGGGGAACAGCATGGAGCTGTGAGCAAAGTTTTCACTTCAGCAAGAAGGAGTATCGGCTTCGGTGTGGCAGCTGGCTAAGGCTTATGCAGCCGTCAATGATTCTGGATATCATCAATTGGTTAGCCACTGGTATAGCTGGTAGATTATCCTATAATTGTGTTGGTTTAAATGGTGGTCTTTATCTTGCATTTGGGTTGCTTTGGACCTGAAAGTGCCTTTTTGTTTGTGTGCGTGTGCAGGACATGTTAATGTTGCTCCTTGTCATTTGACAGCTGAGGCAGAGACTTTGCTTTCAGCTACTCTGATACATGAGGTTTGTTTAGCTTTTGTGTATAGAAGTGATGGTATTTGACACTTTTCAGGTTATGCATGTTCTTGGTTTTGATCCTCATGCCTTTGCTCATTTTAGAGATGAAAGAAAAAGACGCCGTACTAAGGTATGTGCTACTTGTGTTGTATGATTTCTTTTTTATCCCCCCCCCCCCCCCCCCCCCCCTCTCCTCTTACAATAGAACGGTATATTCTATATAAACCATTGGTTTTCAAGCATACTTTACTCCATGTCTGGTGATTTGAATTTTACAATGAGTAACATGACAACTTTTATGAACATGATCATGGGAGTATGATCATGGGAGTATGAACATGACAACTTTTTTTTTTATCTAAAATCAATTTTGGATTAAAAACCAATATTCCAACATAAAACAAAGCTTGCACTTAATGCAGGCGATTATTGTCACACATGCCTATGCAAATTAATTTTTTTTGGTAACCATATGACGCCGGAAATTTACTGATTTGAAACTCCACATGACAATGGTGGCAAAAGCTGGTGATTTCCTATGGATAGGAATCCCTATCGAAATTTATCATAGGCAATATTAGACTTTTGATTAGCATCTCTGCTACAAAAGCGCAATGAATAGGGAAGAAAAGCCCTTTGCAATTGCAAGTGAAATACTTTTTATATACGTATTAACCTTTTAAGCTAATGTCTTATTGTCATCGCCCACCAGGAAAAGTAGAAGTTCCATAACATGCGACATTTTATTTAATTTAAAGCGTGAAGTTACTATAAACAGTGTTTTCAATTTTGGAGATGTCCTTAAATATCACCAATTTTAATATATATTATTCATTAAGGTAAGTGAACTTTTCTTCAGTTTTTAAATTTTAGCTTGAAATAGATGTAGTTAAAGTTAACGCCCATTGCCATTTATTCTTGGGTAGATTACATAATTAATACCAGAAATAGAAAAAAGAACTGCAGATAGAGTCACCTAGCCAGCATTTTACTAAATTGGGTATGCGGCTATGCACTTATGTGGCATGATTTAATCCCCTGGTTCTTATTCAGGATAGAGAATCACTGAATTTCTTGCTTTCTACCTGTTTTAGGCATATTTAGTAAAAAAGTCAATGGCATTGCCTTCCCAGCTATTAAACCACCTTGCTTCTCAATTTTTTTGTCTTTGAGCCTCTATACCGTTATATGGAAAAGGGAGATGAGGACTGGAATGAGTTTAATGACATCAATAAACTCATTATAAGGTCACCACTTCGCACAGAGTATAGAATTACTTTTCCTCACCTTTATAACAACAGGCCTCGCAAAGTAAAGCTTTGCGTGTATCATACTCCCATGATCATGTTCATAAAAGCTGAATCTACTTATCCTGTATACACCCTATTCTCATTTATATCTATCTTACATGTTCATAAAAGCTGAATCTACTTATCCTGTATACACCCTATTCTCATTTATATCTATCTTCTCTGGACAGACTTGAGGAGGAATGATAGAAGTCTTGTGTCTTTTACCTTCTTTGCATAATCATATTCATTTCTTATCTTTGGTCTCGTTCTTCGAACGACCTTCAACAAATGGGTACCTGTACCCGAAACCGACACAGGTTTGTAGTTTCAAGGCTGTTATATTCTAATTTATTTGGAGCTGCTTCTTTTATTCTCGTATTAGTCATTTTTTTTTTGTCATTAGTTGTAAAAGTAATTGGTTTTTAAATATTAAATGATGAGTTGGCTGTAGTGAAATTGAAATCTCATTATTCACTCATGTTGCAGGTGGACAATCCTCATTGGCTGATTATTGCACTTATTTTGTTGCATATTCTGATGGATCATATTTATTTCATTGAATTATATTAGTTAATTTGATAGACTTAAATATTTCTTTATATTATTAGTTAATGTGGGCAATGAATTCTTTATATTATTATTTTTAAAATTAAATAATTTTAGTTAACATGTTCTTTAATTAATAATTTTTTTTAATCCAGTGATTAAGACGGTTTAAATATATAAGCGTCTTATAATCACTAATTTTTTTATTTTAGCACAGGGCTTCTAAGACGGTTTTAGGATATAACCGTCTTAGAATGACCATATTCTAAGATGGTTATAGCTTAGAACCGTCCTAGAATAGTTTTTTTTTTTTTTAATTTTAGCACAGGTATTCTAAGACGGTTTTACCGTAGAACCGTCTTAGAAGAGTGATTTTTTTATTTTTTATTTTAGCACAGGGATTCGAAGACGGTTTTAGGATATAACCGTCTTAGAATAGTGATTTTTTTATTTTTTATTTTTATTTTTCAACATCTTCTAAGACGGTCTAATGAGGAATCGTCTTAGAATTGTTTGAAACGAAGACGATTTAATAACTGTATTTGAAGGTCTTACTTTTAAAGATGCTAGATACAAAGATAATTGAAGAATCGTCTTTGTATGGGATTTACAACCGCCTTAGAATGCCGATTTTGTAGTAGTGAATAACACAACAGCTTATTCAATTGATGAATTTTTCACACACAGTCATCAAACTAAAAGAACAAAGTCAAGAAAACATCAAACTTAAAACAAGACCCAAATTCTGCAATTCACATCAAACTTAAAAATCCTTGCAAGAACAAGGTTAGCATTGCTGATGCTGACATTAATCTTTCAGGTATCACTATGCTGAGATTAATCTTTCAAGAATAATGAATAACACAAAATAATGAATATAGCCCACACATAGGTATAGCCCACACAGGTATTTTGCAAGAACAATGAATAACACAAAACAAATATATAGCCCACACAGGTATCACTAACTTCAGATTAATCTTTCAACCAAACTAGCATTGCTAATGGCGGTTCAACAAGGTTACCTGATAAAAGTACATCACATGTATAGCCCACACAGGTATCACTATGTTGAGATTAATCTTTGAAACAAACTATAACCCAAAACAATGAATATAGCCCACACAGGTATCTTGCAAGAACAATGAACAACACAAAACAAACATATAGCCCACATAGGTATCACTATGCTAAGATTAATCTTTCAACCAAACTACAATTGTTGATGGTGGTTCAACAAGGTTAGCTGTTAAAAGTACATCACCACTTCCAAGAACAATCAATAACACAACAAATACCTAGCCCAGTGGCCAATAAGTATTGAACAAACTACCATTTGTAAGTTTGTCATCAGTGCAAATACAACATAATTTGAATAATTTATAGAAGGGTCAAATTACAAGTGCAAAAACACTAAAATAACATAAAGAAAACATCAAACTTAAAAAAAATGTCAAACGATAATCATCAAATTAAAAACGCCTAATATCAATATTCCATATCACATTTACCAATTGAGTTGATTGTATTTTCTCAAATTAAACAGAATAACATGAACAAGGTCTTACATTTACCAATTTATCATAGAATTTTAAAAAAGGAACCGTACGGATTATACAATCCGTATGAGGCTTACGGATTATACAATCCTGAAGCTTCATACGGATTGCGTAATCCGTAAACTGCTTGCGGATTGTGTAATCTATAAGCTGCGTATGGATTGTATAATCCGTAAGCTTCATACGGATTACACAATTCGTATGAGACTTACGGGATACACAATCCGTATGGGGCTTACGGATTATGCAATCCGTATGAAGCTTACGGATTACACAATCTGTAAGCTTCATATGGAGTGCATAATCCGTAAGTCCCATACGGATTGTGTAATCCGTACGTCTCCAAAACCTTCGTACAGATTGCCTAATCCGTATCATACCCATGGATTAACCCGTCCGTACTCCGAAACAGCAGTAGATTCTCACCGCTCAGCGAGTTACGAACACCACCACTGACGGCGCGAGGACAACCAACAACCACCTGCAACTCCAACGACCACCACGCACAGGAGCAATGCCACCACTGTTAGCCCCCAAAACGAACGAGAAGAAGAAAGCACAGAGGAAGACGAAGAAAAAGCTGCTGAAGGAAACAAAAGTACAGGTTTAAAAATTAAACCTAAGTTGAATACTCACAGGGATATTTTCGGTTATACACTATTACAATATAGTGTATGTAGAAAACCATATAGTGTAGGAAGAAAAACCCAGGAAGCAATTGATGAAATTGTGAAAATCAAAATTTGTGGTTTCTATTCCCATTAAAAAATGAAAATAAAATAATTGTGGCTCGTTTCTTAGAGGTGGATACTTGTCCTGTTAGCAGATACTTGCTTGAGTTGCTTATGGTTTCTTAACAATTTATGGAGGCCCAAAACACTAAACAGTCTCGACTTTTGGGTATGTGAATGTGAGAGAGAGGAAGAGAAGTAACAAAAATGGTCATAATTGTGTTGGTTTTCTGTACAACATAATCTCTTTGGAGGACAACTCCAATATTGGCCATCAATTTTCAAAATTTTGACTAGCACCACTATCATTATAACCATTTATTCAATTTGCTGACTACGCCTAAGTGATGCTTTCACTTGGGCATGAGTAATAACACTGGGGAGATTGGTTAAGCTTCTAATGGCTAGCATTTATTTCTTTCTATGCATTTTTAAGTTTTTAACACAACTCATGATTTATTCAAATAAAAAAGATGAAATTGGGAGCATGCACGTAAGAAACTTACTTGTTGGTGGCATAGTTGACAAGGTTGGAAAAGAGAATGCCAAGGGTGATATTCAGCTGCAACACTATATTCAATGCTCCACGAATTCATGAAGGTGCGATCTCTGAAAGAAAAACTGGCACGACCTGTCAAAAAAAAAAAAAAAAAAAACTAACGCAACCAAGATGAGTGGGTTCCAAAAGACCACCTCATCATATCATTAAAATATTAGTCAAATAATTTATTTTCCATTATAAATTGTATTAAACCAAAATCGGCTTAGCTTTATCGTTTATATGGATAAGATATAGGTATAATTTGTGAACTGCAAAAAAGAGAAGCACAAGTTGAAATTTTGTTTGCACTTTCAATGTCAAAAAAGAGATTCTTAGCCATAAAATATAAATGACATTGTATAATTAAGAGTAAATAATCATTTTCGTACCTGAACGTGTAGAGTACAGATAAATTTGTTCCCAAAAGATGAAAATTCAAATTTTTATACTTGAAAGTGGAAAAAGTGTGACAAATTCATCTCTCCGTTAACTTTTGTCCGTTACCGTTAATTGAAAGAGCCTACGTGGCACATTCATGAACAAATTTTTTCAGCGCTCTATACATTCAGGGAAGAATTTGTCCGCTCTCAACCCAAAATAGAATTTAATCTTCATATTCTCCCTTTCTAAATCATTGCAAGCATAAAATTATAATAAACACTTAAAATTTAAGAAAGTAAGCATAAGTTAAAACAAACATAATAATAAGCATAATATTGATTAATAAGCATAATTTGTTTGTTGCTATTAAATTTCTATTTAACAACATTATGTAATGACAAAATCAAGTTGAGTCTTATTTTTTTGTAAAGATTAATTTAATGGTTGTATATTTTAATTTGTTTGAGTCTCATATTTTGGATAAAGTACTATCTCATATTTTTGCTTTGAAATTTCTAATGTGATCGTACCTTATACAAAATATGATACTCAAACAAAAATGCACAGTCATTAAGTTAATTTTTATATAAAAAAGATAAGACCCAACTTGAATTTAGCATTACCTAATATTGTTACAATAGAAATTTCAGAGTAATAAATCAATTATGTTTATTGATCAATATTATGTTTGTTTTAACTTATGTGTGCTTTCCTATTTTTTAAGTGTTTGTTATAATTTTATGCTGACAATGATTAAAAGGGGAGAATATGAAGAATAAATTATATTTTGGATAGAGAGCTGACAAATTTGTCTTGAATGTGCCAAGTCAGCTTTTTCAATTTAACGAAGATATGAATTTGTCACACTTTTTTAACTTTAAGGGACAAAAATTTGAATTTTCATCTTTTAAAAATAAATTTATCGGTATTTTACACATTTAAGGACGAAAATGACTATTTATATTAATTGAAGGAGAGAAAATACAAAGTGATCTCCATCTAGTGTCGTAACGTCAAATAGTAAGAACAATTTAACGCATCAAAGGTGGGTTGAAGTTTGAAGAAAGACGATTAAGACTTTGGGAGTGCATGCCAAGGAAGCCTTTGTACAATTACCAATAAAACTATTGGTTTTAATTATAAACTTCCCTTCCACTAAAGCATGGTGATTCATTATATTGTTGGGACATTCACGTCTGTTACATGACAATGCCCTTTCTACATTTTTTCATTTATCATTATCTTTATAATTATATATTAATCTCTTAGGTTGGTCAAATATGCCAGCTCGTTCTTCCTCTGTAATTAATATATACACACCACACCTAGTAGTAAAAACTACAAAACCTATTTTTGTCTTAGACTAAGGGACATAATATGTCAATATCTGACCGTCACCTTATTAAGTTTTTACTCATTAAATAACAACGATACAAAGTTTGTGAGGGTGGGTAAAATATAACTAAAATAGAAAAGGAAATAACAAGTACAAATATATTATTTAATTATGACAGCAGAAAAATTATGGCTAACTAAAACTAGACATCATTAGCAAACAACTACAAGTTGCTTTTTCTGAGCATATGCAAACTTTAAACAAACTTACAAGCATCACAAAAACTGTATAGACATTTAATTATGACAGCAGAAAAATCTCAACTGCCAACATATTTTAATAGAAAAATCTCGGAAAAATTATACAAAGTCTGTCTTCCCAGCTATAGAATTTTGATTTGCTATGTTTACCTACAGGAACAAGTTCTGTAACTTTCTATTCGTGCTCATTTTTGTTGACTAGAAGTCAGTCATACACTCATGACTCATACTATTGTCCAATATGAAAATTTCCATATTCAGAGTTTCAGAATACAAAACTAATTTGGGATTTCACTAATTTTTATAAAGAAATTAGTTTTATTTGGGAACTAACCAGAGAGATGTTCATGTAAGTTTACATGAGCACATTATACAAAAGAAAAGGTCCTAGTAAGCATAATAAAATGTTATATAATTTATCTAACTATTACTAATTACTAATATTATCATCAGTATTGGTATAGAAGTCCAAAAAAATTACAGTTTCAGACACATTCGCATGTCAGACACAACATTGCTACTAATTTTGAAGCCCGCTTCCTTACCCTACAATTCGTGAAAAATTGCAGCAAAAGATGTAACTCAAATAATAGAGATTAAAGTAACCTAATTTGTTGATATTTGTTGAATCCCTAATGCATAAAAAGATTTATAAAGTTTTGATGATAACAAACAATGAATGTCACATTATTATATTTACTGTATTGATGATAATTATTTGATTATTCGATATTATGAAGTTATTGATATTTTGGATTTATGAAGATCAACATAATTGAGAAAATTATTTGAAGAATTCTGAAGATTGATATCATTCATGATGACATGAAATTAAGAAGATTAGTTTTTATTTTTTATTATTAAATTTTATGTAAGGACATTAGAATATTGATTTTGCCAAGATATTTATCTTTAAGATTGTATTGTATAATAAGATAAAATATTGTTTAAGATTGCATTCAAAAATAGGATAAAATATATTTTAATATTCAAAAATAGGATATAATATTTTTAAGATTGCATTGCATAATATAATAAAATATCTTAAAGATTGCATAATATTCTTTAGGATTGAATTCAAAAATTGGTTAAAATCATATGCTTAATAAATAGAAACATATTTTTGTGTTTAGTGTATACATTCCATTCCAAATAATATTAGAGTTTTAAAGAGTTTATGTTTGTATCATTGAGGGAATTGTTGTGAGATAATATAGAAGCGTTTGACAAGTCTGATTCTTCAATACTTCATCAGGATTTAAAGGTACCTATTTGCTTAAGGAATAGAAGCGTAAAGATCACCATTTTTATTGTATTTTTTCTTAACTTTGGAAAAGGTCGTAGTTGGGAAACTAGGATACCAATTCCTTCTCTGTTCTTGGTTAATTGAGACGTGCGACTTCTGGGTGGGAAACTAGGATACCAGTCTGGCTGGGAAAAAGGATACCAGTCTCTCTATTCTTGGTTAATTGAGACGAGAACTTTTTGCTATGAAACAAGGATACCAACTGGGATAATTGTTGTGTAAGGATAGACTAGGAAACTAGGATACTAGGAACTCCTGTACACAAAATTATCGTAGCAAAGTTGTCCATTGGATTGATTATCCAATTTGGACGTCGTGGTTTTTTACCCAATTGGATTTTCCACGTTAAAATTGATTGTGTCTTCTTTATATATTATCTTCATATTATTGCTTTGAGTTTGATTTTAAATTGTGAATTATTTTATAAAACTCAATTCACCCCCCTATTGAGTTCATCTGGGACCAACATAATTAACATATGAAATTCCAATGAATCAAACACATTGTCGAGGAAATCATATACATCCGAAATGCTTTTAGTCGAATTAAAATAGTTAGGAAAGATAATCACTCAAGGGTTTAGTAACAATTAATCTTGTGTCAGTACTTAAGTGAGTGAAAGAGAAAGAGAGAGAGGTACCTTTGACGTGTGCAACATAAGCTTGAGTGAATTTCTGAGACATCAACAAAGCCATTTTCCTCTTGTCACCTTCTTATCCTTCACCACCCTTGCTATTATCACCTCCTCCTCTCCTCTGCCTCCGCCACCACCACCACCGTTACCATTTCTGTTACCATTGGCGCCGCTGCCACTAATATCGAGATCGGGTTGAGTTAGGTCAAGCGAAGTAGCAACCTTGGAGTACAAAGTGACAACAGCGTACACATGTGGGTTGGAACATGTCAAGTAATCAAGTGCAGCACAGGGAAATGAGATTCACAGTGAAAAGAGAGATATTAATGGGAGATCGATAAAAGATTGTGGGCCTACTAAGAAAGAATGAGAGAAGAGTTGAACCTGAAACACACAATCCAGCCACACCCAAAGACTTTGCCATTGACCCTTCTTCGTTCTTTCGATTTCGCCCCCCTTCCTTTCAAGAACCTTCTTCTCACGCCATGCCGTTGTGAATGTCAGGTTTTGGGCTTTATAAAAGACCCAATAACATCATTTTTTTAAAAATAAAATCAATGTTATTAACAAATAACACAACATCAGTTTTTAAAAACGGATGTTATTGACTGAAACTCAACATCAATTTTCAAAAAACAGATGTTTACTATCTTATAGTAACATCGATTTTTTATAAAACTGATGTTGAATTTCTGTCAATAATATTGGTTTTCAAAAAATCGATGCGGAGTTTCTGCCAATAATATCGGTTTTTCCAAAAATTGATGTTATTGAGATCGCTTTATTTATGAAAATGCAATCGCATTTTTGTTAACATCGATTTTATAAAAAATTGATGTTAAATTGACGATGTTAAAAAACTTTTTTCTGGTAGTGTGTAATTGTGTTCGAAGTGTTTCTCTTGCTTATGGGTTCCCACAAACTTTGAAAAGACTTTCAGATGCCTCTAAAGCAACTGCTTGCAACCAACAACAAAGGCACCGTCACTGTTATCACAAAACACCCTTCTCAATTTCCTGTCTTTTTCTATATATTCGGAAGCATAAAAACCCAGTGGATGAATTTGCTCCTTGTTCTTTGCGCCTTCATGAAGTAGTTCATTTGCATGACGGTTATATTATTGCCCAGGTTCTATTAAGGTCTTTGGTGTTGCAGGTGAGACACCGAATGCAGGCGTTGAAGGTGCTGCAGACGTGGCAGAGCGCCACCGCGATGGTCGTTGGTGAATGAGAGGGTGTTGTCGTGTTTAGACTCAAATTCAATTGTTGATTTCTTGTTTTGACATTTTGGAAAGGAGGCATTACGTTGATTTCTTGTTTCGTCATAATTACCCTTCATTTCAAATTAATTTTTAAAAGAAATAAGTGGATTTTTTCGTAAAGAAAGTACTAATTGCTAACTTAGTCCTTAAAAAAACTAGTAAAAGTATTATAGCAAACTCATATATATACAGAGGCGGATGCAGGTTATAAGTTGGGGGGCAGTGCCCCTCTTTAAATTTTGTCATTAAAATTTTAATATATCCTTAGCATTTGTTTGCCGTGCTTGTTAATTATTTTCAGTATTTGTTATATTCTGTCTCCCTTAAATTTTGCCATTAAAATTTTAATATATCTTTAGCACTTGTTTCCAGTGTTTGTTAATTATTTTCGATGCTTGTTATATAGTTTGCGGTGCTTGTTAATTATTTTCATTTGTAATTTATGCATTATCACTTGTTTATAAGGTGATTAAAATCCTTATTTTTCTTTGAAATGAGAAGTACAGTTTAATCATATGCATTTTGTAGAAATATTTTAGTCTATATTGTAACAACTCATATTCAAAGATCTCAAACTCAATACTTATATCTAAACTAACTCTCATGTTGTCATCATGGTCTTTTGAAATCTCATAGCAAGTTATAATAAATTTCTTTCATTATTCTATTCAATTCAGAACAGTAATTTGGTCTGACTATTTATTTGTTTCTTTAGATTATGATTTATAATTGTTTGTCTCCGTCACTAAATGTGCATACATAAATAAATTTTTCAAGATATATTATTAGTGTTCCCCTTGATTATTTTTTTGGATCCATCACTATATATATATATAGTTTGACAGTTTGAAAGTGATGTCAAATACTTCACCAAACCAAAGGACAATCACTGCCTCCTTTTATGTCTGAATTGCTATAGGCACCGCAAGAGAAATTATTCAAGCATTTTGATTCTGCATTCATCTAAATAAATATTTTAATCCAGCCATTTATATAAGTGTAGCCTCTGATTCTTTAAGGCCTGCATATTTGACAAACCCATACGTGTGTAGCTGTCATTGCAGCAGTGCAACTCAATGGTTTATTCCAGAAGCATCCTTGACTCGAATTCTGTGGTGAACTTGGATCGAATCCTTTTAAACATTTGCATACTCTTGAGTCTTGAGTCTGTAATCCTGCAATTACCGTAGGCTCCACAGAGCCCATAGTATTATCGTAGTCACCTGGGGTAGTTATGTAAATCTTCCAATTTGGTTTGTTGTCTTCCTTCCCATTCTTTTGGTCTGCTCTCTTCCTTCCCATATATGTTTGGAAACGGACATTGATTATAATTTTCATTATCTTTATTTAATCCATAATTTTAGTCCCTTAATTTTTAAATAGAGACATTTTGTCCCTTTAATTTTAGCAAATCATATTCTCCTATATCAAATTAGAGACATTTTATTTCCTTTTGTAGCATGTTTAATTTTATACTTTTTACCCTTGGAACCAATTTCTCAATGGGCCAATTTTTTGTTTTTTTCAATTTTATATTTGTTTATTTTGTTTTTTAAAATATTTATTTTTCATTTTTTAAGAATTTTTTATTTCCTTTTAATTTTATGATTTATATATTTAAACAAATTAGATATAGAAATTAGTTATAGGAATTAGTTAACTCCTTTAAATTTTTTATAGAGATGATTTCTTTGCGTTATTTTGTTCATGTTAATGATGTATTATCTATCGAATAACAGTGTAGTTTCATAAATATAAATTGTTCATTAAATACAAGCTTTATAAATAATAAATTAATTTTAATTTTTATTGAAAGATTAATTTTTTTAAAAAATGAAAATGAAAAGA
>PYAF01003289.1:173168-204686 GCA_007407185.1 Glycine tomentella
AACATGGAAATACAAAGAATTTTCACTCTTGAAAAAATGAAAAAAAATTAACAACATCTGCCAAATAATATATATTTTTAAAAATGATATATATACAATTAATAAAACAATTATTAAAACAAATAAAAACATACGAAAAAAAGTTTAAAAAATCACTTAAGAAACGATTCCCCGGGAATCAATTTATTAGCTGGGTTTTAAAAAAAAAATCACATTGAAAAATTTGTTCATGCAAAAAAGAAAAACACAAAAAGTAGTTAAGAAATTGGTTCCTAGAAAACCAATTTCTCACTTAGCAAAATAATAAATATTTAATTTTTGAAATATATAAATAATAAAATTGAAAATTAAAAGGAAATAAAAATATTCTTAAAAAATAAAATTAAATATTTTAAAAATAAAATAAATATATGGAAAATTGAAAACAAAATTTGTCCAGTTGAGAAATCGGTTTATTTAACTTGAAATAAAAATTGATTTCTCAATGTATATAAAAAAAAAGTGAAAGTGAGAACCGAGAAATCGATTTCTCATTAAGAAGAGTGACTTGTATCAGTTAGCTAAATAATTTTTAACTTGTCTTATTTGTGTAATTTTTTGTTTTTTATGTATTTATGGGATAAAAAACTCTCAATTTACCTACATTTTATTTATTTTAGTTTTGTCCAATTGAATCTTGAACTTAACATATTCTATTATCAAAATATTATTTTATTAATTAAAATGGAAGAAATAAAATAAATAAAACATATATAAAATTAAGAATTAAACCAAAATTACAAATTTTCTTAAAATAAGAATACTAAATATCTCTATTTTAAAATAGAGAAGTCAAAATTATAAATTTTCTAAAATAAGGAGATCAAATGTTTTTATTTTAAAATAGAGAGAATAAAGTTATTGATCGAACAAAATAAGAGGCTAAAATTATGGTATCATTTTTACTCCGACAATGTCAGAATTATTCTTCAGGTTATACGAATAGAACGTATCGTTGTACATTAGCAACGTACCTACTTGAATTCATACAACACGATTTGGGTTTTGGTATGATACGTACGCCAGTAAATTGAAGTCCATTCCATGGTCTGGAACGGCAGTATTTTGTGTTCATTTCATCAGCTGGTAAAAACACTGGATAATTATAAAACTTTAGATCCCAAGAAAAATCTCCTGGGGATGGATCATCTGGACTATTCCAAGACGTTATTTTTCGTTCTAAACCAGTTGGGAGGTTCCATCCCTACTTCATCCATGGTAAAAGTGTATCAGAAGAATAATCAAAGCTTTGCCACAAGTACCCTTCTAGGTCTGCATCTCCCTCATTTATTACCACAAAATTGCAACTGTCCAAGAGCTTTGCCATCTGATTCTGTGCTGGTTTTTGATAGGTTATAGACCAAACAACAGAATCATTTTGTCTGAGATCAAGATTACCTGTGCTGGTGAATCTTAAGATGCCTGAAGAGTGAAGAATCATTGATAGGGTTTGTGCCGTTTGAGAATAAAGTCAACAAACAACTCTATCTGTAGGAATAATTTTATGTCAAATCCCTAGGTAATGTTTTGTAGAATTGCC
Organism: Glycine tomentella; assembly: GCA_007407185.1. NCBI lineage: Eukaryota > Viridiplantae > Streptophyta > Magnoliopsida > Fabales > Fabaceae > Glycine > Glycine tomentella. The sequence continues at coordinate 174,748 of PYAF01003289.1, forward strand.
CAGGCTGAAGAAACCAAGCTCTAACACTCCGCTGCTAGACACTATGGTCTTAAGGTCCTCACTGATGGATTGTGACATATTGAGGATAGTTGTGGAAAATTTTAGAGAGGGAACAAAACAAACAAGTAACCAACAATAATCGTGAAAGAAAAAATTCCCATTGAATAACAGGTTGTTTGGAGACAAATAATATGGATTTAGCTAAGTGTATCATACTTCATAAACACAAAATTCAGGATGTTCATTCCCACTTAGTCAGCATGAAATTGATGCTAAATGTCTACAAGCTAAGCTTTGTTAATGATTAATGGTTAATTTCTGTGGCAAATTGACTAATCATTTTTAACAACGTATTTCTTTACAAGTTGACTAATCGTTTGATTAATGCTAAATTTTAATTTTCCAATTATGCTAAACATCTTTTTTTTATACATTGAACCTTGTATTAATTTACTCAAAGTCAGGATAAATTAGGAATTTACATTTAGGATTTCTAGGGTTCTAGTTTGTTAGAATTCCTTGATGCTTTTGTGGGTTTTTGCATGAAATTGAAGTAGAATTAAAAATAAATTCTGCTGGCTTATGGGTGGCTTGTTGTGTGCTTAAGCGAGTCAAGACATAAGCAAATGAAGGAATCACTGACATACCTCGTTCAAGCAAGCCTTACTAGATACTTGAGTGAGAAGAACTTAGAAGATGATGATAAAGCCAAGCTAGCTTAGGTGAGCTAAGTCAATAAGCAACTTTGGAATCACTTGAGTCCCTCGCTTAAGCCTAAGCTTCAAGGCGCTTAATTAACCAGACAATCAAGCCAAAGGAAGAATCGAAGTCCCTCGCATAAGCGCTATGCACTTAAGCATGGAGAGTCAATAGCTGAGCCACCCACAATCAGAAGGTCCTGCTTAAGTGAGGTGCATTACTCATGCTTAAGTGAGGAAAACATGTGAGGCCCAAGCCCATACTAGATCATAAAAACCTGGCGCACAAAGGAAGATTATTCTGGCACATTTGAGACAACAATTCTGTGAGAGCACCATTTTCGGGGCTTTTAGCGTGATTTCATTATGCTTTTGTATGTTTGATTTTGGGATTTGTAATCAAACTATGACCAACTAATATTGTCATTTGTCGGTGTTAGAAATGACTGAACCTAATTTCACGTAATATTCTTCTTTTAATACAATTATTTAGTTTTATTTTTCTTCTTCTTCTTCCCTTAATGCTTTTTCTAGATTAATCACCTATTGCTTGATCTTAGGAATCAATAGTTTAGTCAACAAACATTTGTTTGATTCCCAAATAGAGAAGAGTACCTAATATAGGTCAATACCAATTAGGTTCTTTTAAATTATTAATTGTTAATGCTAGTAATTTAATTTGCCAAGACATTGAGAATTAATCTAAAGGACTAAGACCTCTTCACCCTAAGACATTAGGGTTAGAATATAACTGTGAGTTGGAAATAATTTACATGAATAACTAGATTAATTATCAAAGTCAATCCTGACTGTTCAAACCATCCAATTCTTACAATCATACTGTGATCGTTCTATTATTGTTCTCTTTTTAAATTGCTTTTATTCTTACATTGGTCTTTTATTACTCAAACACAAACCATTGAGAAAATATTTTACAAAACCTTAGTCTTTTGATTGAAATTTCCTGAATAACTACTAGTCCTTTGGGAGACAACCTAAAAGCAAGTCCTAAACACTACTTCGAAACTTGGTTTTACTTAACCACACAAAAAATCCCTAACATTGGTCCTAAAATTTTTGTAACTTCCGCTTGTAGTCTCTAAATTTTTTTTTCCACATTTTTGGTCCCTATAGTTTTCTTTTGTTAACATTTATAATTCCAGTTGTCGAGTAAATATGTTAATTGATAATGTAACCAGTAACTTTTGTACTACAATAATTTGTCACATCATCAAGGAGTCTAACGGGAGTAATCACACATAATTTTTTAGTAAAGTGTGGTTTTAATATGTTAAGTTTAAATTAGTTGATTATGTCAAATAAGTTTATAAGGGACTAAAAATATAATTTTTCAAAAAAATTGCATCTAGTGGTCTATCAAACTCATTGATGATGTGACAAGTCACTTGAATGCTAACATGAATTTTACATCATCAATTAATGTTGTTACTCCATGGCAAGGACTAAACCATTAACAGAGAAAAAGTATAAGAACCAAAAAATACTAAAAAATTTGTTTAAGAACTAAAAGTGAAATTTGTAAAAAGTTTATGGTCTAAAAGTGTAATTAATCCTAAACTATTTCTTAGCCCTACTAAGAAAAATTTCTAGATCTGTCATTGAATACCTGTGTTCAATTCTTACAAATAAAAAAACTATGTATTATTGGAATATATAAAATGAAGAGCATCATCAGTTCAATCGTTGGCTTTGTACCGATGAGAATGATAATTTTTTATCACTCCATCACTATATGGGATGGTGGTTCATGGTTGAATTATCGTCATGAAATCACTATTTTTTAAGCTTTGAGATCTGTCATGATGTTGGTGAGCTTTGGGACATCTCACATAAAATTTCTTAATACATAAAAAGAAAAAAGTTTCAAGCATATCAAGAATAACAAACTATTTAATTAAAATATAAAACCAATCCAAAACTTTATATTAAGATTATTTTTCAAAAACTTCTAACAGGCATACATATGGACAAAGCTAATGGAAGTAGGAGTTAGTATAAAACACTTGATCAGAGTCCCGAGGAATTTAAGAATAAAGACACATACAGGAGAAGAGTTAACGAATTTTTCAACCACGTTTGAGAAGAGTCGTCTACCATGCCACTCATACCTAGGTATTTTTAGCATTTTTTTTAAATCAGCAAAAAATTTATTAATAAAACTGGTACCAGTGGTACCTAACAATTACAGAAAACATCAGCACAATTACCCCACACTAGCAACCTAGTTAAAGAGTATTAATATCATACTGATATAGGTTTTTAGCATTGGCATTGAACCCGGGAATTTCGACAACTCCACAACTATATGATAAAATTGGGTGGGTCTTATTTAAAAAATAATAATAAAAAGTTTGAATATACAAGTACGACTGGAGTAAAGACTTGAATTTCTATCATATAAAAAAATTAATGTCATTGTATTTGTTCTGTCAAACAAGCTAGAATTTTTTTTAAAATCGTTTGGTACTATTATCAGATATGGTTCCAATAAAACTATATATGATATATTGAATAAAAGCCAATTCAGTAGACAAAGGTTATACAAAAGTGTAAAAATTTTGTTACATGTCATGCGGTGAGTGGTGATTGACTGGAATATATATATATATATATATATATATATATATATATATATATGATGGTGTTTAAGACTATGCAATATCTTTTTTCTTCCAAAGAAGCGGTCTAGCCGCGAGTTTGCTTCTTGTTAAGAGCGTTAAATTATACAAAAGAACATGTGTGGCTAAAGTTGTAGGCGAATTAAAATAAGTTTCTTCGTAAACACTTATATGAAAAGCAAATATGAAAATTAAATAGGAATGAAAATTAAAATAAATATTTTTCATAACTTAAAATTAGATGGATAATTAAATTATGTTTTAAACCTCTAAAATTATTAGTGTGTTCAAATTTGTTCCTTATAATTTTGTTTAATTTGTATTATTTTAATTGACCTCTCTAATTTTGAAATATATATATATATATATATATATATATTTTTTAAGTGTTATCTAAATTACTTTTACCCTTGTGTAAAGCATTATCTAAAACACTTTAAATAACAAAAAGTTGGAGGAATGAAAACAATACATCTTAAAATTAGAAGGATGAAAATAATATGAAAATTTTAGAGGGATCAAATTTAAACATTAGTAATTTTAGAGAGACCTAAACCATAAATTACCTAAATTAAATTTAAATTGTGCATAAACTAATTCATAAAAGCTCTTTTATATTAGCTATTCTAAAAAATTATTTTTAACTTATGGTAAGTAAACTTTAGCTTATAGAAATTTTTTATTTTTAATTCTAATCTTCTCTCCTACAAATCTTAATATAAAAAGATTAGAATACTTTTGGAAGACCAATTTGAAATGAAGTGGTAAAGTTCATGCGACAATTTTTCATTGTCGCACTTCTTATAAATTTAGAGAATAATTTAAATTTTTATTTTTCATAGACTAAATTTTCACTAATTTACACATAAGGTAAGAAATGACTATTTACACGTAAGTTTGTCAAACAAAGAACCATGTTCTCAAGCTATCATCCGATATTATGCTGAACCCATATCATCTGTATCCAAAAATCCTTGTATTAGGAGTCTGAAAGAAAATCATCATGAACAGAACCAATATTAGTCTCCCAAATCCAATATATCCTTTCATGATTATTGTTGCTTACATGCTTGTTCCCTCCCTCAAAATTTCGGCAGCTATCCTCGGTGTGTCACAGTTTATCACTGATAGCGAGACTTTAGTGTCCCACAGAGGAGTGTTTGAGCTTGGTTTCTTCAGCCCGGGCAATTCGAAAAACCGTTACCTGGGGATTTGGTATAAAACCATAACCATTGATAGAGTTGTTTGGGTCGCAAACCGGGCGAACCCGATCAATGATTCCTCTGGCATCTTAACTTTCAGCAGCACAGGCAATCTTGAACTCAGACAACATGACTCCGTTGCATGGTCTACTACCTACAGAAAACAAGCACAGAATCCAGTGGCGGAGCTCTTGGACAATGGCAATCTTGTGATAAGAAATGAAGGAGACACAGACCCCGAAGCGTACTTGTGGCAAAGCTTTGACTATCCATCAGATACCCTTTTGCCCGGGATGAAGCTGGGATGGGACCTCCGAACCGCTCTGGAATGGAAAATAACATCTTGGAAGAGTCCAGAAGATCCATCCCCAGGAGATTTTTCTTTCAGGTTAAAGCTCTACAATTATCCTGAGTTTTATCTGATGAAAGGAAGAGTAAAGTACCATCGCGTTGGACCCTGGAATGGACTTTATTTTAGTGGCGCAACAAATCAAAACCCAAACCAGTTGTACGAAATCAAGTACGTAGTTAACAATGATCCCATGTACGTGATGAATGAGGTTGAGAAGTTCTGTTTCTTGACAGTCAAGAATAGTTCTGCAGCTGCCATTGTGAGAGTCAAAATCACGCAAACCAGTCTCGAAATCCAGGTATGGAAAGAGGACAGACAATATTGGAGCATTTACACAACTAGCCCTGGTGACGGCTGCGACGAGTATGCGGTATGTGGAGCCTACGGGTATTGCAGGATTTCACAGTCACCAGTATGCCAATGTTTAGAAGGATTCACACCAAGGTCACAACAAGAATGGAGCACAATGGATTGGAGCCAAGGATGTGTTCACAATAAATCGTTAAGCTGTGAAGGCGATCGGTTTGTCAAACATCCAGGCCTGAAAGTACCAGAAACTGAACAAGCTGATCTGAATGAGACTATGGATTTAGAGGAATGCAGAGTGAGATGCTTGAATAATTGCAATTGTATGGCCTATACTAATTCAGACATAAGAGGAGGAGGTAATGGTTGTGTCCATTGGTATTTCGAACTAAATGACATTAAACAGTTTGAAACTGGAGGGCAAGATCTGTACATCAGGATGCCTGCTTTGGAGTCAGGTATAAATTTTTTATTAATCTTTCTTCTTAATACTCCCATCATTCTTATTATTTTGGAAAACACAAGATCATTCTTTACAACTGAGGTTTAATTAATTTCATCTTTGTTTTTTTTATCAAAGTCAACCAAGAAGAGCAACATGGACACACCAAAAGCGTGAAGATAAAAATTGCTACCCCAATTGCTGCAATTAGTGGGATACTTTCATTTTGCATTTTTGTTATATACAGAGTCCGAAGGAGCAGTGCTGGTAAATCATTGACCCTTACTATTGTCACTAAAGTCATGACACACACACTTATATATCTTTGACACACACACTTATATATCTTTAAACTGGAAATTGGAAATAATTCAAATAATCAGGTAGCACTTGTATGGCTTAGGGAATTTGAGGCCTGGTGGCTTTTTAACATGGCAATGAGTCTCATGCATGGGTTTAATAAACGGAGTCTAAACTGGCTACAGATTAATTAAATTGAGTTCACTCAATATATTTTCTGTTTTCTTCTCTATATTGAATGTTGCATATTTATATATTTAAACCAGTTCCATTCCCTTTCTTCTATTATGCAGATAAGTCAAAGACAAAAGATAACTTAAAAAAACAGCTAGAAGATCTGGATCTACGATTATTTGGTCTACTAACAATCACTACTGCCACAAACAATTTCTCGTTGAATAATAAGATTGGACAAGGTGGTTTTGGACCTGTATATAAGGTAATTCAATAACTGTGAACCTATTAGAAATAAAAATGTTAACCTATCAGATAAATAACTAGAGTTCAGAGTGGAACTATTGTCATAGAAAGCATCTGCTCAAATGAATGCAATTAAGCAGGGAAAATTAGCAGATGGCAGAGAAATTGCTGTCAAGAGACTTTCAAGCAGTTCTGGACAAGGAATAACTGAGTTTATGACAGAAGTAAAACTGATTGCAAAGCTTCAACATCGAAATCTTGTAAAGCTTCTTGGATGTTGCATTAGAGGACAAGAAAAAATACTAGTATATGAATACATGGTTAATGGCAGCCTTGACTCCTTCATTTTTGGTATGTAATGTAAAGAATGCTTTGGTTAGATGCACTAGCGTTATTTTTTTTTTTTTTTAATTCCAGTCAGATTTAATTTACCAGCTTATCATTCTTGATTAACTTATTTGCTTTACAAATAAAAAACAGACCAAATAAAAGGTAAATTTCTGGACTGGCCTCAACGCTTCGACATAGTATTTGGAATAGCTAGGGGGCTTTTGTACCTTCATCAAGATTCCCGATTAAGGATTATTCATAGAGATCTCAAGGCAAGTAACATATTACTCGATGAAAAGTTAAATCCTAAAATATCAGATTTTGGAATGGCTAGAGCTTTTGGAGGAGACCAAACTGAAGGAAACACAAATAGAGTCGTTGGTACTTAGTGAGTATCTGTCGAACTATATTGCAGCACATTTATCTGTGTATATATTTATATATTTTTGTGTCATGATTTTTTATTAATTATTTCTTGTAGTGGTTACATGGCTCCAGAGTACGCAGTTGACGGGCTATTTTCAATCAAATCTGATGTTTTCAGTTTTGGTATTTTATTGTTAGAGATTATATGCGGAAATAAAAATAGAGCTCTTTGTCATGGAAACCAAACTCTCAACCTCGTTGGTTATGTAAGCATTACAACAAGTTATTATTTATTTATGATCAAGTTAAAATATGAATAATTAACTCTTTCTTTGTTCTTCTTTTATTCTCAGGCATGGACACTTTGGAAAGAGCAAAATGCTTTACAGTTGATTGACTCAAACATAATGGACTCATGTGTTATCCAAGAAGTATTGCGATGCATTCATGTTAGTCTCTTGTGCGTGCAACAATACCCAGAGGATAGGCCAACCATGACTTCGGTAATTCAAATGTTAGGGAGTGAGATGGAACTGGTTGAACCAAAAGAGCCGGGTTTCTTTCCAAGGAGGATTTCAAATGAAGGAAAGTTACTAACAAATCTAAACCAGATGACTTCAAATAATGAGTTAACCATTACGTTATTAAATGCCAGGTGAAAATTAGAGTCATTTGAATATAATGAACTGAAGCATAACTTGCTTTGCAAGTGCAGTCAAAACCTGTTCAGTTGTTTTTAATTTGTTAATGCTACACTGAAATTTCTGATGTACTCTGCTGTTTTATGATGTGTAATTTATTTTATGCTGTTTTATAATGTGTTAAGCTTTGTATTTAGGTTGGATGGGTGAGTGATTAACCTATTAGATATAGCAGGAACTTATTGTTATGCTATATGTGAGAATATATATATATATATATATATATATATATATATATATCAGAAACAAATCATTTCTGTTGTTGTATGAATGGAAAACATTGACATTTCGGATCTAAACATTTATTGTGTCAACAATGTTTAAAATCAAAGAGATGGAAGATGCCTAATCCCTCAAAATGTCATTGTTTCGATGATAGCGAAGATATTAAACTTTGATGGTCAATCTAATGAGGCTTATTAAGTGTTACAGGTTTTTTTGCGTCTAATTATGATATAGGTATTGTATTTATCACCTTAGATCCAAAATCTATTTTAATTGGACATGTGTTCAAGGTAACCAAAAGATGGATTCAGTCCAATATTTTCTCAAGTTAAACTTAGAATCCAACGTTCTATAAATAAATTGCATCCATGTTTTGTATTGAAAAATCCAGCATCCAATGTGTTGCTTTTTATCTCGTCCAATCAATAAAGAAAACTTACACATTAATTTCTATTTATGCATAAGGCTTCTTTTTTTGTCCAAAAAGATATACACATGAGATGGGCTATTACTAATAATAAAAGTGAATCTGACTATATTTCCTCTACTTCTTTTATTTTTCCTAACTTTTGGGTTTCAGTACGTACAAGTAGTGTTATTAAACCCGGTTCGGCCCAGTCGGTCGGACCGGTTGGACCGGGAACCGCTCCACTATCCGGATTGGGTTGGGGATCAAAACGGACATGCATATGGTCTGGTGGAACCCGGCCGATTTTACTCGAACCCGCACTACTGCATAAAAGGCCTTCTAAGTTGGTTCTAAGGATCTTCTAAGACGATTCTTGACCCGTCTTTGTATCCACCATCCTTCAATGTTTGAGTTTCGAAGTCGGTTCTTAGACTGTCTTAGATTTTGTAATTCTAAGTCGGTTCTAACAAGCAACCGCCTTAGAAATCCATCATTCTAAGACGGTTATCCACACAACCGTCTTAGAATGATAGATTTTTAAGACGGTTTGGCCAAGCAAACGTCTTTGTTTTATTGCACGATCCTGCTAAGACGGTTACATACAGAACCGTCTTAGAATGATGGATTTCTAAGACGCGTTAATCCAGCAACCGTCTTTGATTTACTGCCCAGGCCTTCTAAGTCGGTTAAGTAAACAACCGTCTTGGAATGTTAGATTTCCAAGACGGACTTACTTAAAAACCGTCTTTTATTTAATGTTTTTTTTTATAATCATTCTAAGACGGTGGTATTGTATAACTGCCTTTGTTTTTATTTATTTTAATGCTTTTATTGACGGTTTTCCTAATTTTTTTTGTTCGAAATTAAAATATGATAATAACTAATTAAAACACCCAAACTGAATAAATATTAATAATATACCAAGTTTAATTAAAATAATAAAAACAAAATAATAACTTACATAGTGTTTTTCTTTCAATTTTCACATTCATAATTTGCAAGAATAAAATAAAAAATAAAACAACCACTTGTATACCCATAGGCTGTATGATTAATGTAGGAGCGATTCAACCACTAGGAGAACATGTCTGATAGGCCTTATATATCTCTCACCTTAGCAAGGAAACCATACTGACCAAGCATGCAAGTGCTCACTATATCCAACATGGTCACATTACGTTTCAAAACAATGCTTGTTAACACTGCCTGGAGGTGGAAAACGAAAACGTATATATAGCATTTCGTGAATCTTACTTGAGATAATGGGATTTACTATTTATGCCAACTCTAAATTCTACAAACCTTACTCATATCTCTTGCCTTGGTGATGAGAGTACCTGGAGCTTTAGGATTGTAAGAATTTTTAACCCTAACAGGAATATCACTTTCTCTTGCAGGTCTCATAGACTGTGGATGCAGAACCTGAGAATCAGAGATATGAAATATTAGACTCACACCTTTGTTGGGAACTACTTTTCTTTTAGACCAACTTGTTCCTTGAAAATTGGGTGTCTACTTTCACCCTGGAGCAATTACTTCTATCATCTTAAGATTTTGGTAACAATATTCCTAAAATTTGTCCCCATTTTTTGTGGTTCTCTATTCGTCTAGTGTGGTGAGCAGAAAGGAATTATCTGCCAGGGTCTGTTCTGTTTTGGGAGAAAGCATAGTGTTCACAGACAAAAGATGTACTCAAAGTATTGAATGCACACATTTTGCAAATCAACAATATAATAAAAGTAATTTCGGAATGATAGAAACTTATTCTATTGCGTACTCAAATGCAATGCCTGGTTGCAAGATTTAAAATAAATTAAAAATTAAAAAACATGCTCTTGTAAATTATATGCCAAGCACTAAGCAATTATGTAAAGCGTATAGATAACAGAGGCAACCCAGTCTTAAGAAACTTTATCTTAGTACTGGTTTAGGGATCACAAAAAGATTGGTGGATGACACTGGAAACACCTCTTACAAATCTTCATTCTAAATTTTCCACAAGTTTATGATTATAACAAAGTGATGAATCTCAATTCTCAAGCACTAAAATCAGAAGGATCAATACATGTTGTGTCATCATATATGAACAGAGCATACCTTGTTTTAAAAGTGAAATTTTCCAGAAAAGATCCAGGTAGTGCACACCAGATACCATCAGTGTCTAGTTCAGGTGGTTTTCCTATATATTGTCTCTACTAGCAACATGATAATTTTATTACAGGAATGAAAACACAATAATAAAAACATAACACCAGAGATTTTTACAGAACACACAGGGAGAAGGCATATCCATGTCAAGTATCCATTGTTGTTTTAACAAGTACCCAAATAGAATGAAGTATGAACCGCGACAGGAAGAATATTGTACTCCAAAATAGTTACGATGGAATTTGACAAACTTCTACAAAACTTTAAAATGCAGGCTTATCATTATGGTTGTTAACATGTGTACCAGGTATCTACTAGGCAATTTAGGAAGCCTATTATAGTGAAATATTGAATTGGTAATTAGGGGAAATGTAAAATGTGACTAATTCAACAGTGATAAGACCAGAAAAATTATTCCAGCATGCTTTAAGGAACTGGTAAACATCAACTTTCTCATAATCCCATTTCAAGAGAAGCATCCTATTGTAGAATAAGAAAAGGTCACATATGAAATTAACTAACAAAGCAAGGAAAGGCTAAATTTGAAACACGTTATAGGGTGTGCAAGAAAAATCATGTTACCTTTATGTAAAGCTCATGCACCTCTTGGAAGAAGCTCTTGATACCATCATCATTACGGGAGTCATGTAGCAACATAAATCGGGTATGTATGACAAGTCAAGGAAAATATCACACACAAAAAAAGAAGCTAACTAAATTGATTGGTCCTCAAAGTTGGGTATCAGTACTTCATTTATTTGGAAAAACAAGATTAAAAAAAAGTGAACAAACAAGAGCTATGCAATTCTTTTTAGCTGCAAATTAAATGTTGTAACCTAGCATTGCATCCGAGAAACAAAACACACCTAATCTTTCAACGGCAATTAAAGCCTCCATCTGCTTGTATCCCATTTTCACCAACGATCGTAAGGCATCATCATTCTTAGACATAGTTTTTGCAATTTCCTACAAAAAATATCAAATAAAATAAGCAAGTTATTTCCTATAATACATAACCTGCACCTTTATTGTTTCCTAGTAAGCAGTTCCAGACTTCTAATAAATGTTTGTAAAAGCAAGTGGAAGCATGATGGCATTTCATTTTTCTTTGAAGTAGGAAAATGAAATTGTACAATTTGTAATATCATAAATTATTTTTAGGATTTTTTTTGTCAATAATTTATTCCAATTTTCTTTATCCTATCAAATAAGAAAGAATTTACTAAAAAAAGTCATACATCATATTCAATAATCTGAATTTTCTTAAAAATAAATAATATATATACTAAGAGTCTAAACTTTGTTATACAATTATTCAATCACCACAAACACAAACTATATCATATTCAATAGTCACACCATATACTATTATTTAACAAATCTTATAACAAATAAGGAGAAGAGAAAGAGAAAAAAGAAAAAAAAAATTGATCTATAATAAATAATATTATATAAATTATTATAAGAATTATTATTATTATTATTATTATTATATATATATATATATATCATATCTCAAACTTTTATACCATCACCACATGTCTATTAAATTCTATTATTAATATGTAAGTTGTCCAAATAAAATTCTAAGTTAACAAATGCTTATCATATTTTAGTTTAGTTTTATTTTTCAAAATTAGAATTATTCAATTAAAAGTATAGATAAAAGACAAGACTGAATTTCGTTCCCCAAAAAGATGGTAGTATACCATTGGAAGCAGGCTCTTGAATGGAGCATATATTTCTTCCCCTTGGAAAGACCCCACTCTGATAGCTGATGCTTGGGTCAGCGGCCCAAAGTAATTTGCTTGTTGAATCGTGTCCTTTGTTGCCCACAAAATACCCGAGAAGTGAGACTCATAATTAACATACATACATGGTCACCCTTAACTTATTTTATAGCCATTACCATAGCCACAAAAAAAAATTAATTAAAACATTAATGATTAGGAATTGAAGATGAAACTAACTCTCGGCCGGTTAGTAATACTAATAACACCACCAGTGAGGGTTGAGCCATTGTTTCCACCCCACCCCACAAGCATTACCCTAGCAGACAACAAAGAAACCATATCAATCAACAAAGCAATAAAATATTTTATTTGGTTGACAGTCAAAAGGCAAAAGAAAAGTAGAAAGCTAGCTGAAAGTAGAAGAGATAAGATTATTTGAAGATTTATCTGTTAATGTTTTCCTAGAAGGGTGAAGAAAAGATCTATCAAAAATTAAATTAATTTTGAATAAATTGCCATGAATTCTGTTAAAATTCATAACTATCTTCAATTTTTAAGAAATTAATTTCATACTCATTATATATATATATATATATATATATATATATATATATACTTACAATATCTCAATGACTGAAATAAATGTTTATTTGGGGCACAACCTGTGATGGGCCCACATGTATGTGTGTGTGTGTGTGTGGAGCATGACCAGAAGCCGCAGCTGAGTTGAAATTAAAAAGAATATTTGAAGCTATACTTCTGAAACACCTAGATAACAAAAAAAGTGACCCAAAAAAATGATAACAATAAAAGTGTAATCCGAAAGCATGTTTTGTTTGCTATAAACAACAGTAATCAGAACATCACATCTCAGACTGTTTCTATCTGGCGATGGAGAAACTGACAGGCCCAAAGAACTCTCCAATCGTGCCTCAAAGCTATACTTCTGAAACACCTAGATAACAAAAAAAGTGACCCAAAAAAATGATAACAATAAAAGTGTCTCTCAAGGCATGCAACATAAAAGAGAAAGGAAATTAAGGAAGGAAAACATATTTTAGAAATGAGAATGTGAATAAAAAGAATTTAAGGCCACCGCTGATTTTCACTGTTCAATAACAGAAAATTTAAAATTTATGTAGAATAATCTCAATCTGCTACACGTGGTTCTTTCCGTGAATCAGATTCTAAAATCATGTTCAATGCTTTCAGGTTCCACGTGTGGCAAGTGCTCATCACTAAGAAATATGAGATCACATGTCATGTTCAGGCTTCAAGACACTAATGTAAGGCATATTTCTATAAGTTTGGTACCCTCTAAATATATATATAAACTAAGAGGAATATTACTAGTCTTTATATCACGGTGAACATAACGTGCTTTTTGTGTAATCATGTATGTATTCAAGACCTTTTGCTGCATCCAGTGCAATTTGAATCCTAGCACACCAAGACAATGGCTGGTGACCTGTTTTCAATACCATGATTTGACTGGTTAAAAAAAAATCACTACCTAATATCGTATGCATCTCTTAGAGATGTGGATTGAAGAATAAGAAAACCAAACTTATTACCATGTGCAATGTCAATGGCGTTTGATTCATTGTGTATAAGGATCAATTTGGAATTAGCAGAGAACCTGTCATTGAATTGATCCACTAGAGCTTTAACTTGTTATTATAATCAGATGTAGCAGCATTTTGCTCTGCAACACAAGATCCATTTGTCCCATGAGAATGCATCACAGATGGAGTGCATCCTATATGGCCCAACCCAGCCAACACATACTTTCTTACTCCAACATTTTGTTTAAGACAAGTCTTGGAAACATAAAAATCACTCAATACTTACCATACAAAAAGTATGATTATTATTATGAGTATGCTTTAGCAGGATTTAGAATTATAGATATTGTAATAATTTGTGAAATAGAAAATTTCATTGGATACTAGTAAATTCAGAGATAACTCTTCAATCAGAGCTTGTGCATACTGCTCAAGGCTATAAATGCGGCTTGCTGGGTAGAGCTGGGGAGGGAAGTAATTGTTCACGTAATCATTGCTGCCTATGTTCACATAATACAAGCACTTTTCAAGGTATTGTAGAGCCAAGTCAGGACTTCCAAGTCTGCTAGCAATTTGAGAAACACTGCGACATAAAACATGTTATTCATTTTTCCCAGTCTATTACATGCATTTGGTTTGCAGTTAAAATTACTGTGACACTCATTCTAATGCAAACGGAGGAGTGAACATAGAGAAACAATAATAAATAGCAACTGTTTACAACAGGACAAACTAGCTCTTGAAACTAGCTTTTAAGTCTTTCTTGTCAAATTTTCGGTTATGTCTTGTTTAAGGAAATTTGTATTTTAGTGAAAGCATAAGAATCTTATCCTTTTCAGCAAAACTGGTTTAGTGTCTCAAATTTTCAAATTTGCTTTGCTTTTCTATTGAACAGTACTGAATTCTAGCAATAAAAAAAAAAAAAAAAAAAAAAAAAAAAAAAAAAAAAAAAAAAAAAAAAAAAAAAAAAAAAAAAAAAAAAAAAAAAAAAAAAAAAACAGAATGCTAGAACTATAAAAGCCCAAAAATAGAGGAACCTTTCAAACCAATTACCTCCAAAGTTGGAACATCAAGAAAGGAAGGAACTTTAGTTTTATTTTTCTGTGATCTGAAAGTTGTTACTGATGATTGCAGAATCTTAGCCAACCTCTTTGGAACAATACTGATGATTGCTCAGTGAGGGCAAGATTTGCCTCAAAGAATGATCTGATAATACCTATGTCTTCCCAGTAATCATTGAATAGATAAGAGCCTGCATACAAATTGTCACACTGTAGGTAAATCATATGCAAAAAGATTCCTTTGTAATGATCTTTTCCAGTCATACCTTCATGTAAAATTCTCTGGCTGAGGCAGGAATAACCTCAGATCCAAAGTCATTTGCTGTTGGAAAGTGCCATCTAAATTAAATTAATTTGTAGCACTTAACAAACAAGCTTTGCAACAATATCAGGGTATTGTCAGTGCATATTTCTGTATTTATATAAAATATGTTAATGGATGAAGTGAACCACAGGAAAAAGCCTAAGATTTTGCTAGATGATAATCAGTACCTCAATAGATTAAGAAGTATCTCCTTCTTGAAGACGTACACTCCCATGGAAGCAATGTATGGTTTCTTTTGAGCCTCGTCCTTTGAAAGGCCCAAATCGATTGTATCTACTTGCTAAATATAAAGCAGCATTTGTAGTGAATATAATTCAAAAAACTTTTTTAGCAGTATAATAAACATGAGGCTTACCATTGCTTTCAACTCTTCTCCTTTGGGTTTTTCACTAAATGAAATGATCCTTCCTTTATTGTCTATCTTCATCAGACCAAAATGAGAGGCACGACTATCATGATTGCACAATAGAGTTTTAAAAAGTAATATATGACAAATAATTAAATATTATTAAAACTCTAATTCAGTCGTGGTTTTATCGTAACAAAGCTTTATAAAAAGTTTCATGGTTTCTAAATTCTAATTCAGATTTAGCTTGCATATATTGATTGATTTGAATGTCTCATTCATTATATTTCAACATGTTTGTATACTAGTCAGGTACAAGAAAGATAAAATAAGCCATGGTTATTTCAAGCTGTACATGTTGATGATGATGCATATCGAAGCATATGGGTATTTGCACCATTTTTTATGTTGAAATAATTAAGAAGTTACAATGCGTGGCAAGCAACCTCCTGTCATCCATTGGCAGACAAGAAAGAGTGATATGCGCACCACTCTCCCAATGATTCTATCATTGAAAAGGAGTCAAAACATCTGAGAGTCAACAAATTGAATGCATCAACTTAATTGAAAGAGTCAACAAATTGTTTGAAAAGGAACTCTAAAAGTCTGTCCCTCTGAACCCATGTTTCCTCGAGCCAGTGTAGCAGATCTATCTTTACCATAATAAGAGGAATCAATGCAAGGAACAAGATGAGTGAAAACCATACGTATTCTGGAACCCAGACCAAGCTGCCCTTCACCTCCATAGCCCCAAGCCCAATCTATAACAACAAATTGCACTCCATTCCCTCTTTTCGCCACTTTGTTATGTCTGCAAATATTTGATTCACCTGGCTGAACCTCGAATATTCAAAGAAAACAATATAATAACATCAAAACTAAATTAGACAAAATCCTATTAACCCCCCCCCCCTCTTTTCCCCCAAAATAAAAAAGCAGATCGTCACCCATTAACATGCCCCTTCTTCCTTGGTGAAATCCCAACCCAAACCCTTCACCTTATCAAACCATTTTGACCATAATTCTCAAGTTGACCATTGCCAAAACCACACGAACTACCCCTGAAATCACACAAAGCAACACATAATCGAACCGCAAACAACGATCTCACCAAATCCCCATCCACTAAACCCAAACCCACTCTTCAACCATGCGCAAATCAGAAATGACCTTAACATTCAGCCAAACCAAATCAGAAAGAGAGAGGGAAAGAGATTAACCTTTGTTTTCCAAACTTCGGCGCCGTCGACCTCGGAGGCGCGGACCACCGGCGTCTTCGATCTAGAACTCGAACCATGTTTGACTATCTCTTTGTCTCTTTGCCTCAGTCGCACTGCGTCGTCGCCGTTGGAGCGGATCTTAATGCCATCGTCACAGTTCACACCCATCGCCGCAGGTCGCATCCACCATGGCAAGCATCATCGACTAAACCCACATTCTGGTTGAGAGGTTTGGGATGGGAGAGAGAGGGCAGAGGCAGAAGAAGGTTCTTGAGAGGGACGTAGTCACGGAGCCACCACTGATTCACGGAGACCACGACGGAGTCACGGAGGGAACCAACCACAACGGCTGATGGAGCGTGCACGAGCCTAGGTCAAGGAAAGTCGCGATGTTGTGTTTGAGACTGAAAAACTTTAGGGATTTAAAAAAAATCACCTTTAAATTCGAAGACGGGTTATAAGGAAACGACTTTGAATACAAAACAACAAAGACGGTTTATGCGCATAAACGACGTCATTTTAAACATTCTAAGACGGTTGTTGTATAACCGTCTTTGTAAATTTTAAATTATTTACAAAATTTATCCGCCTCCCATTCAAAGACGGTTTTGGTACAACCGACTTAGAATGCGTGTCTTAAAATACCTCTTTTGTAGTAGTGCTGTGGACTTAGCCGATTTTTGAAAACCGGACTGGGTGGTGCCAAAAAAAAAAAAAAGACTCCAAAACGGCGTCGTTTTTGTTGGTCTCCTTCACGCCATCGCACCGTCGTCGGGCCTTCACTCATCTGTTGTTGTCGTGCCTTCAAGCCACCATCTTCATCCTCTTCTTCGTTCTCGCCTTCATGGAGAAGCTTGTCGCAGAGAATGAGAAAGGTGAGGTGTAAAAAATGAGAAGATGAGGTGCGCAGAGAATAAGAAAATGAAGGCAAGATCCAAATCCAATTTGCTTTTAGAGAAATAAGAAAATACAAGCGATGCGCAGCAGGAAGCGGAAATGTGCAAGAAGCGGCCGAAATGGAGAAGATGAACGAAGATAGCTGTATATATCATAAGTAGGAATTAGGTTTAAGTTTATTAGGGCCATGAGATCCAATTTGCTTCCTGTACCTCCTTTTTCACTTTTTGTACTCCTCTTGCTCATTTTTTAATTAAAAATTGAACTTATGTTTTACTTTAAGTAGTTGCTATTTACATTTTCTTTTATTATTGATACACTTTACTTATATTATCAATTTTAATATTTCAATTGCTATTTTGAATTTTTGAGTATATTTTTCTTAACCAAATAATGTTAGTTATATACTTATACATAATATAATTTTAAACTTTTTTAATATAGACAGGGTCAAACCGGGCCGATTACTGACCCACTGACCTACTACCTCGACCGGGTCAATGATCGAACCGGTTTTTACAACTATGCGTACAAGGCAAGACAAGCATGACCGCTCTGTTGCAAGCCATTTTCGTACACTACTACACAAACCACCTTCTAAGACGCGGGTTTAAAATCGGTTGCCTCGAAACCATCTTCAAATGTGGTGTGGTGGCATTTTAGTAATAAATTAGATCTTTTTACAAAACCGCCTTCGAAACAGCTTTTCAAATACGGTTTTTGTGGAAACCGTCTTTAATCCGGCTTTATTTTTCTTGTGCACTGCTCTTGTCGGCCTGTTCCTCTCCTCTCATCCTCACATTTTCCAACCCGAACCCTAAATCCCTTCCCTCTAAGTGACCCCCTCCCTCCTCTCCTCCCTTGACCTCAACGGCGCGGCGTGAAGCAGGGGGACATGGTGGCGGTGGTGACGTATGCGGCGCTGCAGCGAGGGAGCGCGGTGATGGTGATGGTGATGGAGAGGTTGGAGCTAGAGGCGTTGTTGTGGGTCGTGCCTCCGAGCCTGCTTGCTCTCTTCAACTTCCGTCGAATCTCACGAATCTTCCTTCCGTTCTCGTGCGGTCCACTCTAGTAAGAACCCCTCTCGCACCCCTTCTCATTTTCTTCTTCTGGGTTAGGGCAAATGTGCCCTTTGTCATTCTTATTCTTTTGTGCTTTACAAACATTGAAGAAAGCATTGGGGCTTCCACCCAGGTTTGGGTGGAATGGTGATCATTGTGTTTCCTCAACAACATCCATGGATTGGAGTGGATTGTTAATTAAACAAAAAGTAGTGGAAGTTGGGTCATTGATGGACTGTAATGTCTTGTTATCCTTATGTAAAGCTTTTCTTTCTTTTTTGTACATTTCATTGTGTAGTAGCCTGGTAGCCTTTCATGCTATTTTTGTCTTAATAATTCTTTTATTCTGTTTCACTTTATCAATTTGTTGTCCCTAGTTATACCAAATACCAAGAATTTTATTTCTTCCGAATCAGAGTTTCTAGAGGAAGGAAATGGATAACCTTCTATTAGGAAGAAAAAGGGAAGAATTTTGTGTTTTGGCTGTATGCATTTATGTATGCACAATGACAGCTTACATGTAAACACTAGTTCTGGAAGTGTACATTTTTACTTTGTGATATTTAGTATGTTTCTCACTTGAGGGAGTAACCCTTGCATTGACGCTCCCCATTCTAATATTTCTTTGGGCCAATTTCATTTTTAAAAAGGTTAAAGATCAATTTTAGTTCTTATATATGACACTTACTTTTATTTTAGACCCTATATGGAAATAGTTCTCAATTTAATCCCTCTACGCATAGTAGTTTTCAATTTGATTGTGAAGTATATGAATTGAAAATAAGTGTTACATATAAGAATTAGAAATGCTATAACTCTGGATCCTAAAAAAATGTAGAACTACTCCCAGCACTTAGATAAGAGATTTGCTTAGATTGCTACATGCATGGAGTCTCAGCATGTAATTGATTTCGATTCTCCTCTTGATTGGAGCACAATTTTTAGCAAAAATCGTCTTAGAATAGTCAATTTTTTTATTTAAAAAAGGATATTCTAAGACGGTTGTCTAGAAAACCGTCGTAGAAGGTATACTTCTAAGACAGTTGTTAGACTAGAACCGTCTTGGAATGTCACTTTCTAAGACGGTTCTTCGTCAAGAACCGTCTTAGAAAGTGACATTCTAAGAGGGTTCTGGGCTAACAACCGTCTTAGAAAGTGACTTTCTAAGACGGTTCAATAACCGTCGTAAAATGTCGAATCGTTCAACGACATTAGCTACAACGACGATTCTAGAACCGACGTAGAATGGGTCAAATAACCGACGTAGAAAGTGCTATTTGTAGTAGTGAATGCATGACAAGTGAAAGTGTGAAATTGGAAATTGGGGCTCCAACCAAAACGACGCCGTTTTGGAGCCCAATTTTTTTTTTTATGCATAACCCAATCCGAGTTTCAAAAATTGGTCGGGTTTCCAGGTTCATCCAAAATCGGTCGGGTTCCGTCGAATCTAATCGGACCACATGCATGACTGGTTCATCTCCCAACCCGGCCCGAATAACACAATGGTTCGCTGTCCGACCGACCCGATCAGACTGAGTTTTATAACACTAACCTTCAACATTAAAACATAAGATGATATATAATATTGTAACATATTTGAATTTTGAAGTGAAATATATTTATTTTAAGTAGGTTTCTATCATTCACTTTTCAACTTATTAAACCATTTAGTTGATATTTAAAACATAAGAGATATATACCAGATGCATATTCGGAGAGAAAAGTATTTAAATTTAAAATTTGACTAGATTAATATTAATCTTTAAATAAGGAAATACTATTTGAAAGGAATAAAAAATATAAAATATAAAATTCAATACTAAATGTAAAAATTTGAAACAATCTAGTATTAATTGATCAACGCACTGAATGGTAAATTATCTTCAATTTAATATTTAAAATTTGACTAAATTAATCTTTAAATAAGGAAATACTATTTGAAAGGAATAAAAAATATAAAAATATAAAATTTAATAAGCATGCACTGCTAGTTTAAAAACAATTTAAATTTAAAAGAGATTGTTTGGATAAAGTTATCCGAAAATAGTTCTAGGATAAGAAAATAAAATAAAATAAGTTTAAAAGAGCTGTTAGAAAGTTAATCTACATGAGTTAAATCTAGATTTGGACAGTTGAGGCTTGAAGCTATTCTGACTGAAGCAGTGAATAATGCACAATGGTGAGATGCGAGGTCAAAATCAATTCTAGATAATATGTCCCTTCTGATTAATGTGGAGTAAGAGGATAATTGTTTTTCAGTTTTTCTTTGCTCTTTGAACATTTTAATGATCAGCATTACATATAATATCTTTTTCAGGACACTCTTGAAGATATTTCGTACCTGTTGAGGATTCCGCAGAGAAAACCGTATGGAACAATGGAGGGGGATGTGAAGAAAGCTTTGAAGGTGTTCAATTATTTTTTTTCTTTTTTTTCTTTTTGAATCCTTTGGTCTTTGCTGTATTTGAGGAACAAAGTACTGATTATTAGGTGATGTAATGATCTTGCATCTGTGAAAGTTTCAAAGATTTGTCTTTCAATCAACGGATGGGTCAAATGTTTTAAATTTCATACATGTGCAAGTTTGGTGGTTTTTCCAGCCTTCGTACATCAACAGAGCCTTATATTTGTTGTTGATAGAAAAATTGGGGTATATAACTGAAGTACTTATTTAGAACTTCATATTTTTGCCTATGAAATTTTGTAGTATTTGTTGCGCCTCAATAGAATAGCTTCCTGCATCTTTAATATTGCATTAGGTCTGTTAATAGTGTCTTGTTGTACATTATTCCCTTGAGGACTTTGAATTTGATAATTTCCTTCCTTCATCAGATAGCAGTAGATGAAAAGAATTCTATAATGGCTAGTATACCAGCAGAACTGAAGGAAAGGGCCTCTTTGGTACATGCATCACTAATAGAGGGAAAGGTATGCTAAAAAATTGTATCTTCTGGAATATATGAATATCCGTATTTTTATATCTTAATATAATTATTGACATTTTACATACTGGCATTCATGGGCTAACTCCCTCTATTCTAAAAAGTAGCTATTTGCATTTCAATAAAATTGATTATTTTTTATGATGACCTCAGCTGAATTAATATCTGAGGTTATACATATGATTATAGTTCTTACGTTGCAAAATAAATACAGTTTTCTACTGTTAAATGTTTCTCATGTGAAACTAATATGGCATGTGCTTGTAACCTAAAGAATGTTGGATGCAAGAAAAAATGTTTCATATATAGAAACTAGAATGCGGAATTTGGCTAATTTTTCTTATTTTCAGTTCATTTTGTTCTGTCTTTTGTAGAATGAAATATACTACAATATCTTATAATTGACGATTTATCCGAAATTGGTAGTTGTGGTTCATTGTAGAAGCAACCACAATGATGTCAATATTTTGCAGGGGGGCTTGCAAACTCTACTTCAATCTATAAAGGAACAGGATGCAGATAAAGTATCTGTGAACCTTGCATACACTGGATACGGTAGCAGAGCTGGACTTGTTACAGGTAACTGAAAACTACATAATCTGATAATATCTTGAAAACAATGATATTTACTTTCACTTCTCCAAAAAAAAATCATTGATTTTTTTTTTTTCGGGCAAATGTTAAATAGTTAGTTTGTTAATTTTTTTGTTAGCATGATGGATCGAACCCACCACCTTTCTCTCCTTCCCTTCCTTCTGAACCACCCAATCAACCTTATATCTCCAATCATCTCTGAATTTATCCAACAATATTATGATCATGTCCAGAATCTAAACTTAATTTTGTTGCAACAGGCACCAGGACTATGGTTTTTGTTGCCGGAGCAATATGCACAACAATATCCACGGTCAGTGACTCCAATTGAAAGTCATGTCAATCACTAATTAGATGTAATACATAGATCTGTGTAATGGATACTTGAGTTTTCCACCCTTAAATCTTGAACATACACCATGACCATTTGACATGAGTCTAATATAAACAAAAAGATTTACAGTAATCGTTCTCAATTCCTTGGGAAAACTAAACACTCAGAACATGGGGAAAATTCAATATCTTCCCATTTCTTTTAGGCTTTCAGGGAGAGGAACTGTTGAGTTCACCATTGAGAAAGGAGATGGTTCAACATTTTCTCCAGTTTGGGGAGAGCAGAAAAATACTGCCACCATTCAGGTATAATTCACTCCATAAGTTTTCCTTCGTGATTAGCCATTGGTTGTTGATTTCATGGGTTCCAGGTCCCTTAAGGATCCATAAGCAGTATGAATAGGTCCATTTTAAAGAATACATCAAAATCACAGTTTGGTAAATGATGCATGAATAAATGACTGTTCATAGATGGTATATTAAAGATAAATTGATAGACCTTTGTTTTCAGGTTGTTATTGATGGATGCTCAGCTCCACTAACTGCAGGGAATTTTGCAAAACTGGTAAGGTAGTGGAACGGTACTTCAGCCTTGTGAATTTTCTATATTATTCCTTGCCAATAGCCATCATGTATTCCATTCTTGATTTCCATCACTTCTGATGGTTCATCCACTTTCGTTCAGATTTCCTAAGTTCTCCGAGTGAACTAAATCAGTAATGCTGTATTTTAATTGAATGAATGATCTATGAGTAATGCCTTAGTCAATAAGTCCTATTTCTCTCAAACTTTCCATGCTATCACCGTAAATAATGCAGTCCATTAGTTGTTTTCTTGTGAAAATAAGAGTTTCTCAAGGTCTAGAATTGTATATTTAGTTTGGGCATCTTGGTTTATAGTTTAAACAGTGAAGAAAGTGATGCTTCCAAATACTTCAACTTCTGTTGAGGATATACTGCATGCAGCAATTGATTCATTATTCTGTGTACAGAGAATATGTTAACTGCAATGTTGTCAAACTCAAGGATCGGAAGGGGAATAAAAGATCGTAACTCAAAGATCGTAACTCGGATCGTAAGAGTTACGTGTATATGTAAAATTATATTTATACACATGCATATTCATAAAAAATAACATAGACAAGAAAAATAACTTATAACTCATAATAAATCATAAAGATTAAGATCCAAAACATAACTCAAAATAAGTTCACAAGTCATAACATAAACTCATAAAGTCATAATAAGTTCATAATTACTTAATACAATCACACTAGTCTAGGAGATCATTCAAATTAAAATCAGGATAGTCATTCTCCATATGATCTTCATCCTCGTTAATTGCATCTCCTCCATCTGCATCATCAACAATTGGAGGAACCTCCAAATCATCTATGGGTTCACCACCACCACTAGCATTTTCTCCCGCTTGAACTAAAATGTTTTCATCTAGAGCATCCAAATCTAAATTGGCCTCATTGTCCTCCACAATCCATTCATCATCAGAAGAAAGATCATCAATGTTATAAACAAAGATCATCAATGTTATAAACCTTCCCTTTTCTAACGTCCTTCTTCTTGTTCAATCTTGTATTAGCCATGACAAACACCACATCATTCATGGTCTTTTGGTGTAAACAATTTCTCTTCTTGGTGTGAACCTAAATAATTATAAAATCCCTTAACAAATAATAGACATTAAGTATAGGTAAATAATTATAAAATGAATTTCATAAATTCAAATTCTTACTCTCTCAAAGGCACTCCAGTTACGCTCACAACCGGATGAATTACATGTCAAACTCAATACACGAATAACAAATCTTTGCTATTCTGGATGTTCATCACCATAGGACTCCCACCATTGTGCTGGATTTTTTTTAAGTGCACGTTGAGCTATTTGACTACCAAAAAACTTAGATTTGCTTTTGAAATCCTCAATTTGAGCATCAATCATAGATATCTCATCAAGGTCTCCCACCATCCTATCTAAGTCATACATTCCACGCTTCACTTCATAATCAGCTTTAAATTCAGGATTATAGTGCAACATGGGGTTAAGATAGTAGCCTGTAGCATGCAAAGACCGATGCAATTGCCTATCCCATCTTTCATCAATGATTTCCCAAAGGGGAGTGTAGCTAAGAATGGTAAGAAAATAAATAAATGTTCAAACAAAGTCTATAATAATATAAATTAAAAAATCGAACAAGTAGAAGATAATCAATTAATTACCTCTTACTAACTCCATTGAAGAGACTTTGTATCTTCTTTTTGGCAGTGTCCATTTCTTCATAAATGAAGCCCATGGCTGGCTTTTCATCTGAATCTACCAAGCACAACACCTTAATTAGGGGAAAAGCACCCCTCATGCAATGCAAGACATTATTCAAAAATCCCTTATCAGTAATCAAATTTTCCACAAGCACCCCATCCCTAGTCTTTACAAATTGACTAGATTACCACTCCTTCGATGTGAACATCCTAATAAGTGATCCCTTATTTTTATGCAAACATCCCAAAGTCAAATAAGAAGTGGCAAAATGAGTAGTGGCTGGTCTAATCAAATCAGTTTCCTTCGTAAATGTATGCAATAAGGAAACAAGACTAGTTCTTGAATCGATATATGTTGTAATTTTTTTACCACTTGCTATTGTCTCTTGGTGGAGTGGAATTTTCTTCTCAAAATCTTCCAGCATTAAATCAATGCAGTGAGCTGCGCAAGGTGTCCAATATAACTTCTTTCTCTTCTGCATCAACAAATCTCCAGCAGCCTTGTAATTGGCTGCATTGTCAGTTACAATATGGATGACATTCTCTTCCCCTACCTCCTCAATAATATCATCCATCATCTTGAAAATTCTATCAGTTGTCTTACATATGTCATAAGCATCAATAGACTTCAAAAATACAGTTCCCTTAGGACTATTTACGAAAAAGTTAAGAATAGTCCTCCTCCTCCTATCGGTCCATCCATCAGTCATTACAGTGCATCCCATTTTCCTCCAATATCTTCTATGTTCCTCCAAATTCTGATTGGTCTTTTCAATTTGCTGCTTCAAATATTTCACCCTCATTCATGGTAGGATGGTGGCTTAAATCCTGGACCATGTTTTGCAACCAATTCAAACATCTTGAACTCTTCACTCTTTGCTACATTAAAAGGTATAGCATTGTTGTAAAAAAATAAGGCAATTTCTCCACATGCATCCTCCCTCAAGTTCTTCTGGCAAATGCTATTCATAGTAGACTGAAAGTTCATTCCCTTTCACTTGAACAGATTTGCCGCAGTATTAATATATCCTCTTTTTTCTTTTTCCACCCTCATCTGATTCAGTCACACTTTCATATTCTTTGAATTGTAACTTCTTAATCATATTTTGCTGCAATTGAGAAACAATATCCCACATTAATTTCTTCACGTCATCAGGAACAACCCTACATGCTCCAACGTCCTTTGAAGTTCCCGTTAAATGATGCTTCAATCTATAAATTCCTCCCGTAAGTACCTTCTCGCAATACTTGCACTTCACTTTTCTAGCATTCCCATCAATTGAAACACAATGATTCCATGCAATATCAGTCCTTGATCCAATACCACTTCCACTACTCCTTGTACTTTCAACACCACTGGGACCATCAGTAGTATGGTTGCTGCCACTTGCCATTTTTTTTTTACTTAAAAATACTGAACAGAGAATGTTGTCAAAAATCATATATGACCAATGTAACTGGATCATATAATAATGTATGACCAATGTTGTCAAAAATCATATACTGCCCAGTTTCAGCATTAAATAATGATTAGATATGTGGTATTATTAGACTTATCTTTTTTTTAAAAAAAAGCTTAATTTTTAATCATTAGTATATTATAATTAATTATATTTAAAAAGAAATTAGAAAACAATAAAAAGATGGCGCAGACCGACCAGCGACAATGAACAAATTGAAAACAAAAAAGGAAACTAAAGAAGGAAAGAACACATGCACCAGTGACCAGCCACGATCAAGAGTCCGGTGGCGATGAGGAGTGGTGATGTCCAGCCATGATCAGCAACGACAGCGACGAGCGGCGACGATCAGGGACTAGCAGCGACGAAGAGTAGTAGTGACGATGGCGAAGGCACAGACCGCAGACGAGAAAACTCGAGCCCTAATCGAAACTAAAAGGTAAGTTTCAAACTGGGTCACGAACCCGACTCGTGAAACTTTAGGTTTTTTTCCCCGACTGGGATCAAAACAGATCGACGATCCATCCAACTCGCGTTCAAACACGCGATCCGGCACCTATCCTCACCCCCAACGATCCTCCCTCTGAGTTTGCTCGTGCCTCCCTCTGAAAATCGCCAGATCGTACGAGTATACGATCATACTCACGATCTTGACAACATTGGCAATACTCAACCAATGGGGTGAGGTGTGTGCACAGTGTAAAATAGAAATAAGAGAGAACGAGAATGTGTGTACCTTTTTCTCTGAAAGCGTTCCTTATTTATACTGAACTTACCTCTTGGTCAGTTGCAGATTCTCTCCGATAATCACGACCGAGATCTCTAACTGTTTTGGTATCACGATCTTTATTGTTATTATCTTTGAAATCCACGATATCATTGCAGTTGTGGTCAACAGTCCACTATTCGAATTCTCAATGGGCCTTATCACTAAACCCATTTATGGAATCCGTAACAAGATGCAAATGTAAAGCATTTTCTTCTTTGGATTAACTTGTTTACCCTATTGATTCATTGGAATTTTTTCCTAATCAACTTACTTTTATAGGTTGTCATAAATATTTTTTAAGGGAAATGCTAGATGATTTTCCTACTGTATGTGATGAGATGAAGGAATTAGCTTCATACATATTGCTTATTTATAGGTAAATTTTGGCCTTTTAGTTATGAATTGTTTGATTTAGTGTTTTTTTGTTCTTTTTGTATGTACAAAAAGAGTTGAACTTTGAAGAAGGTGTCAACATTTCTCTTCACTCACTCTTTTTTGTCTCTCACTTTATCATACGGTGTGTGATTTCTTAAAGTTCCCTTCTTTCACTTTTAATAACATTTAAATTTTTTACCTTTTCATTTATTCACTTTGCCTTCCTTGGTTCTTTTTCTTCTTCTTCCACTGTATGATGTGCTTAGACGACTCTGAAGGTATTGTTTTGCACTTCAACAATTATTGTTTTGTTTTGCTTAATTCGCTTTACTTTTCTCTCTTTTTCTCTTTCCTCGTCTACTAAAAAATAGAAATGCAGATTTGAAATGCAAATAAGTTAAAATAGAAATGCAGAAATATGATAACTATTCACTACTACAATTATTAGAAGGGAGTGCGGTGGCAGTTTTGTAATTAAAATCAACATTTCAAAGACGGTCATAGTAAAACCGTCTTAGAAGGATGAAAACGACGACGATTTTCGTTTTAACAGTCTTCGTTTTGGTGTATTCAAAGGTGTTTGGTATATGATCGTCTTTGAAATGTTGAAAAAAAATGACGCCATTTTTGTGTAAAATCGTGGTTGCCTCCAATTTCGTTTCACAAAATTAGGACCACATCTTGTTGTGTCCTAGTCTCCCTCTCCCATTGTCTGTCACCCTCTCCATCAACCGCACCTTCTCGCTCCCTGACCCACAGTTCCGGCCTCGTGGCCTCTCTCCTCATGCGGCCCTACCTCGTCCACGGCCACAACAACAACCACATCCTCATGGTCGGCGAGAAGCTCGCACTCTGGGACCGCCGCGCCGCCGAGGGGCACCAGTGGAGGTGGATCGATAACCTGCCCGAGAACGGCAACGGTCACTATCGCGGGTTTGTGTTCAAAGGGAGGCTCAATGCTGTCCCCTGAGGATTTAGGGTTTATGGCTGGGAACTGGTAATGCTTTACTTGTTGATTCGTGGTTAGAATGACTCAATAATAGAAATAAAAGATTAGGATTTCCATCACCCTTTCCAACCCCATGTTTTGCACTGCCTATTAAAGTTATTTGCAAGCCCTACCATGGAATTAGTTTATATAGCTTCTTCCTAATTGAAAGCGTGATTCCTGATGTTCTACATCTTTTTTATTTGCAAGTGCGTGAAGCATGCCTTTGTGTCTAGTTTGTTTCTGTCCCTTTCCTTCCTTCCTCTTGGTTTTTCCAATTCTATTATGCATCCCTCGATTACTCGCATTCTTTGCCTTGATTATTTTTTATTTCTCTCTCATCCCCTCCGTAATCCAACACCACTTTCATCACCAAACTAAACCAATATTGTCATTGATCCATTCTCCTCGCAGCTGCAAGCAAGTATTTTTTTCTTTTCATGGCTATGCATAAGGTTCTGCCAAAGGGTCATCAATTCTTCAATCCTCCTCCGCAACTTCTTACAGCTATCTCAAGTTCTGCTGCTTCACCTGCATTTTCCTCTCATGGGGCCGAATCTCTTCACATTCAGTAATTCTTCCAGTAACCATTTTCCTTGTGTTTTGTATGTATTGGTGGTCTACGTGGAAATTGTGTCACGAATGATCCTCTGATTGGATGATCAATTTTTGAGATAATTGCTTGGAGTTTGGGTTCTCTTGAATTGGAATGAGTTTTCTCTTTCTGGGTTTATTTTGTTCAGTGTTGAAAGTGAAACCAATTTATTGATTATTGTTTTCTGTTTAATTGAATTCTCATTGACTTGAATATTGTTTGGATTTTGAATGCTTGCATGGTTCATTCCAGAAGTTTAATTAATGGTTTGTTTAGTGAGGATGGTGCTGCACACAAGAAGATTTGGCTTATGTTTAGTCTATAGTCAGTTTTGAAGATATTTCTTAGTAGAAACAGAATGGGTTGGGTATTTTGTGATGATTCTTCACTAGGTTTAGAGTGAATTTGCCCAGATGAACTTTATGTGTAATCAACTTTGTCTGCATGTTTGTGAGTGTTATGAATGTTGATATACGAGGTATTTGGTCACTGGGTAGCACACAAAGAGATGGGTAAATGGGGACAAGTTGTAGCTTTATGCATGAATCATGTTTGGGAATGATATTGGTCTAATGGAATAAAGGAAATGTTAATGTTGATAGATTACGGTTTAGGACAAGTGTAAATGTAAGTATGCATTGCAGAAAGACTGAAGAGAAGTTAGGAATGAATTTGACAAATACCACGTAAAAGGTTCCTAAAACGTATTTTTCCTTGGTAGGGTGGTCCTCTGAAAACAACAGTAACCGGAGTTGAGATGTTCAAGAAGATTTTGGATCAAGGACAAGTAAGTGAGTGTTATATTCATTTAGTTGGTGAATCAACTCAACTCTGAAATTGGTTCAGATGTCTTAATTTCAGCCT
>PYAF01003289.1:204786-222101 GCA_007407185.1 Glycine tomentella
GTACTCATGCTTGCTCTTACATATTCTCTTTGATGGGTGCTCATTGTATTTATTCCTTACACCAAACATTGCAAGGTGCATGTTTGATTCTTTTGAGAATTTGTCTGTCATGTAAGCTCTTCTTGGGAGATAACTAGTGAGGAGGCTTTTGGATTCTTAGCAGCTAAATTCCCAAATACAAGTAAGAGTTTTTTTTTTTTCCAGATCTTTTATTAGCATGATGATTTATTTCTTTTTGGTAGAAAGCACGATCTGTCAAATTACCCTTTTATTTTAGTGGTTTCTATTGTGGTTAAGAAAATTCATTTAAAAAGTAAACGAGTTGCGATATGTTTTATGTATAGAGAAAATAATTTCACTTAAAGTAGTTACATTACATGCATACAAGTATAATAGGCAAAACACATAATTTATTTTGACTCGTAAATTGTATCAAAGTAGCTGCAATCCACATTTTTTTATAAGCCTTCCTAAATTGCATTGCTCTAGATACTTATCCTGTAAAAAAGGTATCTTAAAATTTCAAGGTTAATGTTTTTATGGTACCCGTTTGGAATGAATTTATAGGCCTAATATATTTATTATAGCTTTAATTAATTGTTGCATGACAGTGTAGTTACTGTGGAACAAAGTGTGACTCACATATTTTCCACTCCTTTGATATGGGACAGAATGATAGAACAAAGTGCTTTTTTTAATTCTTATTTAATATTTATAACATTTTGTCTTTAATAAAGGTTTTGTTAAAAAGAAAAAAAACTAAGGAATTTAGTTTAAAAATCAAGTGTTCTGTTATGAATTTATTACATAAAAATACATAATAATTTTTTTAAAAAAATATTTTAACTTTTGGATTCTTAGAAATCATCTATTTTGTATTAAAAAAAGATAATAAAACTAGTATCCCAGGATACTAGTTGGATACTTAAAAGTTAATTTTTTATTAAAAATATTATTAATACACTTTTATCATAATTTTCAATACATTTCAACATTATTTTTCATAAGAAAATTTATTTAACCAAGCACATATTAGCAAGACCCGTAGAAAATAAAGAAAACAACTTTAAGAAATTAGTACAAGACCTGAGATAATAACTGCACAAGGTGCAGTTTCCTTTAATTTTGTGGTCCTTGGTCTCTGTCTTATCACTGGTATCTATTTTGTTCCCTTTATAGTTTATTCTTAAATGGTTTGCATGATGGTCAGAGAAATTTTTTAATGAAATCAATTTTTTCCTGTATGGTTAAGGAAATGTGCAGGTTGAGCATTTGGGAAATACAAACATCTAATCATGACTCATAGAAAAGAACCAGTAAGTTTACTCTGCACCATTCTGTCATTCTTGACATGTTCTAGAAATCATGAAATTGTTTGTTTATAGTGATATTTTTGTGACTTATTTGCTTTTGTTTACATAGTCTTTCAAAAGATCAATATCCGATGCGACTTTGGAGCAAATGTTTGGTTTTTTTGGTTCCTTTTCAATGCTTTATTCAACAGGAGAAACAAGAGGTACTAAAGGAAATAGCAAACAACTTTTACAGTATGAATTTGTTTATTCTATAATTACTTGTTATAGAGTTTGGTAGTTGAAGACTTCAAGAATGTATAGGTACCATCAAGTCCAAATTTTGCTATTTTTTAATTAAGTTGGTAAATTACAAATTCATGAATTGAGAAATGTGTGCCTTATTTTATGTGCCTAATTCATGAATTGATTAAATTTAGTTCTTTTTAATTACTGCACCTTAATATTTAGAATTTGAAAGGCATGTGCCTTAAGATTCAGACCAATCGGTTGTGTTGTTTCAGAGACAGTAAGCTTACAAAGATTTTGCGAGACTCTTTAAGAGGGAAAACAAAGACATGCATAATTGCTACGATTTCCCCATCTGCTTATTGTATGGAAGAAACATTTAGCACACTAGACTATGCTAGTCGTGAAAAAAGCATAAATAATAGCCTGAGGTCAGTTACCACTGCTATAGTCCCTTACAAGTTAAAATTCTTCTAAAAGCAGTGTTTTTAGCTTTGTGTTTTTTTAATTAGGCAAACCAAAAGGTTTCAAAAGGTTTCAATTTCCCTAGTCTATTTTTTCTTACAACCTCTTCATTCAAGCAAGGAATCAGATGATAGAGCAATTGGAGAATGACCTCAGTCTATGTGAGAAGGTATTCCCTGTCATCTCTTTGCTTGTAATTTCTCTTATCGTGAAGCACATGAACTTTGTTGATAAATTATTTCTTCCAATATATTTTGCAGCAAGTGGCCAGCTTCCGTGAACTCTATTTAACAGAGAAAAAACAGAAACTGGAATTAGAAAGAGAGCTTCAGGATTGCAAGGTGCATTCTCTAAGTAACTAGAACATTTTCCTCCATAATTTATCCTTCAAAATTATTTTCTCAAATTAAATTTCTCTTTCAGGTGTGAGGCTGGTACCTATGTTACGACTCTGTGTGTTCACTTTGAGTTGCTTCTTGGTGTGGGTAGCCACATGCAGAAGCTTAGGAGGGTAAGGTCTGGGATCACAGTTGAATATAAAAAATGAGAAAGATTGGTTGGTATACCAGGAGAGCTTGGGAACAAGAGTTAGGGATTTGAATTTGGGACTGGACCTAAACCATTCCCAGGAGAGCTGCATGTAATACAAGTGTGTGAATGGCCCCAATACTTTTCTTTCTGAATGCCAAAAGCTTGCTGTTCTAATATCTTCTTTTTGGAATTTTCAAGTTCATGTGTTTCTCATGCTTTTTACGGTATTCATTATTTCTGCAGATTCATTCTTGATTATTTTGTAAAGATTTGTTTACAAAATGTTATGTGTTACAGTAATCAATGTATTTATACATTTGATTATGTTGTTATGGTAACCAACTGTGCCAGATATAATTGTAGTTTAGTATGCAAGGTAATTTTTACCTGCTTTCACAAGTCTATTTTGTGTTGTATGCTATCTTGGAGATTGAATTTAAAACATCATTTGTTTTAAAAAATAAATAAAACTTACTGAGTTAAAAGTTTTTTTTAATTTATTTAGTGGACTAGCCCTATGAGCTTGTATTTTTATGGGCTTTATGAGCATGATTTGTTTGATCCAACAAGAATATTTATATATATGTAATTAGTAAATAAGTATGCCTCATAGAACCCGACCCAAATATAGTTTTATGTGCAACCATTACTCCAGATTTTTTTTTTCTTTCAAAGTCGGTTATTTAAAATAACCGTCTTTGAATTCACAAAAGAGATTTTTTAAGTCGGTTGTTTTAAATAACCGACTTTGAATAGTTATCTACAAAGTCGGTTATTTAAAATAACCGTCCTAAAATCCTTTATCTTCTCATTCAAAGTCAGTTTTTTGAAATAGCCGTCGTCGATTGAATGAATTTTAAAAAAATAATTTAATTAAAAAAATGTTTTCGAAGACGGTTTTTTGTGACAGTCATTGTAGACTCCCCTATTCCACGACGTATACTTACAAAAACTGTTACAGAACCAACTTTGTATTCCTAAAATAATGACCTTGAATATACGCTGTG
Source organism: Glycine tomentella (assembly GCA_007407185.1). Classification (NCBI taxonomy): domain Eukaryota; kingdom Viridiplantae; phylum Streptophyta; class Magnoliopsida; order Fabales; family Fabaceae; genus Glycine; species Glycine tomentella. The sequence goes on from PYAF01003289.1 coordinate 208,331, forward strand.
TAGTAGTTGAGTATATTTATTGTAACTGCATGGATTCAAATAAGTTAAAAAAAGTCACATTAAATCTTTTCGCTCTTCATATTTTGCAGATACACTTTTGAATTGAGAAAGAGAAATCAACATGTCTCTATTGAGAAAGAGAAATCAACATGTCTCTTCCCCATCTATCCTCTTTCAGTTTCAGGTACCCTTATTATTAATGAATTTCTTACAAGTAATAGCTATTATCTTTGTATGGTTTTTCTTGTATAATTATAGGTTTCTGAATGATCTATTAAACATATTATTGTACCATGCCTAAATTTTATTTTATTTTATTTTAAAGTTTGTCAAAATGGTACTGTAATTTTTTTTTATCCCTGCTTGCTACCATGTTCTCTCTTTCTTCCTATTTTCATTTTTTATCCTCCACATTCTTTCTTCTTTCCATTCTTTCTTCTCCACACATGTACCCGGAATTCATTTAATCCAAAGATCTTTGGTTACGTAAGAGGCAAACAAAAAGTATTTGCATCCGCTATCACAACTTACACTGAAGAAAAAAATATTTTCGTGATCCAGTATAGCCATATAAGGTAAGAATTTTAATTTTAAACCAACTACATTTTTATTTTAAAAGTGAAAATAATGATTTTAATTTTAAAACTGAAACCCGATAGAAAAAGACCACATCTTCATCTGATTCAGTTTTCAATTTTTAAAATTTCCTTACTTTTTTAAAGTTAAATAAATTTTAACACTGCATGTCAATAATGATAAAAGTAAGTAACCCACCATTTTGGTTAAATGAAGAATGGATTTCTTGATTTTTATTTTCAAAGTGAAAATTATGATTTTAATTTTAAAACTAAAATGGGATAACAAAAAAAACTACCTCTTTTTTAAAATTAAATAAATTGTAAAACTGCATGTTGATAATTGTGGAAGTGAATAATCCACCATTTTGGTTAAATAAAAAATATTTTTAAAAGAAAAAGTAAATTTAAAGAATTGATTCCTTTTAAAAATTATAATAAATTTTAGAAAACTAAAATCAGAAGAAAAAAAAACGTTAGTAATGCAACGTAATTATAAACCTATTTTTAAAAATGACATTTTATAATTTTAAAATCATTTATTTTTAAAATGTTCTCACATTCCATGACAAGGAAATCGAAATAGAAATTAAATCTTAGTGTAAAAAATGGAATATAAAAATAAAAATGTGGACACATAAGTGCGACAATGTCTGTGATTCTGTTAATAATAATGAAAACAATTTCACATCATTACTTAACGGCCAAAATTGAAGGAAATGACAACAACATTGGACAAAAAAAGGTTCAGGAATGTGTATCAATGTTGAAAAGTTTAAGAACAAAAATCATAAATGTTAAAAAAATTGGGGACTAAAACATAGTTTATCTAAAAATGTTTGTTTGACCAAGTTTTTGTTCCTTAGCTTAGTTTATCACACTAATTTGATCAACTTAATGACAAATGACAAACTTAGCTTAATGTTTGTGATGTAAGTCAAAATTAACACTGTTAGTGAGAAAAACTAAGGAAAGGAACATTTTGGTCTAACCATTACACTTAACCAAAGTGAAATTGGTTAAATTTACAAGACCAAAGTGAAACCAAAATTCCAGATGAGGTAGTAAATTTATAAAACAAGATGTATCATTTTTTTTAACTTCTTATTATAGAACAGGATGTCATTGACATTCTGTACACTAATTTCAGCTTTTTTTCCCAAGGAAAAAAGATTGTAGAAAATAAAAAAAGAAAAAGTGAATAGAGAAAAACAGAACACAGTCTCATAACTTCTATTTTCAATCTGAATTTTCCAAGATACGTGCAGTGACTTGTTTCTGAAAAAATACAATGTTACAAGAAAAAAAGAGTAGGTAACATTGACTTAGCATAACTCCTCCCTCAAAACATGGATTGTCACCTAGTTTCACCTACTACATGTTGACTTAACGGATTACATATCAGAAAATATTAAAACAACATATATCCAAGAGATTTTATTTCCAAATTATCAAGAAAAATCTCAATTCTAACAATAATACCACTTTTAAAAATTATGTGACTAAATTTTTATACATACTGCACAAATACATCAGAACAACGTAACAGGTTTCGACCAAAAAAATCCTTTGGTCTTGAATGTACTTGCAATGCATAATGTGCACCTATGCAATATGTTCACCTGACACAATAATTTTCAGCGGCCATTTGATGTGGTAATGGTTATTTCATCATTTGAAATCGTTTGGTTTAGATTTGAGCTTAAATTTCTTTCATCCGAAATCCTTCTTGGAAAGAAACCAGGCTCTTTTGGCTCAACCATTACCATTTCACTCCCTAACATTTGAATTACTGAGGTCATGGTTGGGCTATCCTCTGGGTATAGTTGCACACATAAGAGACTGACATGGATGCATCGTAGTACTTCTGGGATGACACATGAGTCCTTTATGTTTGAGTCAATCAACTGTGAAGCATTTTGCTCTTTCCAAAGTGTCCATGCCTGAAACATAAAAGAAGGGAAAACAGAAGTTAATTATTCATGCTTAAACTCCACCATAAATAATATATATATATATATATATATATATATATATATAGTGTTATTCGAGTGCTTACATAGCCAACAAGGTTAAGAGTCTGGTTTCCTTGAGAAAGAGATCTATTTTTGTTCCCACATATAATCTCTAACAATAAAATACCAAAACTGAAAACATCCGATTTGATTGAAAATAGCCCATCAACAGCATATTCTGGAGCCATGTATCCGCTACAGGAAATAATTATAGCAAAAATTCACATGACAGAAAAATAAAAAATAAAAAAAGTGATTTTGTATAGTTGGACAGAAACTGACTAAGTCCCTACTACTCTATTTGTGTTTCCTTCAGTTTGGTCTCCTCCAAAAGCTCTAGCCATTCCAAAATCTGATATTTTTTGATTTAACTTCTCATCAAGTAAAACGTTACTTGCTTTGAGATCTCTATGAATAATCCTTAATCGGGAATCTTGATGAAGATACAAAAGTCCCCTAGCAATTCCAAAAATTATGTGGAAACGTTGAGGCCAATCCAACAATTTACCTTTTTGTTGATCTGTTGTTATTGCAATGAAAATGTGTTGTTGAATATTAGATATTCAAGATTAATAAGCCGCATAAATATGACTGAAATAAAAGAAATACAAGTGCACCTAGCTAAGCACTCTTCATATTACATACCAAAAATGAAGGACCATTAACCATGTATTCATATAACAGTAATTTTTCTTGTTTTCGAAAGCAACAGCCGAGGAGCTTTACAAGATTTCGGTGTTGAAGCTTTGCAATCAGTTTTACTTCTGTTATGAACTCTAACTATTCCTTGTCCAGACCTACTTGAGAGTCTCATGACGGCAATGTCTCTCCCATCCACTAGTTTTCCCTGCATAATTGCATCCATTTGAGGAAAATGCTTTGTGTAACAATAATTCATCTCTGGACCCTAGTTTCTTTTTTCTGCTAAGTGCTTAAATATTGTTTTTACCTTATATACAGGTCCAAAACCACCTTGTCCAATCTTATTATTCGACGAGAAATTGTTAGTGGCAATAGTGATTGTTAGCAGATCAAACAATGGCACATCCAGATTTTTTACCTGTCTTTTAATGCTCTCTTTTGTCTTTGACTTATCTGGAACAGAAGGGAAAAAAAAGGAATAAAGCATTCAGTAGTATTATGAAACATGAAGAGGGATTGGAAGTAGTTTAAATATGTGAACTCAAATTGGAGAAGGAAACAGTAAATATATTGTGTGAACTCAAATTCTTTAATCTGTAGCAAGTTGAAACTCCTGTCATTAAACCCATATGAGATTCAAGGTCAAGACGTTTTTTATGGCGGTCTTTCTCTCGTAAAGCCAAAGACGCCCCAAGACAAGGGGGAAGGGGACATGATCAATAGAACCTGGCTGGATCAGGGCTGGGATAGTGACGCTCCAAGCCACCTGACCTCAAATTCTCGGTTAAGCTATGACTACAATACAAGTGCTTTCTGATAATTTGAATCATTTTCAATTTTCAATTTCAAAAGATATATACAAAAAGAGCTATCATTATTTTACTGAAAAATTATGGATGAATAATTTACCAGCAATATTCCATCGGTTGTGTCCTTGTTGGGGCAGAGGCTCTTCATGGTTATTTTCTGCATTTGACATATCTGGAAAAACAAAACATAAGTATTATGTGAATTTCATTTATTGCCTTCGCTCGTTAAAATGTAACACTATGAAATTCTATCCAAGGGACACAAATCAGAACCCTGCTATAAGGCCACATAACCAACATTTCAAAGGATACTCTAAAAAACCAATGACAGCTCTTGTGAAGGAAATTAACAAATAGAAGTATTTTCATTTAAAATTACATACAGAACTATTCCGCCATATTTTTACTGAAATGTTAGAGAGAGAGAGAGAAAAATACCAGCAATGTTCCTTCTGTAGACGAAATGAATAGCAAGTATAACTCCTAAAGTGGCTCCGATGGAGGTTGCAGATATTAATATTTTTGAGTCCTTCTTGTCCCTGATAGACTCTTCAGTGTTGAATTTGATCAAACAAAACAACAATGGTTAAATTCCACACTGAAGGACCAAGCTTAAATTCTTTAAAGACAGGATTGAAACTCTGGTGCCAAGAACAATAAAAGGATTAAATGGAAAAGTTAATAAAGTATTTACCTAATTCTGAAGGAGGCAACCTTATATATAGATCCTGCCCTTTTTCTGGAACTGGATACAATTTGATGTCAATTAAATCACCAAACCACATGACACAGCCACTGCCTGCTCCACTTATATTGGAATTGGTATATGCCATACAAGAACAATCATTCAAGCACTTAGTTTTGCATTGCTCTAGATCAATACTCTCATCCACAAAAGTATGTTTAGTATCCGGCACTTTCAAGCCTTCCACGAGGAGAAACCCATCGTTCTTGCAACTCAATGGATGTTTGAGGACACATCCTTCGGTCCAGCCCATTGAATAGTTCCATTTTTCCGGGGACTTAGGCTTGAACCCTTTTAAACACTCACACATTGGATATGCAGAAGTGCTGCAATATGAATTAGCTCCACAAACCCCATAATGGTCACAGTAGTCTTCCTGCATCGGCGTATAAAACATCCATGATTTTTCAGTGTCTGACCATACATAACGAGGACGTTCTTTTGTGGTTTGGTTAAGTACCAATTTCGATAACAAATTAGTCTGCTTCTGGGTCCATGTGTAATAAACCTCTTCCTTGTTGGAGACAAAATCAAAATGGTAAATGGGATCACTACCAGCCATTTCCGGTCTGCCACTAAAATGTAAACCATTCCACGGTCCAAGTCTGTGATACTTTTTGGTTCCCTTCATCATATAGAACTCAGGATAAGGGTGCAGAGTAACACCCCAAGATAAGTCTCCTGGTGTTGGATCATCAAAACTCTTCCAAGCTACTAGGCGAATTTCAAAATTTCTTTTGAGGTCCCATCCAACCTTCGTTCCTGCCAACATTGTGTCAGAAGGGTAGTCAAAACTTTGCCATAGATATTGTTCCTCTTCTGCCTTTGCTTCATTTTTCTCTCTTATCACAAGGTTGCCAGAATCCAAGAGCTCGGCCACGGGATTCTGTGCTGCTTTTCGAGAACTTGTGGACCAAACAACCATGTTGTTGTGTGTAAGAACCAAGTTGCCAGAACTATTTAGTTTCAAGATGGTAGAGGAATCATTGATTGGGTTGCCACCGTTTGCAACCCAAACAACGTTTTGAGTTGGAATATTCTTGTACCGAATCCCAAGGTAGATTTTGTTTGGATATCCAAGGTTAAAGAAACCAAGCTCATAGGTTCCACGGGGGGAAGAAACTATGCTATTTCCATAACTGAGGGACTGGTATTGTGCTATGAATGACGATGTTCCTGCTGCTACGAAAATTAAGAGAAAAGTGTCAAACAGTGTATAAATTATGATATTCATCAGAAAATGAATAAACTTCATTGAGTACTAAGATTGAGGTCAAGGTGGTTTAGCTCAATTGATTGGGCAAAGATGCATGAATTGTTGTACACTTCTGACACGGTCTTGGATTCCCACAGGATAAAAAGAGTACTAAGATTGAGCGTTACAGCATAAAACAGATACGCTGAAGACAGAGAAAACTGAAGTAGTGCAAGACAACAAAATTAAAAATAAAAAAAAAAAGTCAATAAAATATAGTAATTAATGCATGGGTTACAAATTTCACCGGAGTGGATAATTAGTCAGTGTTGAACAATGAAAATTCATCTTGTCGAGATGCTGAAGGCAGGGAGAAATGTGTGATTGTAGACTTGTAGTAGAAAATTGTAACATCTATAAAGGCAATCTTGTAAGCTTTCTGGATGGTGGCAATAATATCACATGGTTGCAAGTTGTTGGAAATGCTAGTGAAATGACAAAAGAATGTATACAAGTAGGAGATGGAGTGCTAGCAATTCACTCTATATAACACATTTCACTATTAGTTGAAAGGATTTATTATCTTTTTAGTATTTAAACTTTTTAATATTATGTTTTTAGTTTCTAGCTAAACTTGTTATTATCTGTTCTAATCATATCCTTTACTTTTTTTTTCATCCTCATTTTTAGTCAATTAAAAAATTAAAAATAAGGAAAAAAAGTTAAAGAACTAAAAGTACGTACTAAATATGAAAAAAAGTTCAAAAACTAAAAACATATATTTAAAAAACTTGAGACTAAAAACATAATATACCTTAGTTAAAATTTATTAAAAATTACAAAATTAAGGGAGAGACTCATTGAATAAGTGAGTCTACCAAAAATTGCATTTTTAAAATAAATTTAAACTAATGACAAAGAATATGTTTGAATGAGGATACTATTAGCATTAATTTTTCTAACAACAAAGAAATTCTCATCTTATGTGAGATAGTTGCTATAGGTTGCTCTATCAAATTATCACTCACACTACTACAGCAGGGACCTTCTACATCAGTTATTTGAGGCATACAACGACGGTTGTAAAATCGTCTTCGTAGTGGGTGTCGTAGTAAGTCAAGCTTTTCAACGAAGGTTATAAAAACGTCTTAGAAAGTCATAAATCAAAGACGGTTCTCGGCTAAAACAGTCGTTGTATATATATTTTTTTAAAAAAAATTTAAAAAATCATTCTAAGACGGTTCCTCCAAACAACCGTCTTAAAAAGTGACCCTTCTAAGACGGTTCACCAGCAGAACCGTCTTTTAATGTCTGCTCTGCATCTACAAAGACGGTTCCTTGGAAGAACCGTCTTAGAAAGTGACCTTTCTAAGACGGTTTCTTCCAAGAACCATCTTAGAATGTTGTTTATTTTTTTAAAAAAACTCGACAAAGACGATTCTCTGGAAGAATCGTCTTTGAAGGGTCACTTTCGAAGACGGTTTCCCAAAAGAACCGTCTTAGAATGTAATTTTAAAAAAAAAAAAACTATACAAAGACAATTCCCTGAAAGAACTGTCTTTGTATAGTTTTTTTTTCTTATATATATATATATATATATATATATATATAGAATAATTGAAAATAAAACCTCGTTTAAACAAAGAACATTTTAGAACAAGTTAATTAATTCCTCTAGGAAAACAAGTTAATTAATTAAATAAGTAATTATACTAGTCATAATGAATACTATGTAGCTAGATGAATTGGTAAATAAGTAATTAGTCAAATAATTTTTATTTAGTGTATTAGATTAGATCACACAGTAAATAAGATTTAGGGATTTTAAATATCTTAATTAGTTAAGTGTACAATCTGGATAAACCTAGGTTTATTAGGAAATTTACGCTCCATAACTAAAAGGAAGAATATATGGGATTCTTTTATATACTTATAAAAATACTAAGCAAACCTGAGACTCCTTGATGATTATGTCCTTTTGCAACGTAGGACCAATTTCTTCAATTATGTTAGTGTCAAGCAAAGCTTGAACAGCAAAGCCAGCATCCCATTCTTGGCCATCCCATTCTTGGCTACCAAAACTCTGCATTATATAGATAAGTGAATCAATAAACTAATTAACTAATTAAATAATTAATTAATATATTTCATTGGTTATAATAGCACGTGCCCACATGTTAAGGGAGGAAGTGACAGGAAATTTTTACATTTCTACTGTAACAATAAATATGGAAGTAAGTGACAAGTAAATTAATCCTAAAATACTACTCTGCTAATTAATAATTCATGTTAGGTATCTTCCAACAATATGGATTATTAATAAGCATAAAAGTGTAGCCTTTCGTGTTATAATTAATTAATTGTGGTACCATCTTACCTTTGGAGACTGATTGAAAAGATACTAAGGTGATATCATTCTCCTAAACGTCACAAAAATACGTAACATTGTAAATTTTAAGCCTCCACCCAAGGCAATATTATCTTTTTGACCTGAAGAAATATATAACAGAAAAAGAACAAAAAATATTAAGACAAGATCCATGAAATACCCTTTCAATTTAGTAGCAAAGATAAGCGCAATCATCCAAGAAACACAACTTAGGCCTCTAATGATAAGCGCAATCTAGTAGCATATACCTTATTGGTCCTTTGTACAGTGTGATGATCAAAACACAAGCTGGGAGGAGTAAATTACAAAAACAAGGCCATCTCTCAATTTTATGATAGACTAAAGACACATATCGATAATAATCACTAATTAAACTTGTAATTAACAATAGATTTGAAAATAAAGGAAGATACCTCACTGTAGCATTTTCAGAAAAACCTTATGAGGGACAAGATGAGATAGTGATGCACACCTCCCCTGCCTAGGAATCCATGCCAAAGATAAACCATATATATCACAAATAAAAATCAAAATAATATGCGTTACTATTATAAATTTAACTTCTCTTTCATTTTATATACATTTTAAGTTGCTTATCCATCTTTTTTAGTAATCGTATTATTATTATATTTATTATTATTTTTTCGTTATTTTGTTTTCCTTCCATTCATATGTATACTTCAAAAATAAAATGCATTTTTATTATTTTCCTCGACATATATTATAAAACGTGAATTCTTTAGTTTTGAAAAATAAAAATTATAAATATAATTATTTAATTATATTTAAATATTTAAAATTAAAAATATATAAAAAAAAAACTTATTATATATATGCTCCTTTAATATACCTGTATCTGTAATGAGGGACAAGATGGATATATAAGATCCCAACTTGTTACCTGATTAGATTTGCTTCAATTCAATTATTCAAATTTGAGTATATATGATATCTTCTGGTTCATTTAATAGGAGACTGTCACAGAATTCGGTTAACATTGTCTGGGCGCTGGCTTGAGATATGAATTTTAGAAATAGACAAGAAAGAAAGAAAAGAAACATGCAAGAAACAGCAGCCATATGTATGATCATGAATGAGCATCTATTGGCCAAAGGTGCTGTGCTGCTGTCATTTTATAACCAAAAATTTCCTTGAATCATGTAATTTTGATTTAAGAACTTATTAATTACAATTCATAGACTAAAAGTTTTTTACACTATCTAATTTAAATTTGTTAACTTTTCTATAATTATTTTAAAAAAGATTCCTACTACATTGATTTAAAAACATGTTATCTTATACTAATAATATGTGATGTGGCACCTTTACGTATCATATACATCATCAATATTTGTTATTTTTAATATATTTATTTTTCTCTTACATAATATCATCTATTATATTTATATTAATTTATTTCTTTTTCACATTCTTATTGTAAGTGTAAAGTAAAGATTAATGTCTAACAGTATTTTTCCAAAAATCTTATCATGATTTTAATTAGTTAATCATGTAAAATCTTTATATATATTGTTAAACTCTTGATTTAATATACTACATCTACATCTTATCTTTGGTAACGTGTTTAAATTTTTATTTCATTATAAGTGCAGTGAAATGTTTATGTTACCATTCACTTTGCTTTTATTTTTAAAAATATCAAAAAAAGTATTATAACTTAATTTTAATTTATTTAAAAATTTTATGTTATTATCCAATTATTTTTATGATATATAACCTGATGCATCCGAAGAGCAAATAAAAATGTTTATTTTTTTATGGTAAATAAAAATGTATATTTGACACTGCAAAGATTTTAAAACATGTTATACCAATTACCTATTAACATTCATTAGTTCAAACAATAAATGTTTGGTACTTTTTAAGAAAACTATAAATTTACCTGAATATTTACAATGAAAAAGAACTCGGACCCTCCCTGTGCTGCATATTTCTGCAAGTAACAAAACATCAGCAAATTGGAAAGTGAAGCAGTTTTATCCCTACTAAACAAACAGATATGGAAAACTGAGAACATTAAATTACATTTGAAAGCCCGTACAGTAATTGATTGTTGCCAATAATATATTAAAAGATAATGGAGGAGGGCAAGATGATAATAAGATTCAACAGCTCCCTCAACATTTCTCCTTTTGTCTTTTGGGATTTGTGCTTTAGAAGGGAAAATTAATAAGACATGGTAAAGACATAAATATTTGGCAACATGCATTTAGAGAAGAGTTAGATTTTGATACAATGTCAATATACATGAGAAATGCATATATTATTTATTCTATTGAAAAACTTGATAATTATGAACATGGGTATGGGTGTGGGTGTGTCTTTTTCTATTTGATTATATGTCATCTATCACTTGCCACTAGCTCTATACACAAATGTCATCTTTTTTCTCAATGTTTCTAGCGTAAATTTAACAACATATAGGCAATTATACAAAATTACAGAATCATATACTTTCTGCTCAGCAAAACTAAGGCCAAGACTATAGACCCTGTTATGTTTGATCAAAATAAGACCCAGTATTCTGAAAGGAGGAAATAGGCTGATAAGGAGCACCTGTGTTTTGATATATATGATCCTACGGGCTGTGAATAGGTATGATTAGGTTGTTGCTGCTGATAGTTGTTATAGTAGCCCGAGTATCCCATGCAGGGATGAGAAAGCCATTTAGTACAACACAATTGAACCATGCGTGCATTGAGTGATACAGGGATGAGAAAGCCAAAAGCATTCAGGAAAAAATATCCAAAACTGAAAAATTCAGGTGTAGAAACAATAGAAATTAAATAGGCATCCACTTACACCTACAGTCCATCATAAGAGAATTCGCCATTTAGTATACTTATTTCCCCCTAAAAGATAAGTGCTTCATAGAACAGGGTCAAAAAACTCACAAGAAAATGCTTAGAGTTATGAACCATTAAAAATATCAAAACAATGATTGTAGCAGGCTTTCAGTAACAAATGGATCACAGTTTTAAAAGATGAAGATTGAATGATTAACAATAATCAGTACAACACATTTTGAAGCTCATATTATAATAAATAACACTGCTAGATTCACAAACTTCACCATGAATTTAAGCATTTATACTACTTAATTAAGACAGAGAATCATTCATGCTTAATGGATTACCTCGAACAGATGTGGCTCCGCAGGAGGTAAGGTCTCAGTATTACTTCCTTCATTGGCCATCTCGCAAAAACCCTGATTGAACAACGAAAACAAAATCACATAATTCAATCCAACAAAAACCCTAACAATACGTTGATAATAACAAATCGTAACAGTGCAAACCTCGGAAAATCTCAGAAAGTACCGAATGGGGAAAAGTTCATTGGCGGCGATTCAGGGCAGCAGCTAGGAATCGGAGGAAGCAGAAAAACCAAATTGGGGAGAAGAACAAAAATAAATGAAAAGAAAAAAAAAACAAATAGCAAATAATATTAAGATGGAGAAAAAAATAGGTAAGAAAGGGAGGACTTTCTAGTAAAACGTAAAAAGGGGTTACGGACGAATTGCTTTGAAAGCACATGGGTGTTGAACATAAACATTCCCAATGTCAATGAAACGATAATGGTGTTGAACCCTAAACACGAAATAAAAAAACAAGTAAAACAAAAACCCTAACCCCCGAAACCTCAAACCCCTAAACCAAAATACCATAATTATTTCAAATCTGCTTTTCTGCAAGACGCGAAGTCGTGAGGAGACGAACCACGTGAAGAAGGAGACGCTGTATCACAGGGAGTTTGCCTGAGTGACGGAGTGAGGAAGGGAACCACCGAGAGTGCTTGAGAGAAGGTGCACGAGATTAGGTCGCGAGCTTCGAATTAAGTTTCTGAGAGGGAAAGCACATGCGACCCAGACACTTATGTTTTTGTATTTAATTCGAAGACAGTTGTTACCAACCATCTTTGAATACCACAAAACAAAGACGATTTTCTTTGAAAACGATGTCATTTTAACTAATCTATGACGGTTTTGATATAACCGTCTTCGTAAATAATGAGATAATTACATAATTGCCACCGCCTGGCATTCTAAGACGGTTTTTCAATAACCGTCTCCGAATGCCTGTCGTAGAATGTATTTATTGTAGTAGTGTCATTATCAAGTCGTTATTGAACTATATAGGCCTGCAAATTTTATACTCGAGGTCTCAATTTTCAGAGGCCTTTAAAGAAATTCTCGAAGACAATTATTGATAAGAATTAATAAAGATTTATTTTTGAGAACTTCTAGATCATGAGAACACAAAGCCGCCAAGAAAATTACTTTACTGAATTAATCAAAGTGTTAGGGTTCATTTTTTTCCGCTTATAGATTCTAAATTGAGATTTATTCAACTGGGTTCTTTAATTAACCTACCTGATTCACTAATTTATTTAGGTATCCATCATTTCACATCCAATTTCCCCCAATATATGCATATATATTTCAAACATTGAATGCTATTCTTCTAAATAAAATATAAACTTTGACTCCAGATTATCTTGGATTAGAATTCATAATTCAAATCTTAGAAAATTATTGTTTAGCAATATATCATTATCAACAGTCAGCGGTTCTTTGAATAAAATAATGGATTTTCTAACAACTAAACAATAACAACCTTGCAATCCTTCTACTGTATTTTAAAAAAGAAATTGTTATTTAGAAGAAAATTTTATGACAAAAACTATATTAAAAATGGTGCATGTACACATAACATGTCGTGATTCTCCTTAACAATTTCTTGATAATTCCATTTCTTATAGTATCGATATTATATATATGGATGGATAAAATATCCGATTAAATAATATCTGTGTAACTATTCAAATTTATGTGATTTCTGTCTAAGAAAAAAAAGTCGGGTTTCGTTGCCACGTCCAGATCATCAAATTAGACAGTTCTTGATATATGGGTTGTGGAAAGAGGCCACGTTGTTTCTGAAGGCTCGAAGAAAATAAGTGTGGTAATGTGAAATGATCTTGATTCTTGCGTTCATAAAAAAATTCACAAACTAAGCACTACCTCCATTACATATACACCTTTTTTGTGTGAGAGAATATATACACAGCTTGTTTTTAATAAATGTAAAATATTATTATACTTGGATTAATAATCTTTATTGAATATTCATTACTTGCAACAAATTACAATTTTAGCAATTGTTAATTAAGGATATATATAACTGAAAAAATAATTAATGAAATTTGAGATTTGTAAATTATATATAAATATGTTTGCTAAAATGAAGGAAATAATAGTTAAAATGAAAAAAAGACCTACTCAACTTCTGAGTATATAATATGTCTAAAATTAAGTGTATGATCATTAAGATAATATCATATGACATAACAAATTTGTTAAATGCAAGTTATATAAAATAAT
>PYAF01003289.1:222201-253573 GCA_007407185.1 Glycine tomentella
ACAAATTTGTTAAATGCAAGTTATATAAAATAATAATAAATAATAAGTGACTAAAACATATTCATGAAATAAGTACCTTTCTCTTTTATTAAAATACTAATTATAATTATATGCATTAAGAATATTAAAAAGATTATATATATATATATATTAATTCGAAGAACAATTTTAAATAAGTATATAATTGGAAAAATATGAAATATTACTAAAAAATTAATATTACAAGAAAAATGATATAATAGAAATAAAATCAGGATAAGTGTTAATAAAGGAGATAACTATTTTCATACGTACCATATTATAAATAGTTATTAATCATGATTACTTTAGTTATTTGTAAACCCTTCTCGACATTCTATATAAAAAAAATTACTTATGAGTGAAAACGATTTATTTAATAAAATAATTTATGTTTGATTCTTATTATGTGCAAAAAATTTTGAGTCGATGATAATCACGAATCGCGAACAGAATTAGTTTCTAACCCACTAGATTGGAAAACATATGTGATATCTGACCTAGAAAAAAAATATAAAAAATAACTTATCATTTTAGAATAATTATTAGTTTTAAAATAGTGGTCTCTTTATTATCATTTCTAGACATTCTCTTATTGACTTGCCACTTGAAATTTTTCTGAATTATTCCTGATTTCTATTTGAAATAGTGTTGTGTCAGCCAATAATTTGATTTGGCAATGAAGTTGTAATATGTTCTTATAGTGTACCATGGATCTAATGTTTTGGGAATTCGAGTTTAATTTATTAATAAACATATTCCCTAAAAAGGGTGCTTTTAAATGGGTGAAAAATCCATAAAAATGAAAATGAAAAAACCAAAATTGTGTTGGAGGTATAATCTTCACGAAATGAATAGGTAATGCTTTTTTTACATTTTGTGTTGGGTTCACAACCACTACTAAGTTTCGTGTATATATATATATATATATATATATATATATAGAGAGAGAGAGAGAGAGAGAGAGAGAGAGAGAGAGAGAGAGGGGGAGGGAGGGGGGGGTGGTTTGTGTGACAGTTTTTAAACCCGTTGCAATTTTGGCTTGTGAGTTGTGACAGACAACTTTGTGACGGAGTTCTAACCCCCACAATTTTTGTTTTGCAACAGTTATAACCTCCACAACTTTTTGAACAGACGCAATTAGGCACTTTTGTTGTATTAAGAAACTATGAGAGAGCTTAATTAAGAGGTCACTTTCATAGTTTTTTGCAGATAAAAGTACTTGGAAAACATGAAAATTACAAAGTGCCAGAATAAGTATACATAAATTGCCTAAATAGGGTCCAACATGAGCTAATTTAAAATAATCAAGTGCATATTGGCGCTTAAGCGCAGATGGAGTGGCGCTTACATGAAGGCTTCCTCTTTGTCAGTTCCTATCCTTCCCTGCCATGAAATTAGCGCTTAAGCATCACTTACCTCATGTTTAAGCGCCAATTGCCTTCTTCATTAGCCCAATAATGTTGACATTTTGATCATTTTTCCCTTGCTCCTGCTCCTATCATCCCTTAAGACTTCCTCTTGATCCTACAATAAAAAATTAAACCTAATAAACGTAAAACTTGATTGTATCAACTATCCTAAGAGAATTTTATTTATTCACAACCAAACTATCAAAAGGGGCAATTAATTAAAGATCTAATTCACTACTACATAAAAGGGATTCAAAGACGGTTCCAGAAGGCCTTCAAAGACGATTCCGGACCCATCCTTGATCCAGGTGTCTTTGAAAGTTCACACTTTCTAAGACGGTTAACAGACCGTCTTTGATGGCTTTTTCTTTTTTTATTTTTTTAAGTTTCGAAGACGGGTGACCGAGGAACCATCTTAGAAATGTGCCATACAAAGACGGTCAGGTGCGGAGACCGTGTTTGATTGCTTTTTAATATATTTTTTTTATTTTTTTTCAAGTTTCGAAGACCGGTCTCAGTGGAACCGTCTTAGAAGGGTACCAAACAAAGACCGTCATGTGTGGAGACCGTCTTTGATTGCTTTTTATTTTATTTTTTTAATTTTTTTAAAGTTTTGAAGACGGGTCTGGCGGGAACCGTCTTAGAAAGGTACCATACGAAGACAGTGATGTGTGGAGACCGTCTTTGATTGCTTTTTATTTTATTTTTTTAATTTTTTTAAAGTTTTGAAGACGGGTCTGGCGGGAACCGTCTTAGAAAGGTACCATACGAAGACAGTGATGTGTGGAGACCGTCTTTGATTGCTTTTTATTTTATTTTTTTTAATTTTTTTTAAAGTTTTGAAGACGGGTCTCGCGGGAACTGTCTTAGAAAGGTACCATACGAAGACGGTCATGTGTGGAGACCGTCTTCGATTGCTTTTTATTTTATTTTTTTGAATTTTTTTTAAAGTTTTGAAGACGGGTCTGGCGGGAACCATCTTAGAAAGGTACCATATGAAGACGGTCATGTGTGAAGATCGTCTTTGATTGCTTTTTTTATTTTATTTTTTTAATTTTTTTTTAAGTTTTGAAGACGGTTCAGGCAGGAACCATCTTAGAAAGGTACCATACGAAGACGATCATGTGTGGAGACTGTCTTTGATTGCTTTTTTTTTATTTTTTTTTAAGTTTCGAAGACGGGTCTGGCTCGAACCGTCTTAGAAGGGTACCAGACAAAGCCGGTCATTTGTGGAGACCGTCTTTGATAGCTTTTTCATTATTTTATTAATTTATTTTTTTAATTTTCTAAGACGGGTATGGCTGGAACCGTCTTAGATTGGTAATTTTTTTTTTTTGACAAAATTTCTTTTTACGATTTTATCATTCATAACCATCTTACAATCGGGTTTTCGTTTAATGTTAAATGCTGTAAAAGGAATCATTAATGCGAAAGCTAATACATGAATAAAAACTAACAATTGGTTTATATTTGAATAATAACATTAATATTGGCAAAATTTGAACTACAAACAAATGGAAGTAGATTATTTGTCAATAATGCTTACGAATTATTTGTCAATAATACACTCATTTGTCAATACATCCATAACACATGTCACATGATCATCCAAATAACACATAAGAGGTTTTTTAGGACCGGTCAATAAGTAGATTATCATTAAAATTTGATAAGGTGGATCTTTTTACACCATGGTCCTAATCAAAATCATTCACCTATGCCACATGATCCATAAATTCCTTGCTCATCCTCAACACAATCAAAACCTGTCCAATTCAGTTAAATTAAGAGAATACCAACATGTCAATAATGACTAACTCAACGAATAAACGGGAATAATGTACATCCTACAATCATTGAATAACAATCTATAAGAAAAATCAGTCCAAAACTTATAACTTGTTAGTTTACTTCTATTGTCTTATGTACCTACCCAGTTTTACATGCATGATTTTGTTTTATTCATGAAATAAAAAAAATAACTTGAGGATCAACCGAACAACCATGGAATTCATAACTGTGCACGTGATACATTACTAAAGTAATTTACTTCATCAGATCTTTATGCATTGAATATATCTTCAAATCATATGATGTTGTTCTTCCAAGGAAGTGTACTTACCAGACAAGGAAGAGAAATTCTGCATTTTTGTTCATATTTGACACAGCAAGGATTACATGTTTTGGAAAAATATCAACAAAGATACATGAGGCTCCATGCCATGTCCTTGACATCTGTTGGATGACAGTTGACCTTCATGCTTCATGTGTTGGATGTCACTGACAGTTCTGGTGATGGTAGTCCTTCACATGATTTTGGGATAGGGGAGATAACAAATCAATTATTTTAAGAAACATTAGTTTTATTAACAGCAGAAGGGACACCATTGAAGCTTAAAGCTAAAACTAACTATTTGTGGCTGATTCCTACAAATATTGTGCAACTGCCATGGGTATCTTCTGAATCAAGAAAATAGCTATAACCAAATTCATGTTACAAATTAGTAATGAAAGGGAATTTATAATTCACTTGTTCTGATGATGGCAGACATCTTGCAATTAGAAGATAAAGACTGCTAATAGTTCTACAGTTGAAATCAGCACCGTTTAGACCAGCCTCTTCTGATGTATAATCAAATATCACAGCACAAATACAACAAACCATCATCATACTTGCATTTCATCAGTATTTTCTACAAACAATTTTTCAATAACAAAGTTAAGATACATGTTTTAAGCTTGGATAGGGATGGAAAGAACAGATCAATAATTATTGATGGTACTGAATATATTTTTAAGCTTTCCCTCTTGAAGAAAATATATGTTCATGTCATGAACATGAGAAGGAACTGACAGCTTTGTGGACAGGCTATGATTGCTTATCTACAGCAGAAGGGGTTCCTGAGGTTGCACTGAATTTTGTGAAAGATGAGAAAATTCGGTTCAATTTGGCTTTAGAGAGTGGGAACATTCAAATTGCAGTTGCTTCAGCAATAGCAATTGATGAGAAAGATCACTGGTACCGATTGGGGGTTGAGGCTCTTGGCCAAGGCAATGCTGGTATTGTAGAGTATGCGTATCAGAGAACAAAAAATTGTGAGAGTTTGTCTTTCCTTTATGTTGTCACTGGTAACATGGAGAAACTGTCCAATATGTTGAAAATTAGTGAAGTCAAGAATGATGTTATGGACCACTTGAATAACAATGCCCTATATATGGGTGATGTTCGAGAACGTGTCAACATATTGGAAAATCTGGGCCATTTGCCACTTTGCTTACACCACTACATCAGTCCATGGGCTACATGATGTCGCACAGTGGCTTGCAACTGAACTGGGAGATAATGTTCAATCTAAGCCTGCAGGAAAAGTACCTTCTCTCATGCAAGGCATGTTTGATGGTGTGCTTGACAATAAAGGTCAGGGAGTTGCTGATGAAGAAGACTATGAGGCTGCTGATGGTGATTGGGGGGAGGAGCTTGACATAGTTGATGCAGACGGCTTACGAAATGGAGATGTTGCTGCAATTTTGGAGGATGGAGAGGTGGCTGAAGAAAATGATGAAGAGGTGGCTTACAAAATAGGTTGTGTGTATAAGGTTGTGGCCAAGGTATTAGCTGCAAGGTTGAGAAAGGTGTTGCCTTTTATTATTGACCATCGACAATCACCTTTTATCCAGGGGAGACAATTGTTTACTTTATTGATGACTTCACTCAAGTAACATGGAATTTTCTCATGAAAGAGAAGTCTGGTGTTTTCCAATTGTTTAAAATTTTCCCTCCCATGATTTAAACACAATGTGGCAGCCAAGTTAAATGATCATGTTTCAATAATGGGAGTGTGTTACGTTAGTTATATTAGTATTTAGTTAGTTAGGTAAGTTAGTAAAAAAAATACGTGCTTTTTTATTTTTGCTTACATACAAGGAGTTATGTTACTTACAACAGGAATGGGCTTGCAACTTATTAGGCCCAATAAGGGTGGTTTCATTAGCAGACCAATATCTTCCTATTAATAGGAATAGGATTTGAGAAGAAAAGTTAGCCATTGGGGCTTTGTATATGCTGAACCAGTCACATTGGTTTTGTGGAAGGTTCACTCAGGTTATGGTTCCATTGGGGTACATGCACAGTCAAGGTGTTCATACCCTTGTTATATAACATTCTAAAGAAAGCAAACTTACAGTATTTTTGGTATATTGGCATCATATAATTATTGTAGGTGATAATCAGTTAATGACCTTCAAAACCAAATTCTAAGGGATAAGTTATGTACTTAGTTTGTCAAGAAGCTGGAGTACATTTTTGGGATAGAAGTTGCCTACTCTTAAGTAAGGTATGTTTAATTCTCAAAGGAAAAATGTGGTTGATCTCCTTAAATCGACTCATTGTTACTTTTGTTGTAACATGTGCTTGACCATGTGTACAGGGCCCTTAACCAACTAAAATGCTCCTAAAGAAAGACACAGCACATAAATCTCCCTGGAGTCTACCATATGTTGGAGGAGGAAACTCCAATACATGAAGTCTAATGTATTAAGCATGAAAAAAGATTTGGAAGCCAATCAACTATTTGGTTCTATTTCCTATAACCATGTTCACATGCACACACCAACATTAACAAACCAGATACACAATATGTAACTTGGCTAATACATATTCAACTAAAGTTAACTTAAAGTATTTACAAAGGACAAGTGTATTTCAAACAAAAAGTTACAATATTTTAATACGATTAGTCAACAGTGATAATGCTTACCGATTGCAATAACATAAATGCCGCTACCCTGTCATGATTCTCTTCAGCATCTATGGAGCATGTACTGTAAACTAATACACCCCCAGCTTTTACCAATCTACATGTGCAGAAAAAAAAATCAATGAGGAGTTAGCAATGTGTCATACATTACTTTCAAGTACTAGAGGTAGCAATTATTGCACAAGCAGCCACACTGTCAAACATGTGGGTCTGAAAAGGTTAGTAATTATAAATGATTTGTTTTACATTTTATAACATATGTCTTGTTGACTTTTATCAATTTGGCAACTCCATTCGTGATTACTACTTTAGTCCAGGAACTGAAAGTGTATGCTAAGAAAGATCCTGCTGGTAGCAGTGATCACTCAGATTCATTTCCAATATTCGAACTGTGGCAGAGTCAAAATGTTGGACACAAGAGCAGTAGAAGAGAGGAAGATGATACAAAAGCCGTAAGATTGGATGGAGATTCTGTAATTGCTCCCTCTAATTCTGCAAACAACAGTAAAGAAGCTGATATCAAGTGGATGGCATTTGCTAAGAAGCCTAGTCTCACAGTTGATGGCAACTCAGCAACAAAGGATAAAAGTCCAACCGCCGACAATTACACGAGGAATCATCTAAAAGAAATGTCGTCTTATGGTCACAAGTTTTTAAGCGAATCAACCATAGCTGACAGAACTGCTGAATGGGGTCTTACGGTGAACTCAGGGAATTTCAAAGCATTAGGGGGAAATAATACAAGTGGAGGCGCTTGTAATGGTGACGAAAGCACGGACTGGTCAGATAGATTTGTTAAATCAACACGAACGTTTGGGGAGTCAAATTACAGGTCTGAATCATCATCAGGGGTGTTTCCAAGGGTGTCATAAGAGTTGAAGGAAGCACTGGCGACCAAAAACAGACATTTGTTGTTTCATATGCAACCAAACCAGAGTGCCCTATGAACTAACTTTTAAGATTGAGGTAGGCCTAAACTCACCTTCTAAGTCACTATGAAAAGTTGTTAACTGAACAAAACATACTGTGGAAATGGCAAATTTTATGCTATTTTTAGGTTGAGGGGTTAGGATTTAATGTGCAAGAGTCTTAGAAGGTAATTAACTAGAATATCTAGTCAATGATCAAGCAGCCAATTTCTGGTTGCAGTCGATTTCTTCAGGGGCCTGAGACCGACAACAATAAGGTGGCTAAAATTCGGGATGCAACTCCAAATGGAATAAGTTATTGTGGCAGAATTTTAAACTACAACGAAGATAAAACCCCATTCTGGAATCTTCTCACTGTCACCCTCATCAAAGACCACCATGGCAATACTATCAAATTCATTGGGTCAGTCCTACCTTTCTTACCTTGTTTTGAATTTTGATCACTAAATGATGTATATTGACTTATGTCATTTTTACTGAAGTTCACATGATAATGGAAATCCAATTGGCTAACTACAACTGTGCAATTTCGTTTATGTTAACCAAGCCAAATCAAAGACGAAAAACACATGTTAGAAAAAGAAATATAAAACCATTCAAATAACTTTACTTCATAGCTCAAAGTTTTAAGAAAATGTGTCTTTGACAAGGTATTAGAGTGTCCAACATAAAGTTCCACCAACCCGGCCATAAAATATCTTTTAATTACATGTAATTACCAGATATTACTAAAAAGGTGATTTTGTGGATGTAGGGACCAATGCAAGTGCTCAGAAAGCACATGGGTGTTGAACCCAAACAATCCCAATGTGAATCAAAGGATAAACAACAGAACCCATAAACAAGAAATAAAAAACACAACCAAAACACAATCCCTAACCCCCAAAACCATAACACGAGAATGCATTCAAACCTGAGCTGGAAAAATGCGAATCTGTGGAGACACGAAACACGTCAAGAACGACAACCGATACAATGCACCCTGCTTACCAAAACAGAAACCAATATTAGAGACAGCGACTCAGAGAAGTGGAAACAGAGTGACAAACAAAAATGGCGAAAAAAGAAATCCATTATGAACCTGCACGACAGACTCAAGAATGACACCACGGTCAGGGATGAACTCATGAATGGAACCACCAAGATGGGCTGAGAGAGGGTTGAAAAGGTTCAGGAATTAGGTCGCGATAAAAAAATATGTGGCTCGTGAAAGGGAAACCTATTTAGGGATAATAGGAAATTCAAAGACGGTTTGAACTTAACGTCTTTGAATAGGCACAATCAAAGACGGTCTTGGTATGAAAACGATGTCATTTGACATAATCAAAGACGGTTATAAGTGAACCGTCTTCGTAAATAACTAAATATTTACAATTCTGCCACCGGTTACCATTCTAAGACGGGTTTGGTGCAACCGTCTTTGATTCAGCGACGTAGAAGGCATATATTGTAGTAGTGTAAGAATTGAATTGTAAGATAATTACATCCAAAATAATAATTCAAATGAAGTTCACAAGGCAACTATCAAGGCTCATTTGCAAGAATGACAACGCCACCACAAATATTACTTCTTCTGGTTGTTGATGGTGGATAGTTTCCTCGAGGAAAGATTGTGTCCTCTTGTTTGTTTCATGTTTCTTCTAGATTTGGATCTAAGGCAATGTTTGGTTACATATTTTTGTCTCTAAATTTTTGGGTTTGCTAATTGCAAAAAGAAATGGCCGGCCAACAAGCTACTTTTGTTAATTCTTGTGGTGAATGTAAGAAAAGATTATAGTTTCCAATTTATTTGGGATTAATTAGGAGCCATCTTTTTCACTGCATAGCAATTCAACCATTTTTTCATATTAACCATGAATCTTTGCAAATATGAAGCATAGCTTAGATTATTTGTGTATAAGTTAATTTCAAAAATGAAATAAGCTCTTTTTGAAATGTTTTTGTGTATGGATGGCTTGGATCGTGTGTATGGGTTTGCAAAAAATGAAAATGAACCAAATCAAATTATTAAAAAAAAAATATTTATATACATAGATAGTGCTTCTTCAAACAAGCGTTGTATGTAACTAGAAAATAGATAGTGTTTTTCTTCAAGAAATGCTACATACGTAACTATAGCCGACTAACATATATATATATATATATATAGTGTTTAATTATTTAGATAAGCATTGAATATCGGATACCAATAGAATGGTTTTTTGTCACTGCTATATATTTATATATATATTGCCTACACACATAGTGCTTAAAAAGCACTATATATTTGAAGAAGAAGAAGAAGAAGAAGAAGAAAATGTTGTGAATGAGAAAATTTGGCAAAGTGGGAGTGTCCTCGAGGAAAGATTGCACCCTCTTGTTTGTTTCATGATTCTTCTACATTTGGATCTAAGACAATGGTTGGTTGCATAATTCCATTACTTTACAAATATTTCTATATTTGTTTATGTGTATGTCTCCATATACCTTCTACTTCTCAGTACTGCTTCTTACTTTGGGGGTAAGGGTTTAGGGGGCACTACTGCAAAAATTGGCTTCAATGAAGGTTTTCAGGAAATTGTCCTTATCTAAAACATGATGGATATTTTGTAAATAGGTGGATGTGGACGACGATGATTCTTGAAAAATCGTCATGGTATATTGCGTTTAACGACAGTCATTGTAAAAACCATCGTGGTATAAATGGGCTTAAGGACAACCATTTTAAAAATCGTCATTGATGAGGTTTTCACTCTCACAACTTCTCTCTCTTGAGCCCTAGCCTCTCTCTGAATCTCTTTATTCTCATCTTTTTGCTCTCACTCTTTTCCAATACTTCAACACTTCTGAGTCTTATCTCTGCAAACTCTTTTCCCTCGAATCTCCCTCCCTCTCTTGCACCCTTTCATTGTCGACAATGTTGCCATTGAGGAAGCTTAGATCTGAAACGGTGGAACGGTGTGGAAGAGAAAATCTTAGGCGAAGGGAAGATTTCAAACGAAGAGCAGATCTCACACGCCACCACCCCTTTGCAGTGGTGCAAGCCATCGAAGACAACATCAACGACAAGATCACCACCCTAGCACACCTTGACGCCAACGACATCGAGGCCCTCCGTGATCGCCACCTCCAGCAAATGAAGAAGATAGTAGATATGCATTCACTAGCCTTGACGATGGAGAATAAGTCTTCATTCCCTTTTTTGGGTTTGGACTTTGGTGGGTCAATCAAAAATTTATGCATATTAACCCCTTTTTCCATGTTTTGTAGGATACCCCTTTGGAATAGGATTTGGAGGGTGTCACTTGCGAGGTGTATTTTGATATTTAGATACATGGCAAATTAGCGAGTATGTTTCATTCCTTATAAAGTTCTTTTTCTTTCCATTCCGAGAATGTCATATTTCGTGTGTGTCAATTTTTTGCATCTGCTATTGGATTGTGGCAATTAGTTTTTAACAATGATTTGGAATTAATGTGATAGCAAATTAAGTTAAAGCATGGATTTTTAGATGCGTTAAATCGACACATCACTCACTGGTTTTCTTTGAGAATTATACATAACACAATATATCTTCCATATAACAGTTTGATTGCATATGAAAAAGCTCTTGGGTTTTCATGTTGCTTGGTGGTGATCTTGTATATGTACTTTGTCTTGAGCAACATTCCAACACTCCTGCTTGACCAATTATGCTCATAATTTTTTTTTCTTTCTTTTTTACTCCGAGGAAAGGTTATTATTCAATAGGTTGCTATTGAGGCCCCTCTTCTCCTTTACTTAATTGATTCATGGTTTATAAACAAGATTAATTTGCTTGATTTTAGTTATAGATGCACTAAAAATATGTAAATAAGCAAGTGAACATGTTTTTCATAACAACAACTGCATAAATGAAGAAGCCAAGCTCAAAGACTCCACGTGGGGAAGAAACTATGGTCTTTCCATAACTGAGGGGTTGGGACTGTGAAACGGATGATGTGTCTGCTACAATGGAAACTGCAAGAGAAGGGATACACAGTGTATAAAGTATGATACTCATCAGAGTAAGAATAAACTTCATTGTGTACTAAGCTTTAGAGTTAGACTTAGAGCTTAAAACAGCCACGCTCAAGACTAAGAAAACTGAAACCACTCAAGGGAAAGATAGAGAAGCCAAGACAACTAATAAAACGAAGCAATGCATGAGAAACGATGTTGTCAAACTTGTGTGCAAAGTATGAACTTCACAAGAGTGGATAAATGCTGAACAATTACAATTTACAAGTCATTAATACGTGATGCACAAGGCAGAGAATAATGTGTGTTTGAAATATCGAACTCGTAAATTTTAACTTCTTTCACAAATGCAAATTTTGTATGCTTTTCAGTGGAATTTTCAGGGGACTCTTTTGTTTCTTGGTTTATTGGTTTTGTTCGCTTCTATCTTTCTAGAATGTGGCTAGAAGGACCACTTTAGTATTGTGGTTCTTAGTAAACTACTTGAGAAATCTGCAAAAGACGTACTGTAGCATGGAAAGTTCAGTTTCGGTCCGTGAAATTTTTCATTTTTCCTTTAGTATTGTTCGCTTCTATACTTTGCAGTCCGTGAAATTTACCTAGCCTATTGCAACCAGATTCAAACTTTTGTTTTATTTTTTGGTGGTTTTAACATCAAAAAAACATAATAAAATAAAATCTACAATAACAATATATAAAGGAAATACAGGAATTTGGTGTACACATTTACTTGGACTAAATTATCCTTCAAAACTACCTAAATCTTATGTGAGGATTATGGATATTGGAAAATTAAAATATACTAAAATAGTCCAATATAAGGTGAAAACTAAAACAGTTTCTATGGCATTTTTTTTTTCTCTCCGTCCACTTTTTCTCCCACTCCTCGCATGTGTCCAAGTTAGTTATCCTTATTTCTCCAATTTCCTTCTTTTTTTGAACGTTTGTTTGAGATCATTATTTAAAAATCTTGAAATTGATGAACCAACAAATAAACTGACAAAATATTGAAAGAGTAAACAACACACAGAGCAAACATGAGTCACCAATCTTCCTCCTCAAAACCTCAATTGCATCAAGATCTATTACTGCATATTTGCGCCCTCCACAAAGAGAAAAAAAAATGAAAGGTTCTCTTTTGTCTGCATCAATATCAAAACATCGAGTTTCAATCCTTTTTTCTCTTTCAGAACTTACTCAATTTGATCTTGGCGTTGCGTGTTGGTGTCATGTTACATTTATTCAAATTGTTTTCTATCATCGAATCATGTAAGATATCAGGCGCAACACAACATTCAACCACCTCATATGTATTGCTCATCCTCAGGTTATATGCTTAGTGTGATCACACTAATTTGATCAACTTAATGACAAACTTAGCTTAATGTTTGTCATGTAAGTCAAAATTAACACTGTTAGTGAGAAAAACTAAAGAAAATAACATTTTGGTCTAACCATTACACTTTAAAGAACCAAAGTGAAATTTGTTAAACTTACAAGACCAAAGTGAAACCAAAATTCCAGATGAGGGAGAAAATTTATATTTTAGTCTTGATTGATTGTTTTGTATTTTTCTTCGCAAGGAAATAGTATAGGCACAGTTTGGGCATTGAGCATACTTCCAATTACTTCCGGAGCTGAAAACTAAAGCTTGAGGCTCCATCGGTACAATCACGTTTATCAAGTGACATTCTAAAAATAATTTCTGACCTAGGCTTTATATAAATATGTCACAGCAGGGTTCAAAAAGAAAAGCTATGCTTGAACCAAAATGCCAATGAATTACCAGATTTAATCGTTTGAGGGACTTGTAACCGTGTTGGAGATTCTTCCAAAATCAAAACACTGTCTTGAACAAAAGTATGTTTATTTCATGGGCATTGGGTCCACAAACCTCAATAAAGAAAAATTATGGAAAAGATCTTCCTGCCTTATAAGCAACTGCTTGTCTATACTGTTTCCCAAGATAAGGACACTTCTCAAAGAAAAGGGCTTCAATCTACCTCAGCATGGATTCTCAGAGCTTAAACTTACTGCAACTAAAATTCTCTTTGAAAAAAATGCCAGGTTCTTTATGCTTAACCAATTCTATCGTACTCCCTAACATTGGAACAACTGAGATCATCATGGTAGGTCTATCCTCCAGATATTATTGCACCAAAAAGAGACTTACACGGAATTTGTAGCTAAGTCCTCCCATGTAGTGATGGAATCCTCAGAAAGAGTGAAGCCTCTACTAAGACATGTATCATTTTTTAACTTCTTATTATAGAACAAGATGTCATTGAGATTCTGTACACTAATATCAGCTTTTCTCCCAAGGAAAAAAAATTGTAGAAAATAAAAAAAGAAAAAGTGAATAGAGAAAAACAGAACACAGCTTCAGAACTTCTATTTTCATTCTGAATTTTCCAAGATATGTGCATTGACTTGTTTTGGGGAAAATACAATGTTACAAGAAAAAAAGAGTCGGTGACATTGACTTAGCATAACTCCTCCCTCAAAACAAGGATTGTCACCTAGTTTCACCTACTACATGTTGACTTAACGGATTACATATCAGAAAATATTAAAACAACATATATCCAAGAGATTTTATTTCCAAATTATCAAGAAAAATCTCAATTCTAACAATAATACCACTTTTAAAAATTATGTGACTAAATTTTTATACATAACTGCACAAATACATCAGAACAACGGAACAGGTTTCGACCAAAAAAATCCTTTGGTCTTGAATGTACTTGCAATGCATAATGTGCACTTATGCAATATGTTCACCTGACACAATAATTTTCAGCGGCCATTTAATGTGGTAATGGTTATTTCATCATTTGAAATCGTTTGGTTTAGATTTGAGCTTAAATTTCTTTCATCCGAAATCCTCCTTGGAAAGAAACCAGGCTCTTTTGGCTCAACCAGTTCCATTTCACTCCCTAACATTTGAATTACTGAGGTCATGGTTGGCCTATCCTCTGGGTATTGTTGCACACATAAGAGACTGACATGGATGCATCGCAGTACTTCTGGGATGACACATGAGTCCTTTATGTTTGAGTCAATCAACTGTGAAGCATTTTGCTCTTTCCAAAGTGTCCATGCCTGAAACATAAAAGAAGGGAAAACAGAAGTTAATTATTCATGCTTAAACTCCACCATAAATTATATATATATATATATATATATATATAGTGTATTCGAGTGCTTACATAGCCAACAAGGTTAAGAGTCTGGTTTCCTTGAGAAAGAGATCTATTTTTGTTCCCACATATTATCTCTAACAATAAAATACCAAAACTGAAAACATCCGATTTGATTGAAAATAGTCCATCAACAGCATATTCTGGAGCCATGTATCCGCTACAGGAAATAATTATAGCAAAAATTCACATGACAGAAAAATAAAAAATAAAAAAAAGTGATTTTGTATAGTTGGTCAGAAACTCACTAAGTCCCTACTACTCTATTGGTGTTTCCTTCAGTTTGGTCTCCTCCAAAAGCTCTAGCCATTCCAAAATCTGATATTTTTGGATTTAACTTCTCATCAAGTAAAACGTTACTTGCTTTGAGATCTCTATGAATAATCCTTAATCGGGAATCTTGATGAAGATACAAAAGTCCCCTAGCAATTCCAAAAATTATGTGGAAGCGTTGAGGCCAATCCAACAATTTACCTTTTTGTTGATCTGTTGTTATTGCAATGAAAATGTGTTGTTATATTAGATATTCAAGATTAATAAGCCGCAAAAATATGACTGAAATAAAACAAATACAAGTGCACCTAGCTAAGCATTCTTAATATTACGTACCAAAAATGAAGGAGTCTAGGCTTCCATTAACCATGTATTCATATAACAGTAATTTTTCTTGTTTTCGAAAGCAACAGCCGAGGAGCTTTACAAGATTTCGGTGTTGAAGCTTTGCAATTAGTTTTACTTCTGTTATGAACTCAACTATTCCTTGTCCAGACCTACTTGAGAGTCTCTTGACGGCAATGTCTCTCCCATCCACTAGTTTTCCCTGCATAATTGCATTCATTTTAGAAAATGCTTTGTATAACAATAATTCATCTCTGGACCCTATTTGCTTTTTTCTGTTAGGTGCTTAAATATTGTTTTTACCTTATATACAGGTCCAAAACCACCTTGTCCAATCTTATTATTCGACGAGAAATTGTTAGTGGCAGTAGTGATTGTTAGCAGATCAAACAATTGCACGTCCAGATCTTTTAGCTGTCTTTTAATGCTCTCTTTTGTCTTTGACTTATCTGGAACATAAGGGAAAAAAAAAAAAAAAAAGGAATAAAGCATTCAGTAGTATTATGAAACATGAAGAGGGATTGGAAGTGGTTTAAATATGTGAATCTGCAATATCAATTGGAGAAGGAAACAGTAAATATATTGTGTGAACTCAAATTCTTTAATCTGTAACAAGTTGAAACTCCTGTCATTAAACCCATGAGATTCAAGGTCACGTTAGAAAGCCACCTGACCTCAAATTCTCTGTTAAGCTATGACTACAATACCAGTGCTTTCTGATAATTTGAATCATTTTCAATTTTCAATTTCAAAAGATATATACAAAAAGAGCTATCATTATTTTACTGAAAAATTATGGGTGAATAATTTACCAGCAATGTTCCATCGGTTGTGTCCTTGTTGGGGCAGAGGCTCTTCATGGTTATTTTCTGCATTTGACATATCTGGAAAAACAAAACATAAGTATTATGTGAATTTCATTTATTGCCTTCGCTCGTTAAAATGTAACACTGAAATTCTATCCAAGGGACACAAAACAGAACCCTGCTATAAGGCCACATAACCAACATTTCAAAGGATACTCTAAAAAACCAATAACAGCTCTTGTGAAGGAAATTAACAAATAGAAATATTTTCATTTAAAATTACATACAGAACTATTCCGCCGCCATATTTTTACTGAAATGTTAGAGAGAGAGAAAAAAATACCAGCAATGTTCCTTCTGTAGACGAAATAAATAGCAAGTATAACTCCTAAAGTGACACCGATGGAGGTTGCAATTATTAATATTTTGGAGTCCTTCTTGTCCCTGATAGACTCTTCAGTGTTGAATTTGATCAAACAAAACAACAATGGTTAAATTCCACACTGAAGGACCAAGCTTAAATTCTTTAAAGACAAGATTGAAACTCTGGTGCCAAGGATAATAAAAGGATTAAATGGAAAAGTTAATAAAGTATTTACCTAATTCTGAAGGAGGCAACCTGATATATAGATCCTGCCCTTTTTCTGGAACTAGATACAATTTGATGTCAATTAAATCACCAAACCACGTGACACAGCCACTGCCTGCTCCACTTATATTATAATTGGTATATGCCATACAAGAACAATCATTCAAGCACTTAGTTTTGCATTGCTCTAGATCAATACTCTCATCCACAAAAGTATGTTTAGTATCCGGCACTTTCAAGCCTTCTACGAGGAGAAACCCATCGTTCTTGCAACTCAATGGATTTTTGAGGACACATCCTTCGGTCCAGCCCATTGAGTTCCATTTTTCTGGGGACTTAGGCTTGAACCCTTTTAAACACTCACACATTGGATATGCAGAAGTGCTGCAATATGAATTAGCTCCACAAACCCCATAATGGTCACAGTAGTCTTCCGGCATCGTCGTATAAAACATCCATGATTTTTCAGTCTCTGACCATACATAACGAGGACGTTCTTGTGTGGTTTGGTTAAGTACCAATTTCGATAACAAATTAGTCTGCTTCTGGGTCCATGTGTAATAAACCTCTTCCTTGTTGGAGACAAAATCAAAATGGTAAATGGGATCATTACCCGCCATTTCTGGTCTGCCACTAAAACGCAAACCATTCCACGGTCCAAGTCTGTGATACTTTTTGGTTCCCTTCATCATATAGAACTCAGGATACGGGTGCAGAGTAACACCCCAAGATAAGTCTCCTGGTGCTGGATCATCAAAACTCTTCCAAGCTACTAGGCGAATTTCAAAATTTCTTTTGAGGTCCCATCCAACCTTCATTCCTGCCAACATTGTGTTAGAAGGGTAGTCAAAACTTTGCCATAGATATTCTTCCTCTTCTGCCTTTGCTTCATTTTTCTCTCTTATCACAAGGTTGCCAGAATCCAAGAGCTCCGCCACGGGATTCTGTGCTGCTTTTCGAGAACTTGTGGACCAAACAACCATGTTGTTGTGTGTAAGAACCAAGTTGCCAGAACTATTTAGTTTCAAGATGGTAGAGGAATCATTGATTGGGTTGCCACCGTTTGCAACCCAAACAACGTTTTGAGTTGGAATATTCTTGTACCGAATCCCAAGGTAGATTATGTTTGGATTTCCAAGGTTAAAGAAACCAAGCTCATAGGTTCCACGGGGGGAAGAAACTATGTTATTTCCATAACTGAGGGACTGGTATTGTGCTATGAATGACGATGTTCCTGCTGCTACGAAAACTAAGAGAAAAGTGTCAAACAGTGTATAAATTATGATATTCATCAGAAAATGAATAAACTTCATTGAGCACTAAGATTGAGGTCAAGGTGATTTAGCTCAATTGATTGAGCAAAGATGCAGCGTTACAGCATAAAACAGCTACGCTGAAGACAGAAAACTGAAATCACTATACATAGAGAAAGAGGGGCAAATTTAAATAAATAATACAAATTAAATAAATAATTTGAAAAATAGTGCTGTTTTAAAAATATTTTAAAATCTGAGACAGTGAAACACGTCCAATTTAGACATGTTTCACCTGATTGTGACACGTGTCGTGCATTCGCAGTGTTGAGTGAATTTCGAACGGTCATAACTTTTGATAGGAATGTCCAATTGAGGCGTATAATATGTCAAAATGCTCGAAATTGAGAGGAGAAGGCCTAGGTAGACTATGTTTTCCAAAAAAAAGCCTCTAAATGCCTTAAAATTACGATTTAGGATTCAATCAACCAAAAATTTCCAAACAGTCTACTTTTAATTATTTAATTAGATAATTTAATGCTATTTTTTTATTTTTTAATTACTTCTCTTAATTTCGAGCGTTTTGACATAAAGTATGTCTCGATCGGACATTTCTACCAAAAGTTATGACCGTTTGAAGGACATATCGTACACTTAATTTTGGCTAACTTTTTTGTGGTTATTAAGATGTAAAAATGAAAACATCAATTTAAAAAATCATGGGTGAATTAAAAATTATATACAGTAAGGAATTTGAACATATTAAATTGAATTTTGACTCAAATTTTTTTAAAAAAAATTGAACCAAAATCAAAAACTCAAAAAGTGTATCTAGACAAGTTATTTTCAAGAAAATTAATGCTTCGTAAAATTAAAATAGATACCATTTTTATGGAATTTAGTTATAAAAACAAAAAAATAATAAAAAATTAGCCCAAATTAGCTAATATTTTTTTGGTATATCTATTTACCAAAATTAAAATTATACTGTAAATTTTTAAACGATTTCAGTTAAAAAAATTAAAAAAAAAAACACAATATTATGGTCGCAACACTAATTTCAAAAATTGAAAAAAATTATATTATAAATTAAAAAATTGATTTTAAAGTCGTATGCTAATTTCGGTCTCTATTTCAGTCGCTAACATTTTTTGCGACAGAATATTGTGGTCGTAAACATTTAAAAAAAAGTGGTCGCTAATCACAATATTTTGTCGTAAAAAGTGTTAGCGACCGAATTAGCGACAAAAGTGGTCACGTCCAAATTTGGCGTGTTTAAACACGCTCAATTTTGGACGTGTTTGACAGTCCCATATTTCAAATTTGTTTTAAAACAATCCTATTTTTCAAATTATTTATTTAATTTATATTATTTATTTAAATTTATCGAGAAAGAGGAGGTAGTGCAAGACAACAAAATTTATATAAAAAAAAGTCAATAAAACATAGTAATTAATGCATAGGTTACAAATTTCACTAGAGTGGATGATTAGTAGTGTTGAACAATTAAAATTCATCTTGTCGAGATGCCGAAGGCAAGGAGAAATGTGTGATTGTAGACTTGTAGTAGAAAATTGTAACATCTATAAAGGCAAATCTTGTAAGCTTTTCAAAATATTTTTGAAGTATACAATTATTACTTGATTTACGGGTTTCTGGATGATGGCAAGAATATCATATGGTTGCAAGTTGTTGGAAATGCTAGTGAAATGACCGAAATAGTGTATACAAGTAGAAGAAGATGGAGTGCTAGCAATTCATTCTATATAACACACTTCACTATTAGTTGAAAGGATCTACTATCTTTTTAATATTTAAACTTTTTAAAATTTATGTTTTTAATTTCTAGCTAAACTTGTTTTTATCTGTTTTAATTGTATCCTTTAATTTTTTTTTTTCATCCTCACTTTTTAGTCCATTAAAAAGATTAAAAATAAGGGGAAAAAAAAGTTAAAAGGACTAAAAGTATACATGAAAAAAAAGTTCAGAAACTAAAAACATATATTTAAAAAACTTGAGAATAAAAATATAATTTATCTTAGTTAAAATTTATTGAAAAACTATTTAAATTTACGGGAGACACTCATTGAATAAGTGAGTCTACCAAAATTTTCAATTTTTAAATAAATTTAAAATAATCATAAGGAGTATGTTAATTTGAATGAGTATATTATTAGATAGCATTAATTTTTCTAACAAAAAAGAAATTCTCATCTTATGTGAGACAGTAGCTATAGGTTGCTCTATCAAATTATTACCCGTTATCAAGTAGTTATTTAACCATCTAGTCCTGCAAACTTTATACTCGAGGTCAATTCTCAATTTTCAGGGGCCTTTAAAAAAAATTCTCGAAGACAATTATTGATAACAATTAATAAAGGTTATTTTAGAAATTTCTAGATCACGAGAACACAAAGCCGCCAAGAAAATGACTTTACTGAAATTAATCAAAGTGTTAGTTAGGGTCCACTTTCATTTTATTCCGCTTATAGATTCTAAATTGAAATTTATTCAACTTGGTTCTTTAATTCACCTTCCTGATTCACTGATTTATTTAGGTATCCATCATTTCACATCGAATTTCCCCCAATATATGCATATATATTTCAAACATTGAATGCTGTTATTCTAAATAAATTATAAACTTTGACTTCTATTTACATTGCTACAACCTTAATAACTGAGATGCCCCATCCTAGGTAGACATGCGCCCCTTCATCTTGACTCCAGATTATCTTGGATTTGAATTCATAATTCAAATCTAAGAAAATTATTGTTTAGCAATATCATTATCCATAGTCAGTGGTTCTTTGAATAAAATAATGGATTTTCTAACAACTAAACAATAATAACCTTGCAATCCTTTTACCGTATTTTAAAAAAGAAATTGTTATTTAGAAGAAAATTTTATGACAAAAACTATATTATAAATGGTGCATGTACATGATTTCTGTCTAAGAAAAAAAAGTCGGGTTTGGTTGCCACGTGAAACCAGACCGTCAAATTAGACAGTTCTTGACATATGGGTTGTGGAAAGAGGCCACGTTGTTTCTGAAGGCTCGAAGAAATAAGTGTGGTAATGTGAAATGATCTTGATTCTTGCGTTCATAAAAAAATTCACAAACATACCTCCATTACATATACACCTTTTTTGTGTGAGAGAATATATACACAGCTTGTATTTAATAAATGTAAAATATTATTATACTTGGATTAAAAATATTTATTGAATATTCATTACTTGCAATAAATTACAATTTTAGCAATTGTTAATAAAGGATATATATATATATATATATATAACTGAAAAAATAATTAATGAAATCTGAGATTTGTAAATTATATATAAATATGTTTGCTAAAATGAAGGAAATAATAGTTAAAATGAAAAAAAGACCTTCTTAACTTCTGAGTATATAATATGTCTCAAATTAAGTGTATGATCATTAAGATAATATCATATGACATAAATTTGTTAAATGCAAGTTATATAAAATAATAATAAATAATATGCGACTAAAACATATTCATGAAATAAGTACCTTTCTCTTTTACTAAAATACTAATTATAATTATATGCATTAAGAATATTAAAAAGATTATATATATATATATATATATATATATATTAATTCCAAGAATAATTTTAAATAAGTATATAATTGGAAAAATATAATAACTTAATATTACAAGAAAAATGATATAATAGAAAAGAGAGAGGAGGGGGGGGGGGTTCACTAGCCCAATAATGTTGACATTTTGATCATTTTAGACTTCCTCTTGATCCTACAATAAAAAATTAAACCTAAAAAACATAAAACTTGATTATATCAACTATCCTAAGAGAATTTTATTTATTCACAACCAAACTATCAAAAGGGGCAATTAATTAAAGATCCTAAGAATTGAATTTTAAGATAATTACATCCAAAATAATAATTCAAATGAAGTTCACAAGGCAACTATCAAGGCTCATTTACAAGAATGACAATGCCACCACAAATATTACTTCTTCTGGTTGTTGTTTTTCATGTTTCTTCTAGATTTGGATCTAAGACAATGTTTGATTACATATTTTTGTCTCTAAATTTTTGGGTTTGCTAATTGCAAAAAGAAATGGCCGGCCAACAAGCTACTTTTGTTAATTCTTGTGGTGAATGTAAGAAAAGATTATACTTTCCAATTTATTTGGGATTAATTAGGAGCCATCTTTTTCACTGCTTAGCAATTCAACCATTTTTTCATATAACCATGAAAGTTTGCAAATATGAAGCAAAGCTTGGATTATTTGTGTATAAGTTAATTTCAAAATGAAATAAGCTCTTTTTGAAATGTTTTTGTGTATGGATGGCTTGGATCGTGTTTTTTATGGGTTTGCAAAAAATGAAAATGAACCGAATCAAATTATTAAAAAAATATTTATATACATAGATAATGCTTCTTCAAACAAGCGTTGTATGTAACTAGAAAATAGATAGTGTTTTTGCTTCAAGAAATGCTACATATGTAACTGTAACCCTGACTAACATATATATATATATATATATATATGCATGTATGCATGCATGTATATATAGTGTTTAATTATTTAGATAAGCATTGAATATCGGATACCAATAGAATGGTTTTTTGTCACTGCTATATATTTATATATATCGCCTACACACATAGTGCTTAAAAAGCACTATATATTTGAAGAAGAAGAAGAAGAAAATGTTATGAATGAGAAAATTTGGCAAAGTGGGAGTGTCCTCAAGGAAAGATTGCACCCTCTTGTTTGTTTCATAATTCTTCTAGATTTGGATCTAAGACAATGGTTTGTTGCATAATTCCATTACTTTACAAATATTTCTATATTTGTCTATGTGTATGTCTCCATATACCTTCTACTTCTCAGTACTGCTTCTTACTTTGGGGGTAAGGGTTTAGGGGGCACTACTGCAAAATTGGCTTCAATGACGGTTTTCAGCAAATCGTCCCTATCTAAAACACGATGACAATTGTGTATATAGGTGGATGTGGGTGACGACGGTTCTTGAAAAATCGTCATGGTATATTGCGTTTAACGACAGTCATTGTAAAAATCGCCAGTGGTATAAATGGGCTTAAGGACAACCATTTTAAAAATCGTCGTTGATGAGCTTTTAACTCTCGCAGCTTCTCTCTTTTGAGCCCTAGTCTCTCTCTCAATCTCTTTATTCCCATCTTTTTGCGCTCACTCTTGTCTAATACTTCAATACTTCTGAGTCTTATCTCTGCAAACTATTTTCCCTCGAATCTCTCTCCCTCTCTTGCACCCTTTCATTGTCGACAATGTTGCCATTGAGGAAGCTTAGATCTGAAACGGTGGAAAGGTGTGGAAGAGAAAATCTTAGGCGAAGGGAAGATTTCAAATGAAGAGCATATCTCCCACACCACCACCCCTTTGCAGCGGTGCAAGCCATCGAAGACAACATCCACGACAAGATCACCGCCCTAGCGCACCTCGACGCAAATGAAGAAGATAGTAGAGATGCATTCACTAGCCTTGACAATGGAGAATAAGTCTTCATTCCCTTTTTTGGGTTTGGACTTTGGTGGGTCAATCAAAAATTTATGCATATTAACCCCTTTTTCCATGTTTAGTAGGATACCCCTTTAGGACAAGATTTGTAGGGTGTCACTCGCGAGGTGTATTTTGATATTTAAATACATGGAAAATTAGCAAGTATGTTTCATTCCTTATAATGTTCTTTTTTTTTCCATCCCGAGATTTTCATATTTCGTGTGTGTCAATTTTTTACATCTGCTATTGGATTGTGGCAATTATTTTTAACAATGATTTGGAATGTGATAGCAAATTGAGTTAAAGCATGGATTTTTAGATGCGTTAAATCAACACATCACTCATTGGTTTTCTTTGAGAATTATACATAACACAATATATCTTCCTCATAACAATTTGATTGCATATGAAAAAGCTCTTGGGTTTTCATGTTGCTTGGTGGTGATCTTGTACATGTACTTTGTCCTGAGCAACATTCCGGCACTCCTGCTTGGCCATTTGTGCTCATACAATTATTATTTTTTTTTCTTTCTTTCTTACTCCGAGGGAAGGTTATTATTCAATAGGTTGCTATTGAGGCCCCTCTTCTTCTTTACTTAATTGATTCATGGTTTTATGAATAAGATTAATTTGCTTGATTTTAGTTATAGATGCACTAAAAATATGTAAATAAGCAAGTGAACATGTTTTTCATAATAACAACTGCATAAGTTGTAGCTTAAGCATTGTGTTCTTTTGATTTCCTAAGAGGAATAACCTTGGAGCATGGTCATGGCTATGTTGGAAACAGATAAGCATATCATTATATGCAACATTGATTATAAATAGTCTCAAAATCATGTAACATTCAAGTGGTCAAATAATTCACATCACTGCAACATTAATAGGAAACTGCATGTGAGGAAGAAATTAAAGAGGAAGCCATTAATTTGATATGGAAATAATTCTTATGTCAAAAATAGTTTCATCACTTTCATGGACTACATCACCACATCAAATACCAGCAAAATGCACCACTGTTGTATATCATGTATAAAATATCTCTCATGATATTTTGCTTTGTCTTTTGTTGTTACGTACCTTAGGCCATTGGAATGAAGCAAACTTAATTAAGAATAAGTTGTAGTATAGGGATAATTATCTTTAGTTTCTAAGTTTTGTCAAGCCTCATCAAAAAAGGAAATTGTGGAGTTTTACCCTCTTCTGGATTAGCACGTAGGTTGAGCCTAACTGGCCTTTTCATTTGTGATTACATGATCAATACGGTTCAATGATTGCTTTCCATGATATTGCCCTCTATTTTTCTTCCTACATATTATCTCCAACAATAAAATACAAAAGAGAAAGACATCAAATTTTATAGAAAATTATCCACAAAAAACATACTTTGTTGCCATGTACCCACTGAAAAATAAAGCATTGGGAGAAAAATTATATTTACATGGCATGTCTGTAAAAATAAGAAGGTTTTGAACAATAACACACTCACAATGTTCCAAATATCTTATTTGTGTTGCCTTCAATGTCTTCTCTTCTGATAGTTTTAGCCATTCCAAAATCTGATAGTTTTGGATTGAAATCATCATCTAGTAGAACATTACTTCCTTTGATATCTCTATGAATAATCCTTAATCGATAATCTTGATGAAGATACATAAGCCCTCGAGCAATTCCACCACCAATTATACTCAATCACTTAGGCCAGTCAAGTGATTTACCTTTGGTATGATTTGTGTTTCACAGCAAGTCTATCATTAAAAATTGAATATTCATGATTAAGAATTTGTTAAGTATCACTGTTGTCATAAAATACTAGTGAGTCCTATTATAAGATGTCTTGATAATCCATACCAAAAATAAAGTAGTAGTCTAGGCTGTAGTTAGCCATGTATTCATAAACCAATATTTTTTCTTGATTCTGGATGCAACATCTTAGAAGCTTTACAAGATTTTGATGCTGGAGTTTAGCAATCAGTTTTACTTCATTTATAAACTCGGTTATTCCTTGACCCAACTTCTGTGAAAGTCTTTTTACAACAATTTCTAGCCCACTGGCTAATTTTCCCTGCTTAATCAATGTATATGTAGGAAATCCCAATGTGCATGTTTGCACTATTAAGTTGGATTTACATTCACTTGATTCACTTTTGAATAACTTTTCAGTTGATGGTTGGATGAATGTGGTTGCCTACAGCTCGACTTTCAGCTTCCTGAGCATTTTAAGTTGGAATTCTCAGTTGAGGATGAAACAAAAATTGAGAGACCTGTAATGATACACAGAGCCATTCTAGGATTTGTTGAACGCATGTTTTCCATACTTTTAGAGCATCACAAGGGTAAATGGCCTTTCTGGCTCAATCTTCATCAAGCAATTGTATGCCATGTGACTGAATAGTCACAAGCTTATGCACTACAGATACATACCTTTGAATTTTTGTCTTCATTCTATGGTATACTTGTTTTATAACAATTAAATGATGTACTACATATGTTACCTTCTTTCTCATGGGAGTTTATGAAATATTGACTTTTTGTTTGTTTATTGCTAAGCTTGTGTCCCATTTTGAAATCATTGAATCAATTTGGTATCTTGTTATTAAATTATGTTGAGTCTGTTTGGTTTGTCGATTTTTCTCTCTATTTTCACTAATAATTACAAAAATCCAACCTTGTACAATTCTTTGAAAATAGGAAACAAAATGAAAACATGTCCTTATATTGAACATGCCATTGACTTTTCTTTGTTCCATTACTGATTTATGTTAAAATACCAGTATTGTGATATTTGAAAATCAAAGGCTAATTGTTTATTGTGTAATATTCTTACAGTGCAATTTTCTAGGTGAGAGATCAAATCCACCAAGCAGGGTATCACATTGATGCTGATACAACTGATAGAAAGATTCAAAAGAAGGTAACATATAAACTTATGCCCAACAATATGATTTTAGTATGGCATTCATTCTGAGGACAGTAATGCTTACATTGTTTTTGATGTACTGCCCAAGTTGTTGCCACTAGTCAATTACTAATGAGTTAAGTTGTGTGTTTAGTGTTACTAGATTTTGTACCCATCATGCAGCCAAAGTGTATGTATGCTCATATTTGTGATATTAAATATATAAAATTTAGTACTTTTAAGTTTTAACAAATTTTATTGAAGTTATATATTTGAAACTAATGATGTCTAGCTTGGTCATATTTTGCTAGAAAATCGTTTTAAAAAGGCAATATTCTAAGACGATTTTCCAAAAATCGTTTTAAAAAGTTGACATTTTAAGATGGTTTCTGAAGATCATATTAGAATGTCCTCTTTCTAATAGGGTTGTCAGAAAATCGTAGTTTTCTAGAAAATTGTCTTAGAAAATAAACTTCCTAAGATGGTTTTCAAACAATTGTCTTAGAAAGTGTACATTCTAAAATGTCTACTTTCTAAGACGATATTTTGAAAATCGTCTTTAAATCCTAACATTTTTTAACATTGTTTAAACAAAAAGTCAAACATTTTAAGACGGTTTCTTAAGAAATTGATGTAGAAATCAAATTTCTAAAACAATTTAAAAATCATCGTAAAAAATGTTGACTTTCCACTATGATGGATTCAAAGACAGCTAAAAATCGTCATGGAAAGTGTCAAATATAATTGTCTTAATTAGAATGTCTTTTTTGTAGTAGTGGGATTCTCACTTTCAGTGAATAAACTAAAGTTTATCTGTAAGTCAACATTCTCAACTTCAACTTTGGTTTCATCTATTTTTGATTGTGGATAGCAACAAGAGGATTGTCTCAAGGGTTTGTCACCAACTTTTTACATCATATCTATTTTTAACCGATGTAAAAAGACTCTTTTATGTGAACTCTATATCCGATGTAGAAAATTATCCATTCTACAACGACAATATCTTCATCAATCCTAGAATAATAGATGTAATTAAAAGCCTTGTTTTAACCAATGTAAAATGTATGACTTATAGTTAGTAATTTACAATACATGAGAATATATGTATATATATCATAATCGTCAAATATGCTTTAACTTCACGCATGACTTAAAGCGATTATCTAGTTTTTTTTATATATTGAGCCTTGTTGTTTTTTATACTGTTGTTCTTACAATTGTTCTTTATTTTATTTATTTACTATTCATTGTTCTTTAAACATTTCCAAACAACCCTTTGAGAAAATACTTATACAAAATATTAGTTGTTTAATTAGAATTGTCTAGATAAACATTATTCGTTTGAAATACAACTTGAACAAAAATCTTATTACTATTTTGAAACTTGTAATTTCAGTTGAACATACAAAAAATTCTTAACAATAGTGAATGACTAAGACTCAAGATGGAGATACCAGAGAGGATTTGGGTTCAGCCATCCTTTGAATTACAAAATAATGCATTTGGACTAACAGTCTATTTAGATTTAAAAAAATCTTAAACAATCAAACTAAAATATAAAATAAAAATAGGCTTTTTTTATAAACTAATTAAATTTAACTTATACACAAATTAATTTATTTGTGAAAATTCTCTAGTATTAACTTTTTCAAACTCGCCCAAAACATATATAAATAATTTTCTATTAAGTTATAAAATCATGAATAAAGTATATGTAGGATAATGTTATAGTAGTAGTATTGCATATGATATATATACACAGAGCGAAGGAGTTTATATAAGATCCTTTTTCACATTATTATTTAAAAGATTTTTTTACCAACATTAATTGAGGTTTAACTTAATGGCTTATTGTACATCAACAAACAAATTAAGGAATATTGTAGTAGTATCAAAGGAGGAAGATAAGAGAATTAGTCATAAAAAGTCGATCAATATATATTACAGACGAATAAAATAATGAATAAATTAAAAAAGAAGAAAGACAAGTGCTCAGGATCAACAAATCTAAAAAATGTTCAAGGTTTTATCATGTGAATGGATTCTTGAAATGCCCAGGAAACCCAGCTTCGGAAGGTTCTTTTACCTTATTCTATTCAAAACTTGAATGCCAAATTAATAGCTATCAAACATTTTTAAGAAATATATGATTTATAGTACTACGTACTATATTCGACTACTACGGGTCAAAGTAATTGCTTAGGACCAAGTAGCTAGCTAATTAAGGATAGGATAGTGTTGCATACTTGCATCTGCACGTGGAAAAAATCTCCGCAAAATTAAAATGTATAGTCAACAATAAACAAGTAGAAATGTCACAATTCATATGAGCCTGCCACTGAATTCGGATTTCGAACACTACATACGATGATTATATGCACCAAAGTCAATTTCATGGTTTCACCATTTGGGCTGGTCATGGGGAAGCTCAAAGTCGTAGAAGAGACCGACAGAAAATGAAACTAATAATAGCTAGCTAAATCACCAAGTCCATGAAGAAAACAGTTATGTCAATTTTGGTGTATAAAAATCATGGACCACGAAGACAAAACACAATGTCGGTGTGTACGTGGTTGTACATCTATTGAGAAAACTCCATTTTAGATATAAAAAAAATTGGTATATAAATCAGGTCTTTTTCCTTTAACCTTTTTAGGTTTAATTGAGTTTTTTTTTTATTATTTTAAGGATCGTCTAGGTTTTGTGTTTCTTAAAAATTCTTCAGTTAGATCCTTTATTTTTAAAAGATCTAATTAGATCTTTTATTCTTTAAAATATGTCAATTGGTCCTATTTTTTTTTATTTGCTCCAAAATTGTTAACAAAATAAGACCAAAGTTGATTTTAAATATGATCAAATTAAAAACATTTAAATGAAGAAGCTAATTGAAGGTTTTAAAAATAAAGGATCTAATCGGATCATTTTTTTTAAAAGAAATATACAGTAATTGATAGAAATTTAAAATAATAAGAGGACTAAATCGAATCTAAAATATAAATTAGAGAAATAAAAAATAATTTAACCTAAATTTTTAAATTAGTACTCATAAAAAAGAAAATATGAAAAAAAGGCCTAACTTATAAATTAAAATTAATTTATGGATCTTAACTTATAAATTATTAACCAAAACTTGGTTTATTCGAATAATATTAGACTCGGTTTTCATAAATAATGTCTCTAATTCATGTCTTATGGATGGAAAAAAAAATTGAGAAAAAAAACTCACTAGATCGAGATAGGTCAGTTAGATTTTCTAACAAAGATTAATCATTAGTAGAATTAGTGGAAATGTCGTATGAATGTTATTGGTAAAAAATAATAGAGTAAATTATATCTGTACCCCCTAGTGTTTTGCTTAAATTTCACTTGATATTTCTTCCTTTTTGCACCTTACAAAAAATCTCTTAATTATTTAACTCACATTATACCCAAATCCCCTCCTTCCTAAACACCGTTTAATAATTTAACAGAAAGTAGACACATGAGTCATACGAATTTTAATGAAATTTTATATTTAAAATATATTCATCTTCTTCCTCTCAACCTGAAAATATTTTAAGACTCTTGTTTGTTTTTGTTTTTTTCTCTAATTGGACATGAACTCAGCTTTTGTTAAACATGAATCCACCTACTGGGTACTCAGTGTTAACATCCTCCTTCTTCAATTTTTTAGTTCAATTTTTTTCTATGATTGAATATGGTCATTTGCTTCAAATTTAGTGTTTCGCTCCTACATTTGTGTTCCTATGGTCCCAAACATCAACACTATTTTAATCAACAATAATAAATAAATGATTTTAAATATCATAAGTGGTCCCCCATTAAAACCCCATTCAGAAATAGACAACAATAAACAATCAAAATTAAATAAATATTATTAAAAAGTAATATATATACAAGGTCCAATAGTCACTTACAAGCAGAACCCTAGTGTGAACAGAAATCGTGGAACATGAAGAGAAATAGAGGAACAGTGGAGTACTCACGAACTGAAAGAAGAATAATGAAGAACTCGTGAACTAGAAGAGTAACGGTGAATAACTCGTGAATGTTGAAGAAGAATAAAATGTGAACGTCGTGAGAGGAAGAAGAATTTACAACTCGTAGACGCTAAAGAAGAACTCGCCAACAAGAGAGGAAGATGTCAGTACTCGTGAATGAGGAAGAAGAATGGAACGTGAAACCTAAATTCTGAAACTAATTGGGAGGATATAATTTGTTTACAATTAAAAGATAATTTTGTTTGCTCATGTATTTTAGTTAACGACGTTAACAGAAAGGAGTAAAAATAATGTGAAAAAAAGAGAGAAATATCGGATGAAATTTGAGTAAAATATAAGGAATATGAGTGTAATTTACTCAAAATAATATTATAATTTGTTGAGTAACGTGTTTTTTTGGTAACGTGAAAAATAATATAACGTTACTATAAGAGAAGTAAAATTGAGAGAGGAAGAAAAAAAAAATACAAGATACTAAATAAAGTAAAATTTGAAGTGAAAAATCAGAAGTATTAGGCGATGACATTGTGAACAGGTGAATGAAAAATCAGAAGTATTAACCGAGACCATTTTACATTTTCAATTAAAATGTCAAAGCTTCAAGAAGAGAAAGTGGCACACCAATAGTTGTGTGCATTCTTCTCTCCTGCAAATTTTCGAATCGTGAGTCTATCCTTTGCATTCTCATCTTCCATGAAAAAAGTAGAGAAAATTACGATCACCTTCTCTATGTTTATCGCTTATTACACTCATCACCCTTTATCCTTTTTGTCTTTCTTTTGCCTCCCTTGAGTAAACGGTGTTAAGTAACGGTGATAAATTTATGTTGAATGACGACATTATCCTACTCAATTTGTGAGAATCCAAAACTACCCTCTTAATCGTAGATCAATTTACATGTCTGAAAATCCTTAACCCCTCTAGAATGTTCCCAACTTTGGACTTGACACTGTTATTTAACACCGTTAAGTAACCGTAGATCTGTGCGCTTTTCAACTTTGTTCCGATTCTGGTTCTTGTTGCCCTTTCAATCATTGTTGTTAAAATCGCGATTATACTCGTGAAATCGCACGATTCCACGTTCCCTGAGGCGTCCAGCGATCTGAATCGTGCGTAGGATCGCCGCCGAGCAAGATCGTAGTGGGATCGCGATCTTGATCGTAAGATCGTGTGATCGGCGATCCCGAACGA
Organism: Glycine tomentella; assembly: GCA_007407185.1. NCBI lineage: Eukaryota > Viridiplantae > Streptophyta > Magnoliopsida > Fabales > Fabaceae > Glycine > Glycine tomentella. The sequence continues at coordinate 253,398 of PYAF01003289.1, forward strand.
TCCTGCCTCTGCGTGAGTTTTAAAACCTAAACTTACCTTGCTTTCGAAAACCACGCGACCCCGCTGCTGCGCCGCGAGCCACCTCCCTTGCACGACGACGTCCCTTGCGCGACGGCCTCCCCAGCGCGACGGCTTCCCTTGCGCGACGGCCTCCCCAGTGGCGGAGCCAGGAAATA
>PYAF01003289.1:256581-270928 GCA_007407185.1 Glycine tomentella
ACCACAGACTCAATGCACAGCACATTTCTAAGCCATGGCTCATAACGGCCCGTAATTCAATATAGCACTAGAACGGTCTTGCCCTCAACCCAGGCACCGTTCAATTAGCCTCTCAGGCTCAACATAGACTCAGTTAAGGCTCATGCATGTCCAGAAACAATCAACAAGTGACTATACACCAGTCACCCATGCAGTCACAAAGCCAATAATCAAAGTTCACCAATTCAAAAACTGAAAGCTATTCCTTCATCACTAAACAGTTCTAAACAAGTTTCCCAACAGAACGTTGGCCTAATTCTAGCCCCAGATCAAAATAATCCACAAAATTCAGAGAAACTCTAAACTCAGAATCAATCGAAGAAACTCACGTTTCTTACCTCAGTGACGACCCAAAAGGCTGGAGGACAGCTTTCCCAAGCTCTACAGTCCACTCTGCGCCTTTGGTCCTTGCCAACACTTAAGATACAGAGATTTCTCTGAGGGATTGGATTTTGCTTAAAGCTAAGGAAATGATGAAGGATTTTTGGCTTTCAATCGGTTAAAACTAGTTTCTAGGTCACATGAAAGTGTTTAGGTTAGCATATGAGGTCCTAGGAAGCTTGGTTTCATCAGAAATGGAGGCTGGGGCTGGAGGAGGAAGAAGAAGAAGTTTTCTTCTTCTCAAATCGCGACTGCCCTTTAATACTGGGCCTGCCCGAGCTCTGGCGCGGTCCACGCCAGCTCCGGCGCTACCCGCGCCAGCATGGCGGTTTAGCTGGCGCCTCCAGCGCCAATCCCATGCCCCCAGCGTCAACTTCCAGAACCTGTGGCGCTACCCGCGCCACCCTGGCGCTAACCGCGTGGATTTCCAGTAAAACTTGGTTTTCCAAGCCACTTCCCGCGCCACCACTGGCGCTATCCGCGCGGTTTGGAAAACCTCTGGCGCCCCTCGCGTGACTTTGGCGCCCTGAGCGTCAAGTTCCAGAGACTCTGGCGCCATTAGCGCCAGACCTGACGCTATCCGCGCCACACCCTTAACAGGATTTTCTGATGTGAATCCCCACGCTGTCGCGCGGGGGTATGGCGTCAACCATGCCATAACTTAGGGTTATCACACATACCGAGCTTATGATTTGGCTCCATAGGTGAAGAAGTCGGTTTACATGCAAGAAGAGCAACCTCGTGAAGCATATCTGTGGCATATTTCCTTTGGCTAATAAAAATACCAGATGCATTCCTAGCAATCTCAATACCAAGAAAAAACTTTAAAGGGCCAAGATCTTTAATCTTAAATTCAGAATTTAAATAATCCTTAACAGCTTGACAAGCTTTGGAGTCATTGCCATCAATCACTATATCATCAACATAAATAAGAATAGCAACAAATAGAGACCACTGAGTAAATGTAAAGAGCGAATAATCAGCTCTAGATTGCACAAAACCATAACAAAGCAAGGAAGAACTGAGCTTGGCAAACCAGTTACGTGGGGACTGACGTAATCCATACAAGGAGTTTTGAAGACGACACACCTTGCGACCATGACTATGAGAGAAACCTGGAGGAAGTCTCATATACACTTCTTCAGCCTAATCACCATGAAGAAATGCATTGTGAACATCCATTTGATGAAATTCCCAACCCATCACAGCTGCAACCGCATGCAAAGTTCTAACACTAACCATTTTAGCCACTGGTGCAAATGTCTCATGATAGTCCTCTCTGTCAACTTGATGATTACCTCCAACCACCAATCTGGCCTTGTATCGTTCCACAGAACCATCTGAGTTGTATTTAATGCGGTAGATCCATTGACATGGTAAGGCTTGTCTGCCTTGAGGTAGATCAGTAACACACCAAGTGTTGTTTTCTTCCAAAGCTGAAATTTCCTTTTGCATAGCCTCAACCCAACGACTATCAGACAATGCTTCTTTAAGATTATGAGGCTCCTTACCAGCATCAATAGCTGCAAGGAAGGCTCGATGGTTGGGTGAGAATTTTTCACAAGAATTATACTTAGAAATTGGATAAGGAGTACCTAAGATTGTGTAAAGATGAGGCAATGAGGAAGACATGTATGTGTTCAAAAAGTAACATAAGTAGTCTTTGATATGAGCTGGAGCTTGACGATTGCAAGCAGGACGAGAAGCAACACTTGTAGAGGTGGAAGGAACAGGCATAAGCACATCACCAGAGTCAACAGAATTAGGAGAAGTAGAGGGTGACTCTTGAGGCTCTTCAGCAAAAACAAGTGAGGAGACAACAGGAACTCCCCCTGACGAATCAATCAAAACATCCGAAACAAATTCAGGTGCAGTCAACAAAGATTGCTTCAGTGTTATATCATTTGATAGCGAAGAACATTATGCCAATGGAAACTTATTCTCATAAAATATAACATCCCTAGAAACAAATACAGTGGATAAAGCTAAATCCATCACCTTCCATCCTTTGGTAGAAGGTGGATACCCAAGAAACACACATTGAACTGATCGAGGGGCAAATTTATCTTTAGTTTTGGGACGCTTTTGAGCATAACACAAGCATCCGAGGGTACGAAGATGATCTGTAGAGGGAACACGACCATGAAGCAGTTCGAATGGAGTTTTACCATCAAGAATATTGAATGGTGTATGGTTAATGATGTGTGTAGCAACAAGAATGCATTCCCCCCCAATATTCAACAGGGAGTGAAGCCTGAAAGCGTAATGCCCTGGCAACATTGAGAATATATCTGTGTTTGTGTTCTGCTCGTCCATTTTGCTGTGGTGTTTCGACACACGAGGTGTGATGGATTATACCAAGCTCATTAAACATCCTAGTCATACTAGTTGATTTAAATTTCGTCTCATTATCACTCCTTATAATTTTTACATTACAGCCAAATTGTTTATTGACCATCGCGAAAAAATGCTTCAATCGTGTGTAAGTTTCATTTTTTTCAGCAATCAAATATGTCCAAACCGAATGATTGAAGTCATCTACGATAGTAAGAAATTAATGAGCTCCAGAAACAGAAGAAGTCTTATAAGGACCCCATAAATCACAATGGATGAGATCAAAAATAGTAACACTTCTATTATTACTCAAAGGAAAACTACATCTGGTTTGTTTTGCTCTATGGCAAGCATCACAAGCTTTAACATTGGAGCTACTATCCTTATTACATGGAAAGCCAGGCACAAAATGAAGAACAGACGCAGGGGCATGGCCAAAACGCCTGTGCCACAAATCAACAGAACTAGAGCTACGAACAGCAGACACTACTTGAAGATCATGATTGAACACATACACACCATCCCGTGCGTCACCCAGACCAATCTCCTTCCTCAAGTTGAGGTCCTACAAAACACATGTTTTATTAGTGAACTGAACACAGTTGGAAGTATGAATTATCCACCAAAGATAGAAGTTGATTAACAACCTCCAGAGTAAGAACAGAATGAGCAGATGCAGTTGCATATCCTTGCTCACTGATTCGAGAAGACAACTCACGATCTCCACCTGCTTTTCCTTTGCCACGTCCTCGGCCAGTACCTTTGTTAGGGTAACCATGTAATTCCCAACACTTGGAAACATGATGATTTGATTTTCCACAATGAGAACATGGAGCACATTCAGGTTTTTATATGAGATGGGATTATATCCTTCCCTTGCTCAGAGGGTGCCTGTACAACATAACCTATAGCATTAGGCCGGTCTTCACGTGATCGAGCAATGGCACGAGTTGTTTCTTCTCCAGTAACTACAACATAAGCTTTGTTGACTGTAGGGAATTCAGGCGAGTTCAAAATCTGTGCACGAATATTGCCAAAGACAGCATCATCCAATCCCATAAGAAATTGGTAGACCTTGTCACGTTCAGCCTCTTCTCGCATTTGTTTAATAGCTGCACATTTGTCACCACATTCACACAACTTGGTGGTTGAACTGGTCTCGAGTTCATCCCATATGGCACGAAGCTTCATGTAGTACGTTGCCACACTGAGTCCTTGTTGTTTGACAGTTGGAATACTAGATTTCAGATGATACAATCTAGGTATATTAGCAACAGCATACCTCTCTGCGAGATCATCCTATAATCCCTTTGCAATGTCAAAAAATTTAATAAAAGGTTGCAACTCTGGGTCCACCGTGTTGAGAATCCACCCATTTATCATATAGTTGCAGATGTCCCACATCTGTCCTTCCTCTGAGTTCTCATCAATAGGTTTTTTAATGGCACCAGTCACAAATCCAAGCTTATTCTTGGCTTTCAAGGCGTTCTTCATAGCCTTCACCCAATTATCATAATTAGATTCTCCTTTCAACAAAATATTTGTTAAAAGAAGTCCAAGATTATCGGCCCCACCCATATAGAATGGTGATTTAGAATCCAACGCCTTGACTCTATTAGGAACCTCTGCAGCCATGATCAGAGATTATGTAGCGGAAACAGTGATCGATTGCTCTGATACCATAATAGAAATGGTATCTTTTATTGATGACGTTCGGCAGATGGAACATGTCCATATATACAAGTATGTGTATAACAAACTAACAACCTAATAATATTGTTCCTACTTATTATTAACAAACCAAACAGCAACTACAACTAATAACAAACTGCAACATTTGAATTTGAAAATAATACAAAGAACATAACAGAACAACTGCAGTGCGCTATGATTCTAGCTGATCCTAACAACCCTTATCGTTAACCTTAAAAATCTCCCTCAAAATTTGGTTACAAAACATTTAAATGCAAAGCCGTAAATAAGACTCTTCACCCGAAACATACACAGAGTACCCCAAACAATGGTCCCAAGCCTTCTACAATGTTGCAAAACGGGCACATCCAATTTCTCTTCTTCAAATTATCAAATGTATGTAATCTATGCATGAATAATCTCCATAACATATATAAAAGCTACGTTAGGAGGAATATCCAACTTCCACAAGGTATTAAAAAGTTGGATATCTTGTCTACCCAAAGCCTCCAAGAGAAGCTCTTTGTATGCCACTTGAACCTTTTAGGAACCATCATTATTTTCTTTCCAGACCCAGCCTCAAGCGATTCCCTTTGAATTTCCACACGTGATACTAGTTGCAGAAGATATCTTGCCATGGTTTCTTCCCAAACAAACTTCTCACGACGCCATCTAAGATCCCAAGACCACCATCGTCCCACTTCCCCATATCACACACCAACCTCTTGTCAACATTTTCACTCAACAATCCCCTCCAACCCCCCATATTTTGACTCTAACACCTTTCCACACAAATAATTTTTATTATGAAACAATTCTCATCTCTATTTACCCAACAAAGCCACATTGAACATTCCTACATATTCTTGACCCCTAAGCCTTCTTGACTTTTAGGACTACATATTTTATCCCAACTCACCTCTTTATAGACTTTCTCCCCTCCCCACTACCCCATAAAAAGTTCCTTTGTAAGAAAATCAATTTAACAATCACCATTTGAGGAGTTTTGAAAAAAGAAAGGGAGAACAAAGGCATAGAGGTCGAAATTAAGTTAATCAAGCACAATCTCCTGCGCAAAAGATAACACTTTGTGCTTCCAAGATGACAACTTCCTCTTGAATTTATCGACCATTGGCTTCCAAATCTTCATTCTCCTAGCATTAGCCCCAATGCAAACACCAAGATATGTGAACACAAAGAAAGCAGTCTATACAATTTAAGAGTTGGGCATACCTTAAACTCACATCACCCTCCACACCTAATTAAGGTCCCAAAACTACTTTTAAGGAAATTAACTGAGTCCTGAAATTTAAAAATCTCAATATGCTCTTAAAACTTAAAACTATTTTGATTTTGGTGCATAGTATCACCAACTTTATTAATGATTAATTTTTGTGAAAAAGTTTCTTACAACTATTTTGATAACAACTTTAAACTAATGTTTCCACATCATAATTTGTTTCATCAACTTTGTATGCAATCTCCACTAAGTTAGGCAAATACAATCCATATATAATAAATTTATTTACTCATTATTATTTCATTATAAAGATATAGATATATTCTTAATAAGGCTTTTTCTTCAAATTGAATATATATATGTCCTGAATTTTCCTTTTTTTCTTTTTTTATTTTCTATTTTGAAATCAATATTATTTATAATTTATTGCTAATAATTAATATTATTTTTCTAAACGATATATAAATATATCTCAATTTTATATAATATAATTAATAATGAAATAATAACTCTTATATAATTTAAATGTCTAAAACTATTTACCTTTTAAAAAAAGATAGATTTGAAAGAATATTTTCCCAAAATTTATTAGTGATATATTCATCTCTAATAATTCATTGCAATTTTATTGGATTATGTAATGGAAAAACTTAGAGAGGGAATCATCCTTTACAAAATTTATTTTTCAGGTGGCTATGGAATTTGTGATGGATATTGTAAAGAGGGATAACTATTGTCACTATATCTGACACAAAAGTAATTATATTTACTCTTTGAAGGATTTTGTGACTAATTAAAGAGGATAATAATTTCTCACTAATTCCCTGGCTAAGGTATAATATTTTACTTTATGACACATTCTGTGGCGATATGTTTTAAGAATGAATTATTCCGTAACAAAATCCATAACTAGACAATCTAAGTTATTATTCGTCAAACGATTGGTGACCTGTAACAATGTGCGTCTTTATTAGTGAGGAATTATATTATGTCACTAAAGGTCATTATTAAATTTAATTTTTTTTAGTTGTGAATTTATTGACAAAAGTGGTGCGGAGACCAATAAAGAAAAAAAAGAGAGAAAAAAAATAAGAAATCGATAAAATTAATGATATAATATAACAAGTAAAATGAGATAGAGAGAAGTAAAGTAGATGTAAAAAAATTAAGGTAGAAAGAGGTCGTTGAGTTAGTGACATTTTTGCTTGTTGCATGATAGTGTGTGAAATGTACGAATGAAAAAACGGGTTGTCTGCTCAACACAAACGGGTTAAAATGTAACTTGTCCCATTTATAGGCAGGTTGGCAGGGCGGAGGACAAGTGAAAAATTGTAAAACTAAAAAAATTACCAAAGAAAATAGATTTAAATTATTAATAATTATTATCCTTTTCACTCTCATACCTAATTTTTTAATATACTATTTCATCTAATTTCTGGCTAATTTCTTTGTCTTCAATATTAACAATAACAACATAAATTGTCGAGATACATATACTTTTATTTATATCTCTAAAAATATTACATCTTAAATAAAATACTATTTTCATATCAAAATAATACAAAAAAATTGTAAACATAACACTAATTTTTTAATATAATTTAAAAATAAATAAATAATTGTTGGCTTGCCTCGACCCATCATGAGCTCGTTTTTTTGTTAACCAAAACAGGTTGATGGGTTGAAGAGTGGGTCAAACAGACATCCCATTAGACAAAACTCGTTTTGTGACCCTCAGTGAAATGCATATACATGTATACATTATATATATTATCCTAATAATGCTATTAAAGATATTTTCTACATTTTCACCGACCACTAAATAAGGTAATGGTTAATTCATCATTTGAAGTCATTTCGTTTAGATTTCCTTCTTTCAAAATCCTCCTTGGAAAGAAACCAGGCTCTTTTGGCTCAGCTATATCCATCTCACTCCCTAACATTTGAATTACTGAAGTCATGGTTGGCCTATCCTCCGGGAATTGTTGCACACACAAGAGACTGACACGGATGCATCGCAGTACTTCTGGGATAACACATGAATCCTTTATGCCTGAGTCAATCAGCTGTAAAGCATTTTGCTCTTTCCAAAGTGTCCATGCCTGAAACATAAAACAAGCAAAAAGTTAATTATTGATGTTTAAACTTTCTCATAGATAGACAAAAAGTTATTTGAGCACTTACATAACTAACAAGGTTGTGAGTTTGGTTTTCGTGACAAAGAGATTTATTTTTTAATCCACATACAATCTCCAACAACAATATACCAAAGCTGAAAACATCAGATTTGGTTGAAAATTTCCCATCAAATGCATACTCCGGTGCCATGTATCCACTACAAGAAAAATTAGAGCCAACAATTCACATTAACACAAATATAAATGAATAGATAAATAACTAAATGTGGTGTATATTATAATTAGACAGACACTCACTAAGTCCCAACTACTCTATTTGTGTTTCCTTCAGTTTGGTCTCCTCCAAAAGCTCTTGCCATTCCAAAATCTGATATTTTTGGATTTAAGTTTTCATCTAGTAGAACATTACTTGCTTTGAGATCTCTATGAATAATCCTTAATCGAGAATCTTGATGAAGATACAATAGCCCCCTTGCAATTCCAAGTATTATGTTGAAGCGTCGTGGCCAATCAAATAATTTACTTTTTATTTGATCTGAAGGAGTTAAAAAGTATTGTTCAACATTAGATATTCAAGATTAATAAGCTGTTAAGTATAACTTAAAGAAATGAAAGAACACACAAGTGAACCTAATTTAAGCATTCTTCATTTTTTGCATACCAAATATGAAGGAGTCTAGGCTTCCATTAACCATGTATTCATATACTAGTATTTTTTCTTGTCCTTTAATGCAACAGCCAAGGAGCTTTACAAGATTTCTGTGTTGAAGCTTTGCAATCAGTTTTACTTCTGTTATTAATTCGGTTATTCCTTGTCCAGAGCTACTTGAAAGCCTCTTCACAGCAATTTCTTGCCCACCCACAAATTTTCCCTGCATAATTGCATTCATTTAAGGAGTGGCTTTCTATAATAATTAATGATGGATCTCTGGATTCAAGTTGTTCTTTTTTATTTAGTTCTAAAACATGAGTTACCTTATATACAGGTCCAAAGCCACCTTGTCCAATCTTATTGTTCAATGAGAAATTGTCAGTGGCAGTAGTGATTGTTAGCAGATCAAACAATGGCAGATCCACATCTTCTAGTTGTCTTTCAATGCTTTTTTTTGTCTTTGACTTACCTGGAAATAAAACATTCAATAGTATCATGAAACATAAGGGGGGATCAGAATTGGTTTAAATAGATAAATCTGCAATATTCAATTAGAGAAGGAAACAAACAAACAAATTGAGTGAACTTCATAGAAATTGACTTAAATATGTTTAAGGTCTCTAATAAATTATCGATTTTTGTTTTGGGTCCCTAGTAATTTTTTCGTTGTTTTCAGTCCATGCTATATTAAAACTTTTGTTTTGAATCTATGTTGTCAGTTAAGTGATGATATGACAACACCACACTTGTTTTCTCCCAAGTAGCTAGCATCTACCATTGGTTGAGTCTTCCAAAGGATAGCTATTCAATTACTATCTTATCATTATGTTTGCCTTCTTTACAAGCCAAAACTTCTTCTAGAACAACTGGTTTAGTACCTTTAACTTCCATCTTAGAAGGCATGGTTGTTTCAGCAGATTTATGTTGGAGAGCATGCTTGAGTTGAGAAGCATGGAATATCGGATGAATCTAGAACTATATGATAGTCCACCTTATAACATCTCCTATGTGCGCCATAATTTGGAAAGACAGAAATTCCAAAGTGACAACTTTGGATTGATCTTTTGAGCAACAATGTTGTCTATGTGGCCTTAATTTAATGTAAACCCAATCTCCGACCGCATAAGCTACATGCCTTCAATGGGAATCTACATTTTTCGGCATATGCTGCCTCGTAAGTGGTTCCTCCAATCCTGTACGTTGTTGAATGGTATAATTAATGTATTATACCAAAACTCTACAAAGATAGCCAAAACCGCTAACGTTTTGTTTTGGAATCAAAGACCTATGAAGCATATAATCCCTAATTTTTTTATGATAATAACTATTAAAATTTATGATTAAAATCATTTATATATTTATATATATATATATATATATATATATATATATCTTAGATGAAATTCATGAAAATTCATATTTGTTCTAGAATAGGCATTACAACACATGTAACCTTTAGTAAAAAAAAATTGCCTAACACTTATTAAAAATGTTGCTAAAAGGTTTTGGCAGCATTTTAAAAATGTTGTCGAATATGGGGGTTTATAATGACTCATGCATCCGGCTCAATCAACTGAGTTAGATCCCTTTGTTACCATTCCCACCCCTAATGTGTTGAGATAATATGATCAACATATTCTATTGTTGGATATCTAATGGAATATTGTGCCTTATATGCTACAAATTGATGTAGTGTCAAAAGCACAAAACTTCATATCAATGATGAACATGGCACTGTCAAGTTGGACAATAGACCTATATATTGTCAAAGAAAACCAACAAATGCTTCTGTTAGTTCTGTAATAATAGACCTCTATATTGTTCTCACCAACTAATCCCTGTCTCATTATTCGTTGCGAAGCTGCAGTTTGGTTTCTATCTAGAACTTAATACCCCTTAAGTGTAAAAGTACTGCAACCATTATCCTGAAAAATTGTCCTCTTCTTTCTCCAATTTGTGTAGTCTTGGATAAGGTCTCCAACCACTCAACCTCTAGAATGATATTCACTCCTCCCAAATCCAATACATATGCATCTACCACTATATTGTGCCTCGCACCTAACCTTCTCCTCAATAGCTTCAAATACCCCTGACTCTACCCTCTTCCATATATAACAGACTAATCTTATTCTCTCTGTATAACTAACTCCCCTTTTCTCTCAGTACTGCTTATACTTATAGTGAATTATGGGCCCTGGTTAGCAAGTTGAAACTCCGGTCCCTAAACCGGCCATATGAGAGTCATGGCCTTGTTAAAAAGCCACCATCTACAGACTTTTTTTTTTCAATAGTAACAATGATGATTCTCATGCATCTATCCTAATCTCTTACTAGTAAGTTGATCTTAGTGGGTTTACACTTCAATTCTATAGTGGGTTTACAATTCAATTTTAGTGACTGCCCTGGGAAAAGAAAACATAAGTTTAATGTAAATTTCTTTTATGCCTACACGTTATTAAACAGTACAAATATCAATTTCTGGTAAAGAGACACAGAACAGAACCACGCTATACGACCACATAACCAAGATTTCAATGGATCCTCTAAGAAATCAATAACAGCACTTGTTAAGGGAATTAATAAATAGCAGAATTTTTATTTAAAAAATTCAGATAGTAAGTACAGAACAGAAGCATGCCATACTACCATATGTTTAGTGAAATGTTAGAGAAGAAAAGAATAATTTTACCTGCAATGTTCCTTCTGTAGATGAAACAAATAGCAAGTACAACTCCTAAAGCTGCAGCAACAGAAGTTCCAATTATTATTTTGGAGTTCTTCTTGCTCTTGACAGATTCTGCAAGGTTGAATTTGATCAAAGAAAACAGAGATGGTTAAAGTCCACATTGAAGGACCAAGATTGAATTCTCAAAGATTGGAACTATGCGAGAAGAATAATAAAAGCATTAATTGGGAAAAGTCAATTAAGTATTTACCTAATTCAGAAGGAGGCAACCTTATATGTAGACGCCGCCCACTTTCTGCATCTGAATACAATTTGATGTCTAATAAGTCACCAAACCACATGACACAGCCACTGCCTTCTCCACGTATATTAGAATTGGTATATGCCATGCAGGAACAATCATTCAAGCACTTGGTTCTGCATTGCTCTATATCAAGAGTCTGATCCACAAGTGTTCTTTTAGTATCAGGCACTTTCAAGCCATCAACCTTGGCAAAACCATCATACTTGCAACTCAATGGATCTTTTAGGACACATCCTTGGGTCCTGTCCATTGATTTCCATTTTTCAGGAGACTTAGGCTTGTACCCTTTTAAACACTCACACACTGGTGATGCAGTAGTGCTGCAATATGCATTGGCTCCACAAACCCCATAATGGTCACAATAGTCTTCAGGCCTTGTTGAATAAAGCATCCATGACTCAGTCTCTGACCATACATAACGAGGACGTTCTTGTGTGGTTTGGTTAACTACCACTTTTGATAAAAAGCTTGCATTCTTCAGGTTCCACGTGTAAGAAACCTCTTCCTCGTCAGAGACAAACTCGTGATAGTAAATGGAATTCTTAAGTTCTGGACTGCCACCACCGAAACTCAAACCATTCCATGGTCCTACTCTGTAGTACTTTTTGTTTCCCTTCATCAAATAGATTTCAGGATAAGGGTGCAGAATAATACCCCAAGTGAAGTCTCCTGGGGTTGGATCATCAGCACTCTTCCAAGCTGTAAGGTGAATACTGAGATTTCTTTTGAGGTACCATCCAATCTTCATTCCTGACAACCCTGTATCCGAAGGATAATCAAAGCTTTGCCACAGATATGCCTCTTGATTTACATCATTTTCATCCCTTATCACAAGATTCCCAGAATCCAAGAGCTTTGCCACTGGATTCTGTGTTTCTCTTGGAGAACTTGTGGACCAAACAACAGTGTTGTTCTGTGTAAGGACCAAATGACCAGAACTGTTTAGGTTCAAGAGGGCAAAGGAATCATTGATTGGGTTGCCACCGTTTGCAACCCAAACAATGTTTTCAGACGGAATATTCTTGAACCAAATCCCGAGGTAGCTTTTGTTTGGATTTCCAAGATTGAAAAATCCAAGTTCAAAGACTCCACTTGGAGAAACTATGGTTCTTCCAAAACTGAGGGATTGGGATTGTGAAATGGATGATGTGTCTGCTGCTATGGAAACTAAAAGAGAAGAGACAAACAGTATATGAAGTATGAAACTCGTCAGAGTAAGAATAAACTTCATTGAGTACTAAGCTTGAGAATGAATAAAGGCAAGTCACAAGTAAGGGATGAAGAAGGCAGAGAGTAGTGTATGATTGGAGACGGAGTCTAAGATAAGCTACTGAAACATGTCGTGTATGATATGAAAGAAATAATGGTTCTTGGATTTGCTTTAATCCTACAGTGGAACCGGTAGCTACAGTACATCCGTATGCTGTAAATGGTCAAGTGCACGTGGTTGTACAGTGATTGTGTCAGAGAAATGTTGACCTTTGGCTTTATGTTTTTCAATGTCTGAAGCAACTTCTTTCAAGGCTCAGCAACAACATGTAGGAAAAATCCAACAAATATAAAAGGTTTTTAAGTAGAGTGGGGTTTGAAAAAAAAATAATGATTGAGTGATAAACCTTGACTTCTCTTATAAATGCAAATCGTGTAAGTTAAGACTTTTCAAAGAGTAATGAATGATTGGAATAGTAAACTTTTGACTAAAATATCTTTTCCATTTTTAATAAATACATGTATTTTGTATTTGTCGTTAATTAAAAAAATTGCATTCAATCTTTAATAAAATAATAATTTTATTTTTGATCCTCAATATTTTTTTAATTCTTGATAAATTAGTAATTTTGTATTTACTTTTTATAAATATATTTCATTAGTTATTAGTCCATTTTGAGAAAGATTAATAACAAATAAAAAAATTATCAAGAAATAAACACAAAATAACTAACTAATAAAGGGTTAAAAAAATATCAAAAACAAAATATAAAAACTTTGATTTTATCAAAGAAGAAAAATAAAAACAATAATATTAACTAAAAAAGAAACATAAAATTTAAATATTTATTAAAAATCAAAAATATATTTTATCATAAATTTTAATATATCTTGCAAGTGCAAATCATGTAAACTTCTCAACAGCTTCTTCTGTCTTTCTCGTTGCATGTCCGTGTAACGTAGGGAATAGACTCTTGAGACATTTGAGAAAACAACTAATGTTAGAAACATTTAAAGTTTGGGTTCTCATATGTAGGACTATTTACCAAAGTTTGGGTGCTCATAGGTAGTGGATATATATTAAAAATCAATAAAATTGAAGTGTAAACCCACTAGGGGCTTTATCACCGATAGGGTGTAATTTTTTTTTTTTTTAATTCAGGTTTGGGAATAAAATTTAAATTTTTTACTCGAAAGAAGTAAATCGTAACAGGTGTTACGATTTCTGATTTAAAAATAGCTATACAGGTTATAACTTATATATTTTATAAATTTTTAAATTGAAGTCATAAAAAAGTTACGACTTCAATATATTTTTTTAAACATGTGACTTCAAAGTTGTAAAAAAAATTTAAGATTTTAAAGTTGTCTAATTTTTTACAACTTTCTTCTCATTTTGTTTTTCTTTTTAAAAAAAAATTATACCATTAGACTTTAAAGTCGTAATGGTATCTACGGCCTTCAATTTTTTTTGGTTTTATTTTTTTTCCTTTTTGTTTTAATTTTTTTTATTTTTTTCATTTTTTAAACTTTTAAATATTTTTAACTTGTCTTTTTGATTTTTAACTTCATTTAATATTTGAATATATTTTTTATATGCTTTCATTTAATATTTTTTAACTTGGTATATCTAATTTTAAATATATTATTTTATTTAATACATTTTTATATT
>PYAF01003289.1:272363-304146 GCA_007407185.1 Glycine tomentella
ATTGTCTGAGAAACCTTTATTTGTGATGTTGATGATGAGCTGATCATATGAATCAGGTAGACTTTGAAGTAGAATCTCGGCACGTTCACTTTCTGCGATGTTGTGATCCAACGCTGATAGTTGGGAAAACAACGTATTCAGATTGTTGATGTGGTCCGTCACCGAAGTGGACTCACTCATTCGAAGAGTATAGAGTCTCTTCTTCAAGAATATTTTATTGTGAAGTGATTTAACCTCGTATAATTTGGTGAGCACATCCCAAATTTCTTTTGCCGTCTTCTTTTCAGCAACACTTGACAACACTGAATCCGCCAATGCTAGGTGCAAATTGGCAACAACATTGTTATCCATTTCTTTCCATTTTGCTTCCGTCACTTCTGCAGGTCTGCCTTCAATGGCAGCTATGCAATTATCCTTCCTCATAATTGCCTTTATCTTCAGCTTCCACAGGGAGAAATTACTCCCGTTGAACTTCTCAATCTCAAATTTTGCTGCCATGATATTGACGATACTCTGAATAATGACGGCGCCGGGTCACACTATTTTTCCTGTGAATAGTATCGTATACGTAAATAGTACCGTACGTATATGTGAATAGTACCGTACGTATACGTGAATAGTACCGTACACTGTTCACAGCCGCCAAAATAGTGCCAATGAATAGTGACGAACAGTACTCCGTAAACAGTTCCGCCCAAATATGCAACCAGTATGCTCTGATACCACTGATGGGTCACAGAGTATCCTGCAACTAAAATAGAGTTGAGACAAACCAGAGTCTCAAGACACTGTTAATCACACAATTAGCCAGGTAAGTGTATTGTGGGAGTCTCTCCGTGCTATGCAACGGTGACTAATTAAATAACCACACACTTTCCTAGACACCAACGGTGTAATTAACTTTATCTTGATTCCACCAGTAAGGTAAGCAAAATTACACCAATTGAAGTGACACACAAGATTTACGTGGAAAACCCAATTTGGGAAAAACCACGGGCAAGACCAGGAAAGATTTTCACTAAAAGAAGAAAGATTACAACCTCTCTAATTTTAAGGAGAAAACAATATCACTCTCTCTTAAAATAGGAGATTACTCACTCACTTACTCTAGCTATTGAAGAACACTTGGTATTTCTCAAGTGTGGGATGCTTCTAAAACGAATGCCAAGCGCTCCTTTATATAGCAGTTACAAAACGCGTGTGCACAGTAACAAAATAATAAAATAACGCATGTGCACAATAACAAAATAATAAAATAATAAAATTTGTTACTGTGCGCTTTCGGTGCTGCTTTCGGTGCGCTTTTTCAACAATGCAATAGTGGTGCAAAATGCATAGCCTCCACAAACCCCATAATGGTCACAGTAGTCTCCTGGCCTGGTTGAATAAAGCATCCATGATTTATCGGTCTCTGACCATACATTCCGTGAAAATTCTTGTGTGGTTTGGTTAAGTACCACTTTCGATAATAAACTCGCATTCTTGAGTGTCCATGTGTAGTAAACCTCATCCTTGTCGGAGACAAACTCGTAATTAATGGTTGATCGGATTGCTAATTTTTTGCCTTGTGCCACTGAAATGCAAACCATCTCATGGTCCACCTGTGCAGTACTTTTTGGTTCCATTCATCATAAAGAACTCAGGATAGGGATGCAGAACAATACCCCATGTGAAGTCTCCTGTGGTTGAATCATCAGTACCCTTCCAAGCTGTAAGGTGAATACTGAGATTTCTTTTGAGGTCCCTTCCAATCTTCATTCCTGACAGCATTGTATCAGAAGGGTAATCAAAGATATGCCTCTTGCAATTGATTTGCTGCATTCTCTTCCCTTATCACAAGATTGCAAGAATCCAATAGCTCTGCCACTGGATTCTGTGCTTCTTTTGGAGAACTTGTGGACCAAACAACCGTGTTGTTGTGTATAAGGACCAAATTGCCAGAACTGTTTAGTCTCAAGATGGCAGAGGAATCATTTATTGGGTTGCCACCGTTTGCAACCCAAACAACATTTTGTGACGGAATATTCTTAAACCAAATCCCCAGGTAGCTTTTGTTTGGAAGTCCTAGATTGAAGAAACTAAGCTCAAAGGTTCTCCTTGGGGAAGCTATGGTCTTTCCAAAACTGAGGGATTGGGACTGTGAAATGGATGATGTGTCTGCTGATATGGAAAATACAAGAGAAGAGACAAAAAGTGTGTAAAGTATGAAATTCATCAGAAAAAGAATAAACTTCATTGAGTAGTTGAGCTTAAAACAAAGTTTAGGAAGTAAACTGAAGTTATTAATGGATAAGTCAGTGGCTCATTGATGATTAATAAACAATAACGTGATGCAGAAGGCAGAGACTCTCTAACTTGTCCTGTAAATGCAAATCACGTGAGCTTTTCAGTAGAATTTTTAATATATTCCGTGATTTACATGTGAAAAGAAGGACCGCAGTCTTGAATATTGCGGCTTGGTCATTGTCCGTGTGAGACATCTGAAAAAAACAATGTCAGAAAGTAACATAGGAAGTATGGATGCTCTGACGCTCATAAGGAGGACTGTTTACCTAAGTGTTCAAACGCCCGCTTACAACTTTTATTCAGAAAAGATAAGATAAATTACACAAAGTGTAATGTGGTGACAATCTAGTCTTTAAAAAAATTCTAAAATAGTCCTTGAAAGTATAAAAAATCATCAGAATTGTCTTGTCGTCAATGGTTGAACATTAATTTTATATCATAAGTCAATAATTCTTGAACTTTGCAACTCAATTAATGTTAAATTTGTCCTTTTAAGATTTATAATTAATGTTAAATTAATTTTTAAACATTATAGCTTAATTACAAAATGATACTCCAGATTATAAATTAAAGTTAACACTCCACACTTTATGATAGGACATTTTTTTAGACACTTTTTACACTCTTAAGTATTATCTAAGAATATTTGTTCTTTCAATGATCAAATTATCACCATTTTATACTTTTAAGGACAAAATTGATCATTTACTTAGGACAAAAATGACCATTTATTTCAAGAATATACTAAATGAACTAATGATTAAATCACAATGATAATAATAATGATAAATTGTCAATTTTATCCATAAAAGTGTAAAGTTGTGAATGAATCGAATATACACAAGAATGAGAGGGATCTAGAGAACGTGAAAATATAGTGTCGTATAATTAATGATGACTTAAAGAAATTAATTAATATTATCTATATCAATAAAATACATCTTTTTTGAAGTCCATCACTTAAGAATTTCAGAGTTAAGTATGTTTGACTTTGACCAATTTCAATATGAGTAATCTCCTAGGAAGCATATGAAAATAGTCAAGGTACACTGAAAAGACTTATATTAATTTGTAGAGACATTTATTGATTCTGAAAGCAAACAAACATTACAACCTACAAGTAATATCAGAGTTGGTTGTCAATGTCTTAAAAAAGATTATCTATATAGGACTCTGACCAATAGAGTCTTATGACCAATAAAACTGTTAATTGAAATGTCATTAAGTCAAGTGTCAGTGTGAGCAACCAAGATGTTAGCTCTCAATGCATAACAATCTTGCTTGAACACAATCTTGCTTGGACCAGTTTTCCTGGACGTTTCTAGGTACTCAATATATTTTCATTCAACAAAAAACAATTGTATTTTAATACGAAATGGATACATGAGTCATGAATTTAATAATAATAACACTCATTTATTGGATAGTTAAGTATAATTAAGAGGGATGTACATTAAAAAGTGAAAATGGAGTTCTATTCTAGTGTAAGGTTAGAGTGATAACGGAAGAATTGAGAGCAAGGGAAGGTATGAATTTATGAAAATGGATGATGTGGCATAATAATAAAAAAATGTTTATACTAACATATTAACTTTTCATTTTGCATTTTAATTGTATATTATATATTCAAGTTTTATGTATAGAAAAAATATTATTGAAAAGAGAAATTCTAGTAAAATAATCAATTAGTAGAATTTTTTAACAGAAATTCTTTATTGATCATTTACATAACTAATGATATTTTACTCCTATAACGTGATAATCAAAATAAAATAAAAAATTAATAGATACATAAAGAAGAAATTGACATCAAACCATCACAATATGCCTTTCAATTTTATGATTATCTCTAATTTAAAACAATATATATATCCACCTATCTCATTGATTATCACCGAGCAGATAATAAGGTTATGGACATTGCATTGGTTGAACTACATAAGCTTGAATTTGCTTCAATAGATTCCTTCTTGGGAAAATGCCCGGGCTCTTTAGGTTCATCCAATTCCACCTCACTCCCCAACATTATAACCACTGAGGTCATAGTAGGCCTATCCTCTGGGTATTGTTGCACGCACAAGAGCCCAATATGGATGCAACGTAACACTTCAGATGCAATGCATGAATCCTCCATGTTTGGGTCAACTATTTGTAAAACCATATCCTTTTTCCAGAGTGTCCACACCTAAATCACAAGAAGAAAATTGTTATTAGCCAAACAAAATTGTTCAAAAATATGTGAAGTCTAACGTAGATAAACTAAAGGATTATCTAAGTTTTTAGTCCTTAAACTTTTTTTAAAGTTTGGTTTTTAATCCTAAATTTTTGTTTAACTGATCAAAATCTTTCATATTTTTTATTAAGACTTTTGATTCTTAACTTTTTAAAAATTCGATTTTTAGTCCTTGAAATCTCATTAAATAAATAAAAATAATGGGTTCAAACTTTTATTTATAGAACTTAAAACTGAAATTTTTTAAAAATTGAGAAACTTTAATCAGTCAAACAAAAATTTAAAGTCTAAAAATTTTAATCTAAAAAAGTCGAAAGACCTTAATTAATCAAACAAAAATTTAGAGACAATAAACCAAATTTTGAAAAAGTTTACGGATTAAAAACTCATTAACCCTAAATTATAGTCAGTCAAGTGCTTACATGATCAACAAGGTGAACGATTTGCTTTCCAATAGAACATCTACTTTTCTTCCCACATATAACCTCCAACAGCAAAACCCCAAAGCTGAAGACATCAGATTTTATAGAAAATTGTCCATCAATAGCATACTCTGGTGCCATGTACCCACTGCAATTAACCGTTGAGGGGAATAATATTAATGTGTCATGTCTCTTTAAAACAACAGAATGGTACGTGCTAAATAGTTAAGACACTTACTATGTTCCAACAATTCTGTTTGTGTTTCCTTCAATATTCTCTCCTCCAAAAGTTTTAGCCAATCCAAAATCTGAAATTTTGGGATTCAAAGTGTCGTCTAGTAAAACATTACTTGCTTTTAGATCTCTATGGACAATCCTCAATCGAGAATCTTGATGAAGGTACATAAGCCCACGAGCAATTCCACAAATTATGTGGAAACGCTTTGGCCAATCTAGCAATTTCCCTTTGGTACTATCTGTGGTATTCATAGGAATCATAGCAACTGCATCATTAAGCATTGAATATGCAAGCCATCACTATAATCATAAAACACTAGTGAGTACTAATGTAAGGTTTCTTGATATTCATTACCAAAAATGTAGTAGTCAAGGCTGCCATTAACCATGTATTCATAAACTAGCATTTTCTCTTGTTTTTTAATGCAACAGCCCAGAAGCTTTACAAGATTTCGGTGTTGAACTCTTGCAATCAGTTTTACTTCATTTACGAACTCGCTCAGTCCTTGATCCGAGTTCTTTGAAAGTCTCTTCACGGCAATTTGTAGCCCACTGGCTAATTTTCCCTGCATGATCACATTCATATGAATAGATGCTCTTCGTAATATAAACATTTTTCTCATTGTTTTTATTTTGGGTATGAATATTATTACTAGAACCAAAATACTGAATTACCCAATATACGGATCCAAAGCCACCTTCTCCAATCTTGTTCCCCTCTGAGAACTTATTTGTGGCTGCAATGATTATTGACCAATCAAGCAATGGGAGATCCAGATCATTCACATAGCTTTCATAGTTCGTTTCTGCCATTGATTTCTCTGGAAAAATAAAAACATAAGTATTATATGAGTTTTTTTATGCCTTCACATTATTAAACTATACAACTAGGATATTCCAGGAGACAGAAGAGAACCCTGCTATAAGGCCACCTAACCAATTTCACAGCATAATCTAAAAAACAAATAATTTGAATAACAGCACTTGTCAATGGAATTGACAAACAGCAGAATTTCTACTTAAAATATTCTGTGCAGATATTCAGCTATTTTTTCAGTTAAATGTGAGAGAAGATAAGAATAATTTTACCATAAATTTTCCTTCTGTAGAGAAAATAAATAGCAAGTATAACTCCTATAGCTGCAGCAACGGATGTTACAGACATCATTTTAAACTTCTTGTGCCTGATAGAATCTTCATCTAAGAAAACAACAATCATTAAATTCCATATTCAAGGACCGAGCTTAAATTAAAAGGGTTAATTCGAAAAAGTTAATAAAGTATTTACCTAATTCAGAAGGAGGCAACCTTATATATAGACGCTGCCCACTTTCTGTAGCTGGATACAATTTGATGTCTAATAAATCACCAAACCACATGACACAACCACTGCCTCCTAGACTTATATTAGAATTGGTATATGCCATGCAGGAACAATCTTTCAAGCACTTGGTTCTGCATTTCTCAAGATCAATACTCTCATACACAGACGTATTTGTAGTATCTGGCACTTTCAAACCATCAACATGAGCAAATCTATCAAACTCACAAGTCAATGGACTTTTAAGGGCACATCCTTGTGTCCAAACCATTGAGTTCCATTTCTCTGGGGACTTTGGCTTGAACCCTTTTAAGCACTCACACATTGGCGATGCAGTGGTGCTGCAAAACGAATTCGCCCCGCAAACACCATAATAGTCACAGTACTCCCCTGGCATGGTTGAGTAGAAGTTCCACGATGCAGTTGCCTCGGACCACACGAAGCGAGGACGCTCTTGTGAGGTCTGGTTGAGCACCACTTTTGTGATCAAGCTAGTCTGCAAGGTCCACATGTAGGTAACCTCTTTCTCGTTGGAGACAAACTTGTAATTGAAAACAGGATTTGGCTTCATTTCTGGCATGCCGCTGAAACGCAATCCATTCCACGGTCCAAGTCTGTGGTGCTTCTCTGTTCCCCTCATCATGTAGATCTCAGGATAGGGATGCAACACAACTTCCCATGACAACTCTCCTGGTGTTGGATCATCATCACTCTTCCATGCTATGAGTCTTCTATTTAGCTTCCTTTTATGGTCCCAACCAATCTTCATCCCTGCCAACATTGTGTTAGAAGGGTAATCAAAACTTTGCCACAGATATTCTTCTTTCTCTTCTGAATTTGCTTCACTTTTCTCCCTTATCACAAGGTTGCCAGAGTTTAATAGCTCTGCCAATGGATTCTGTGCCAATTTGAGAGAGCTTGTGGACCAAACATGATTGTTATTGTGTGAAAGGATAAAACTGCCAGAACTGTTTAGTGTCAACATGGCTGAGGAGTCATTGATTGGGTTGTCACCGTTTGCAACCCAAACAAAGGTTTCATCCGGATATTTCTTGTACCGAATTGCGAGGTAGCTTTTGTTGGAATTTCCCAGATGGAAAAAACCAAGTTCAAAGTTTCTATTTGGGGAAACTATGGTTTCTTCATGACTGAGGGAATGAAACTGTGAATTGGATGATTTGTCTGCTGCCATGGAAACTACAAGAGTAGAGATAAAGAGGGTATAAAGTATGATACTCATTAGAGAAAGAATAAACTTCATTGAGTACTAAGCTTGAGAGTTGAGTTAGCAATAACATATAACAAACATGTTGTAGACTAAGAAAACTGAAACAAATTTATATATAAAGGAGGAGTGCTAACAACGCATCATTCCAAAAATATCATCTCTAATTAGTTAAAATTTATTAAAAATTACAAAATCAAAAGAGAAAACTATTAAATACAAAATATGTCTCACAAGATTTTCATATTTTCAATAAATTCCAATCAATACAAAAAAAAAAAATATATTCTCGAAGAATTAATTTCAAGCAGATTTTCACCAATGAATCATGAACAATTACGTCTCAAGTCTAAGTATCACCATTGGTATCATTAGTTCATGTCAGATTTATTGGAAAAATAATATGAAAAAATAAGTGTGAGATGAAATTTTATATTAAATAAAAATGAAAAATTGAACAACATATAAATGAATAAAAGATTCATAAATTTTAGCATTAAAGAATTGGGTTAAAGTGTAATGTGAAAAGTGTGTTATTTGAATGAGAGACACATGGAGGAATTAGTAGTCCAAGATGACAAAATTTACGACACATTGAGTAAAAAGTAATGCATGAACAATAATGGAGTCAACTTAAAAAGTAATGCATGAAAAATAATGGAGTCAACTCATGCACAAAATTTACAAGGTTCGACAAGATGACCAAGTACATTGTTGAATGTTGAACTAAGAAAATTCAAAGTCCCTAGTGTCGTGGTGCCAAAGGTAGAGAGCCTAACGTCGTGTTGCTCAATATACAGGTATATTTTTTTGTCATTACATTAATGATGCGAATATTCATTGGCTACATGTTATACAGGTGTCACAAAATCGTAGAAGTCATATAAACTACTTTTTTACACCAGAAAGTCATATAAACTTAAGCATAGTAAATGTTAAAAAAGTATTTATTAAATCAAAGTTACATTAACATGAATGTTTGCTAAACCACATCATTCAAACGTTATTAATCACAATAATGCTTCAACTATTTCACAATGTTTCATTAGTTATCAAAATGAGTAAACATTAACCACTACCTGCCAAACCGTTCATTTTCCCTTTTCTTCTTCCCCCACCTTTTACATCACCATTGTTATCTATACCATCTACGTAGGATAATCTCAAACCACAACTTTCCCTTGCTAGTATCCTTCATGCTTGTTTTTTCCATTAACCTTTGAATATATGGTCCACTTTCTCTCTTTTTTTTTTTTCTGTTTACCTTTTTGTTTTCAATTTGAATGGATGAATAGAATTTCCATATTATCAGTTAACAGGATGAAATGTTGCATGTTAAGTAGTTTTTTTTTATTTTCTTGAGTTATATAATATATTTTTTAATTGTTTAAGAAAACAATTTCAAATATATCCATATAACTTGTAGATTTATGTTTACCTTTAAAACAATCAACTTATACAGATCTATATTTACACGATTCTTTATTCAACAATGAATTTCTGTGCACCACATGTGCAGCTATGTGAAGGCAATTTTCCGAATCAGTTTATGTGAGGCGGAGTAAGCGAAGGTTTGATGTTACTAGTCAAAAAAAGCAAGCTCGTTGCTTTTGATTAACTTTTCATTTATTAATACAATCTTGGATTATATATCAAAGAAAAAGTAAAGCAATCATGTTTCTTCCTTTTGGTGTACTTTTTTTTCTCACTAAGAGATAACTAACTTTCTTTCCTATCTGTTTCCCTTCTTTAATTAATTATCCTTATAAGAATATCGAGTTACATGTATATGTCACATATAACTCAAATTTGATAAATTTAAATTTCATTTGGAAAAACGTTTTATAATTTTCTCCTTAATTACAAAAAATGTTTCGCATTAAATTCAGTTAAGAGAAGTCCATATAATACAGCTACGTGACGAATGTGAATTAATTACTAACTTATTGCAGCTTTCCTATAAATTATGAGAAGTGTGAGAGTTTGAGGCTTCTAAATAAAATAAGAAAAACTAACAATATATTGGTCATAGAAAAACCAAGCTCAAATCTCTTTACTAAAATCTTGAATTCAAAATTTGTAAATAAAAGAAAAAATTGCATTAGAGATTATTATCAATCAGTCAAATTTTTTTTATAAAAATTAATAATCGATAAAAATCAATCAGTGATACTTTACACCAATACATATTTAACAAAAAAAATAATATAATATAATTAAGAGAAGTCCATTCTTTGCTCTATTCAAAGTCAAGCATGCAAGTTCTGAGTCGCATTAAAAATTCACCATGAGAACCACAAACCAATATCTAACAGTTCTCTCTAGTCTTTGATAGTTCTTGAATGGTTGTAATTTTGTAGCTCTGAGAGGCTGAATTGGAACGTCCAAGGAAATTAGTGTGGGGTCATGCAAGAAAATTTTCATGAATCACACACCACTCACAGAGTAAGGCATCAGCTTCTATCAATGTTAGTTATCCTGTTTTCTTTTCACACTGACACGTTAGGGAAATTGATGATAGTTAATTTGGAAAAGGATTGCAACTGATTTGTGTGAAAACGATGCAATTAAAAATACTACATTTTTTTTCACAGCAATAATACTATAAGTTTGTGTAATTAATTCCTTTGTCGAGAGAAAAAATAATTTATTTAGACTCACATGAACCCAAAAACAGGCAGAAGATCAACATATACAAATTCATAAATTCTATAAAATTACAATAAAAAAATAAAAAAATAAATATATATATATATATACACACACACATACAAAGCGACACTAATATATTAAATTTCTACGCAAAACAAAATCTATGCAACAAGTTTCTTTTTTTTTCACGACAAATGTGTTTTCATTAATATGTTTGGTTGAACTGAATCACTTAATTATACTTTGTACAAGAATTACTTGGAAAACATAATTTCAATAGATAATTGTCTACTTCAAAACGCGCCAATTTAAGTATGTATACGTCGAGTAGTATTAAAGGAGGAAAACAAATTAATCTTGAGAATCTTAAGACCTAAAAGTTCAATCAAGGAAATTTAGTTCAATTGGTTAAATAGAGTGTGTAAGTGTTGTAAATTAGCACCGTATTTAATTTCTATGGAGAAGAAAAAACCCCAAAGGTTCATGGTTTTGCTTGGTGATTTCTCGATAGTAAATGGAATCTTAGAATGCCCATGAAGTCAAGTAACTAACAAACTTGATTTCTTCATCATTGAATGCCGATCGAGTAGCTTGCCAATTTTTTATATATATTAAAGAATAATATGAGTCCATTATTTGACGACTAGTCAGATTCTTATATGGGACCAATTAGCTAGTTAAGGATATGAAAGTTGCTTCTGCACATTGAAAAAAACATCACAAAGGTACAAATATGTAACGTTCATGGATAAATAACGGGTGAAATGAGGCATACGAACCTTCCTCTGAATTACTTTGCACCAGAGTATACTTCGTAGTGTGACCACTTAATTTATTGGACCCGAATAAGCCCAAATCCTAGAAAAGACCAAATGAAAGTCATGAGGATTTTTCTTTCAGCACCACAAATTTCTTCATACACCCAGCAAAGACAACGAAAAATCAAAAATGCCCTTCCTTAAGATTCATAGGGATTGGCCAATCCTATGGACTTACAGATGAATCTGCAAGCTCATACGGATTTTCTAATCTGTAACCCTATACATATTGACAAATTCGTAAGAATCTTATGAATTGCGAATCCATAAGAATCTTATGGATTACGGATCGCCTCATCGACCTCATCGGCACCATCGATGGCGAGATCAAGGCGAGGATTGTGTTCGAGGAAGGAGAATCGTCAAGGACGAAGTGGGAAGTTGTGGTGGAGCCAGTGTCGAGGCCGAGGACCATGTCGCTTTTCACAGCCTTGTCAACGGCGAGTCTCTTGAGGGTGATGGTGCGGAGATAAGGCGTGTGGCGGCGTTGTGGTGTGAGGATAATAGAGATAGACATGGAGGAGAGGAGAGCAGGCGTCGCGGAGAGGAGGGAGAGGAAGGCGGAGACAGTGTGGAGGGAGGTGGTATGGGCGTGGTTGCGGCAACGGATATGGATTGGTCAATCTGCATGGGCCAATACAGACTAGCCAATCCATATGAACCTTGCGTAAGGGCCTTTTTGGTTTTTCGTTTTATTACTGGGTCATGGGAAATGTAACGACCCGCCTCGTCGCTGTGATATCACTAACTCTTAATCATGCAGATTTCAATTTTTAATAAAACTTCATTAATTTGATTATGAAAATGATGGTAAATTTTTTGCGATAATACAATTGTCATACACATATTACAATTACATATTTAAACACATTGTACATATATATTAAATCAGTACATGTCATCCACATGTTAGAACTTCCTTTAGCTTTACATGTATATACACCTTAAATTACATATCAATAAAAAGTCAAAGACTAATTAAGAGAGAGTTGATTAACAAAACACAACTCTTCCTCCAAAAAAAAATCCAACGTCATCACGTCAACTTGGCAGCTCCAACCAAAAAGAAGATCTCCCTCCAAAGTCACCTACTGCTACTCATCTGCTCCCACGAACGAAAGTTCGTGATCATCATATGTACCAACCACATGATACAACAAATGCAAGGGTGAGTTTATTATATAAAGACCAACAAATATCGGATAACAGCAATTGGGAAGGACACAACATTACCCACCACAATCATTAACAAATATCCATGATTCCAATACACACTCAACAAACCAATCATCCAATGCATTTCACAATTCAAACAATCATGCATATAATGATGCATGCACCTGACTCATCTATCAGCATGCAATGTGGTACCATCTCCGGAAATAACCTCTCACAGGAAAAATGATTCACCGCCTATCAGGGCCACCTTGTTGTGCACTGGTCATTCCCTCACCCGGTGATCAGCCAACGTCGCAATGGAATTCCAAACCTGATGACCCCTTAGTACCTGCGTTCTCAGCCCACTGAAATCCACAGGTACACGAGTGTCTTCATTCTATTTCCACACATACAAATAAAGTATGAAACATGAGCATCATCAATGCATAACCCGGCTAGGAACAAATCCTTCCTCACAAGGGTAACCCGTCATGCACCCCCCATGTACATACATAATACACTAATGTGGGCTCACCGATGCACTGACCGTGGCTAGGAACAAATCCATCCTCGCAAGGGTATCCAACCGGTCATTGTATCCCACGTGTACATACACAGCCTACAATCATGGGCACCATCAATGTATGACCTGGCTAGGAACAAATCTTTACTCGCAAGGGTAACCCGTCATACACTCCCATGGGTATCCATGTATATGCACACACAATACATTGTTCACATCAACATTATCTCTCATCAATGTCATTATCAACCTCAACATCATATCATCTCAATATCATCATCATGCATATCAATATCATCTCATTTGAGCATCATCAACTACATCAACATTATCTTATTTAAACATTAACATCCATTTCATCATCATCTCATTTAAACATCATAAACCACATCATTATATCATTTATACATCATCAATGTCTCATTTAATTATCACCAACACATTAATAATCATTTCAACATTATCAATGGCATCAATATCACATCATTCATCCACAATCCATATTACCACGAGACTGGTATTTTAGGAAAATTCTAAATTAAAGAGGAGGACTACAATATAGAAAACACACTTTTATGCCCATTTAAAATTTTATTAAAGAATTAAATAGGAAAACATATTATAAAATTTTGGGCAGAGTCTCCTCTGTAATTAAGACTTTTTCCAAAAATTCAATCATCACAATAATAATGCATTCACAGTTTTATCCATCAACAAGCCAATTCATCGCATCCCATTAGTTAAAAACAGTTTTTCTTGAAAACTAGCACACAAAGGAACAAACACACATCAATCATAAATACATCGCATCTCAATAGTTAAAAACTTAGTTTTTCTT
This sequence comes from Glycine tomentella, assembly GCA_007407185.1. Taxonomy (NCBI): domain Eukaryota; kingdom Viridiplantae; phylum Streptophyta; class Magnoliopsida; order Fabales; family Fabaceae; genus Glycine; species Glycine tomentella. The sequence goes on from PYAF01003289.1 coordinate 286,077, forward strand.
GAAAATCAGCACACAGCAGGGACAGACATTTATCTTCATAGTTGGACTCTCTGGCCTCCAACTATGGTATCTAAACTATCACCAAAATAATAAACTTCCCTTACCTATCTATATTTCTCTGAGCTCCTTGAAACGTCATTTTGGGATCTCTCAAGTTCATGTGCTTTGGCCCAAACGCAGAGCTCTATATATCAAATTGAAGATAATTTAGTATAGATTTCAAAAACAAGGCTAACGTTAGCATTCAGGGTCAAATACCCACTCAAATTTAAAAAGAGACTAAAATGGTGTTTTGAGAGTCTACATCAAAAGACATCATTTTGAAATTCCAATCACACCAATGTGACCAGGGTTCAACAAGGATCACAAAAATGATATCATTTTCATAAAAAGGAGACTTTTACAACATATCATTTTCAAAGAATTTTCAAAGGAAGTATAAGAACAGCTAATAACGGTACCCAAATCACAAGAGATATCAAGAGAGGCTTAAACTGGCTAAAAGAAGACAAAAGAAACTAAGATTACCTCAAGGAAACCAAAAAAGAAGGATTGGAAGCTCTGTTCTCTACCGAAACTTCGAGAAAAGTTTCGAAGATTCCACTCGCCCAGGCGAGCAAAAATGTCTGCAAAACTCGCCTGGGCGAGCTAACCCAATTCTAGAATTTTTTACTTCAGTGAAAACTTAATGTCTCATGTTCCAGACATTATTTTGACAATCCCAACGGTCAAATGTTACATATATGGGTTAGGAACTCATCTTTAAAATTGTAAGGAGATCCAACGGTTAATCAATCCAGAATGATGATTTTACTAAAATAGATTTTCAGGTTAAACTCGAAATCACACAATTCAACGCAACTTAGACAAACTTCACATACTTGACATTTACACCAAGTAATGGCACATGGATAATTCACATAACATTTAAAATAATCCTGATTAATTAAGTAATTAAATTATACAAAGAATACATCACACATATATTTTAAGTTATCGAAATTTCTGGGTGTTACAGGAAATTGGCTTGTGTAGGAAGAAAAATCCAAGTCATGAAAGCAATAGCTTTCAACCCAATAACTGCAAACGTGTGGAGGAAGGAAGTGACCTCTCTTTTTTTTTTTTTTTACTTAATGTGTAAATCAATGATAACTTAATTTTAGAATGAATGAAAGTTCTTATTTATTTAATGGATATATGAAAAGTACAATAATTACATTCTATCATTAAGTTTTCGTGAGACCACTTTGTTATTAAAATGTAATATTTAAGAACCAATCTAACATTTAGTTGTAAAGTTTAAAAATCAATTTGTCATCAAGTTGTATAAAAGAACATAATTATCGCACTTTTTGTACAAAAATTCAATCCGAATTTTTGTTCTTTTTTAAAGATTATTTTGTTACCAATTTACACCTTCAAGGACCAAAGTCAATTAATCATGAAACAATTTTGAACCAAATTTGATATGTGGTTGTAAATAGCTGACATTGTTAGATCCAATCTAATTTTGGCTTTGAGTGTACGAGCTATTTTTGTTTTTGCTATATTGTTTGACTTTTTTTTGTCTATATCACGAGTATCCTCTGTTTGAGACAATTTTATTCGAATCAGATAAAATTATTATTGACAATAAAGTTCATCCTTCAAGTATTTAACATCAATTGATTCACGTGTTTATAGTTACATTGTATGAGTCTAATTTTGAATTTATGAAACTAAACATCATTACATGAACTTTGAAAAAGCAAATTAAATATTAAGTTATTCCAAACATTTGTCCGAACTCACTTTAATAGATTTTAGATTTTTTCATAAATTGAATAGTTGATATATTTATTTTCATTACAAAATCATCTAAATTGTATTTACCTCCTCCCCCTAATCTCTAGGGTTGGCCCGGGACAAGCTAATGCAGTCATTCACATCTTAGCGAGGACGTCTAAATATTTTACTAGTCAATTAGTTTTTTTATTTTATTCCAACATGTATTCAATCTTCTGGTAAAAAAAATATTCATTTAAAAAATTATTATGAAAGCAATTGTCCCTATTCCTAGTAGCCTTCATCCACCACTGCATGTATTAACGATGTCAGTTAAAAACACGTATGTTAAAACAAACATAATTTTAAGTAATTATTTACATGTTTGTTCTCATGTTAAATAATTTTTTTTTATCTAAAATTTATTGAGTTAAAGTAATTTTAGTTAAATTTTATGTTAAATAAAAAATTATACTAATTTTATTACTTAACTTGCTTATAAAATAAAAATATTCCAATATAAATCATTTTATTTCAAAATTAACTTCAATCAAAATCAATTTTAAATAGTTTCATTGAAAATCAATTTTACAAACATTCTCCCAAGCGCACTAATCGGGATGCGAAAGAACTATTATAAAACTTTTCTAGGTTTATGAAAATAATTTTTATACTCAATAAGTATTTTTTTAGTAATTAATACTTATCAAAATCATATTTTACTAAATTTATGATAGAAATTTAAATTTACAAAAAAAATATTTAATAAATAGTTAATTAAGATATTTATCTAACTATATCTTTAACAAAAATTAAATTTTACCTAAATACCAATTGAGAGGCTATGCAGTACCCTCCTTAAACACCAAATTCTCAAAGCTCTTGAGATTGTGCCCCTTTTTACAACCATATTGCCAAATCATGGACACCTCAACCGCCAGTAATCACAACCAAATACTACCATCAGCACCCTACAAAGAAACCACCCAACAACTCCTTATCACTACCATGTGTCAACCCAAACTCTAATTGGAGAACTACCATGAGCTCATTGCTTTTATCCTTTATACCACAACCCAAATTGACCAATCACTTATTGGCTATGGAATTTAAAAAAAATGAAATCTCTTCATCGATGTGTATAGTGTGGAGTTGGCATCACCCATTGACACAACTCAAACTTATCTCATACTATTATATTACCACCTTGGTTTGTGGTGTCAATTATAAAATTTGTCTTCACCAAAACAATTTATAAAAGTTGAAACCAACTTTTTGCATAATAGTGGTCAGTTGTAACTTCACCCCTACATTAGAGTCGATTAAACTTTATTTCAGTTTTTACTTCTTGTACCCCTTTTTACTTCATGCACCCTTTGAGTTTTTGTGATTGGACAAAATTGTTCTTCATGGATTTGTTGCACCCCATCACTTTGCTGCTCCGAAACTCATCCCTTCTGGCACTCCAACCCAAACACCCAGTGATGATCAAGCACCAACCCCAACACCTAGCAACGACAAGGGAAGGTAGATTGAATCACATCGACGTTGTTGGGGCTCAACCTCATCGACAACGTCATATTGCTCGATCATAGTGACCATTGCCACCCGAACTCTGCCATGCAAGTCATCGTCACCTTCAACCACTTTGGCAAGAGCCTCATGTAGTGCTCCATGATTAATAATAGGGGAAATGCATCCTCTAATGATTAAAAAGAGAAAATGAATAAAAAAAATTCTACACCATGTTTAGGAGGTTAGGTCAATGGTGTGGTTGAGGGTGCGATGCTGTTGTCAATGATCATTTGGTGAGGTTGAGGGAGTGAAAGTTGAAATTTGAACAAGGTTTGTGAGGTCGATGTGGTGTGGCATGGATTAGTGTGGGCGCCTCAAGGTTGAGTAAAGATATAAGGAATAATCACACCCTATTTCGAAATAGGTATTCCAAAATAGTACATGTATTTTGGAATAAAAATTTTCATGTTTTGGAATACTTATACACTTCAGAATAGTTATTCCAAATATATTTACACTTCTGGAATGGTCATTTTGTAATATGATTTTCGGGTAATATCTTGCGTCTTAATAGGGTTTTATGACAGATTGGTAAAGAATAGGAAGCGATGACACACAACAAAAAGAAAGGGGAAATAGGTTGTGGCGTCGTAATGGGGTGCGCATTAGAGTTAAGTTGAGTCAGAAATCCAAGAAGGATGAGACTCATATCCCACAAGGATATGGATTTGAACCTTGTTGTTGGTCAGAGAACCTTGTTGGTGAGTGATATGTAAATATTTTTTTATACGCTCAATAAATCTTGAGGCATGTTCACATCCTAGTGATCCCTAAGAAACATGTTTCGATCATGATGATGGAAAATTAGAGATGAAATTATAAATTATAAATTTACTCTTTTAACTGTTGTAAGAAATGCTTATACATTTCTCGTTTTAGGAAGATATATCCGGAGTTTGTCTCTTACTCTCTTAAATGATGATGGAAAATATTGTTTTAAATTATGGATTTTTTCGGAAAAATAAATTATGAATGTTTTGGTGGATTTATATATATGAATTGAACTTCTTATTTTAAAAACATCCATTTTCTAAAACAATTTCACATTACTCAACCATCAACTTCTCATTCAATATTTATTATATTTTAAAAATTATTTCCAAAATAAGTATTTTAAAACCCGAAAAATAGAAACAATTCAAAAATGTTTTATCATGATCTTCTTATTTAAAAAAAAAATAGAAGTATATTCAAGACAAACACTTTCAAACATATTTAATGAAAAAGAATTGGTAAAACCTATAGTAACCATCTTTTTTTTTTTCACTCCAAACATACAGCTATATTTAGAAATACTAAACAAAAATATATCATTGTATCTTTTCTTTTCGATTAATGTCGGTGCTTTAACATATATGCCAAAATAATTTTATTAAGGGAAGAGAGTATCATAGAAGAGACTATGCTAGTACTACACGCTTGGGGGACCTCACAACCCACGCATGGGCCAATTGTTACCGGTAACCGGAAGAACATAGCCCCGAATCATGAGAAGCATTGCATGAATGGTGCAAACGGGAGAGAGATATTTGTGAGTTGCCGGTGGACGCTGGTCCATGTGTTTGAATTCATATTAAACAGGAGGCAGCTACATCGGGTCCCTCTGTAGGGCAACGTCATGATTGTGGCTTGAAAATTTGCTAACCCACGTCACAGTGTCAAACATGTAACATGTAAAAGAAGACCCTGATATTTTTTCTGACCATTTTCGTCAAAACAACGCAAACCACTTGGTGAAATGTTGGTTCTTATTTTGATAATTGATATTGAGAGGCTAAAATTTTCATAGAAGATGACTCCATGGTCATTTTACTAGTAAACAAGATTGTTTTAAAATAGATTTAGACTTACGAGTCTGTTTGGATACAAACCAAAAATATTTTTTAGAGTTTATCTATTGAAAATATAATGTTTTTTTTTTTCAGTAAAAAAAACTCTCAAAAATATTTCTAACCTTGTATCCAAACAGATTTGTAGAATATTCGCGTAGGTGTTATCAAGTATGTATCTGTTTAAGTATTATCAAGTATGCATCAATTAATTAATTGATATAATATAAGATTATTCTGTTTGATTAGTATTTTTTGTTTTAAGTCTTACATATGTTAGTTATGGAACTGATTAAAAAATATATAAATTCAATTCAAAAAAATATTTAATAATTAATTTTATTAGTGATAAATTCATAATAATCATGTGTGTGATATACCATTCAACATCTGATTTATGTTAAGCAAAAAAAATTATTTTATCATCAAATCATTAATACAAAATATTTATTGATTTTATTAATGATTAATCTTCATCAAATGCGGAGAAACTTAGTTAACTATTTTTGGTAAAATTCTCCTTTTTCAATTATATTTTTTCATCTATAAAGTTCGAACTTGATATTTAACTTAAGGGAAGTAAGTCCATTACCCCTAAAATCAATAAATTATTAGTTGATATAAAATTGTTTTAGCTTAACTATAGATTTTGAGTTTGAATTTTAAATATAGAGAGTTTTACGACTTTTATTTAAATAAAATAAAAAATATCTTTGATGAAATATAGTTGAGGTTTTTAAAAAAAATAGACCTAGTATTTATTCTGTTTTTTTAAGAAGTATTTATTCAGTTAATAATTAGATTTCATGTCAAAAATTTTAAATGACGCAATAACACATCATGGGGTAAATGTAAAGTTACTCGCATTTACAGGAAATGGAATGACGAGTAAATTGTTAGGAACAGAAAAGGTTAAATACGGAAAAGTGTTTTCAATAGACTTATGGAAAAACTATAGTAATGCTTATGATATCAAATCTTCCCCAAAATTTTGAGGCAGGAGGTTCGTGGATCATTCCAATTATAATGATTCTAAATGTCCATTCATATTAATGTGCATTTATTTAACCTTCACATTCACTTGAAACTTATAGCTAACTTTTGAACAATTTCTTGAGTTCATTCTCATATCCCAAGAACTATAAATTAAAATAAATAAATTTCGCCTTTAGAGGAATATTTAGCTGCTCGATGTTCCTAACCAAAGTTGCTTTATATATATTAAATACCAATATAAGTATTCATGTATTTCAAATATAAAATGTCCTACAGTTAATATTGGTCATCTTAGTTTTAAAATGTTTATATTTTAACTTGTGTTTCAGGGATACAAACAAAGTAGTGAGATGTGTAGGCTTGTATGTACAAAATTTATTCAGTACTTGTTTTTACATTGCTCTTAATTAGACATCTTTGTGTTGAAAATTTATTTATTTTGTCGAAATTTTTTAAACTGTGTTTTTCTATACTGGGGAATAGAAGAGAGAAATAAAAATCCTTTCAAAAAAAGAGAGAAATAAAAATAAAATAGATTGAAAAAAGAGATGTGTTATTTGAGAGTCTATATATATATATATATATATATAATGGTCGAATTAATCCTTTATCTAAATATTCTTGAATTTCTTTTTTACAATATTCTAAATATTGTTGGTTCATTTGTATAGGTCTAGCTTTTGTTTTAATATCTATATATATATATATATATATATATAATAGAGTGCATCAAATTTTCTTTACTTATTTTTTTTGTCAAAATATTTTTTCGTCCTCATAAAATTGAAAATATATATTTTTGGTTTCTATTAAAAAATTTAGTACATTTTTTGTTCTTATAAAATTAAAATGTGTCAAATTTAGTCCACAAGATTGGACGAGTAAATTCAAAACCACACGAAAAATTTTTGAGATTAAAAATAGTAACAAGTTGTAGGATTTAGATATAGATATATCCAAATGTTATATCGAACAAAAATTGGACACATTTCAATTTTATGAGAAAGAAATATACACTAAAAATTTTACAAAAACAAAAAATGTACATCTCTAATTTTATGAGGAAAAAAACATATTTTAAGTTTTTTTTATAAGATTCTTTACTTGTTTAAATAAGTAAAACAGAAACTGAATGAATATAGTACTTAAAAATAACATTACTTGCAGAAGAAAAAGCTCATATATTATGTCTTGCAAGGAGCACCATTGGATTCAAATTTTTGTTCTTCAGAACTATTTATTATGAATTTTTTTCTTATTTTTAAAAAGACAAAATATCTTCTTTTTTTTGAAAAAGAATTTAAAGAATTCAATATCCGTTCTTTTAGTGGAAATTAAAGAAGATGCAACAAAGAGAAACCTCCAAGAAAATTGTTTTGAATTGTTACTGTGGCCCCAACCCATAATCATCAAAAACTAACTACCTAGGCTTTCCATATGAATTACTAACTCCATGAAACCACATGGTTTTTTTATGCCCCAATTAGCCTTCCAAGCTGTTCACAAATATGACTAGTCATCACCTCCCAAGGGCCAAGGTTTGTCCAGCATGTGATAGATGTGTTTCACCAATTAAGTTTTAATTTTTGTTATATTATCTCTTCTTTTTTTTTTTTTGTTTAGATCTCACTATTTTTCATCAAAGACAATCATATTTGAGTTAATACAGTTATATATTCAAGATTCGAATCCAAAACTTTTGTGTCTAGTTACACTTGGATTTTAATTGATTAGAAAGTATATTGCTGAGTCACTCTCCAAGATTACTTTTCTGTAGCCATCCTTCCCAGCAGACCAATGTTTTGACTTTTGACCCATAAGAACTGAAGAGCCATGTTATGCTGGGAAAAAGGAATTGAACTAGATCGATCCTATATGATACCTGACGCTTGAAAAAAAGTGCAATGAACTTTTGGCCCAATATATTATATACCTCCAGCAATGTGCATCTCTAGGGTTACTTTTACGGGGGCCATCTAAACTAAGTAAAAGAATAAGTACTGTTTAAAATATTAGTATATCCATGTAGTAGAATGTTTATTACATATATAAAATGTTTTGAAATCTTTTCCATAAATTTATCCAAATGAGTCCTAGTCATCTGTTTTTTGGTCAAAGTATTGTTATTATTATTATTTACAAAAGATTACTGATTTGCTTCTTTGTCATTCTCTTTCATAATATATTAGATGCACGTTTATACGGGCCTTATTTAACTAGCCGTGGGTCCAATAGATTTGCAAGATTCACAGGTAATTTTACTTTAAAGATATGATCGTTTTTTCTTACTGTATTAATTTGATACTCAGAGTACCAAGAATTGAGTTTAGTGGAAGAAATTCTTACTAAGGGTTATATCTACATTTAACACTTCACTATGTATTCAGTATAATCATCTTAAAAAATAATATGTGAGAAACTGAAAAAACACTAATATTCTGAAACAAAATAAAAAAGAATCACAATGATTTTTGCAAAGTAGTACTATGTTTTAAGTTACTAGTTATTTTTTTTATATATAAAAATTAAATACGATGTAAAAAATTATCTGAACTAGATTCCTTAAAAAATTAAACGCTAATATTTTTTTTATAATACTCACATATTATATTAAACCAACCAATTGAATTACATCTCTTGAAAATTTTTTTTATCTAAACAGTTGAAAAGATATACAGAATATCTAAACGGATTATCATTCCCATTTTATATCTATAAGTATAATATTCCAATAATTATAGATTGTAAAAGTAATTGTACTTTTTCATATATATCTTTCATAAAAGACAATATTTATTAAAACACGATTAAATACTAAACACCTAACAAAAATTCAATTTGTATAATACATCACTTTGTAGAAAACTAATCCTTTTCCTAAAAAAATCAATTAGTATAGAAGTAACTGTACTTTATGATATCTCATCAAATTTAAATGCTTAAAATCAAATTCTTGTGACAAATGTTATATGTTTTCTTAAATATGTAACTGAAAATCACCTTGCCTAATTTAGTCTCTTTTATTAACCAATCCATTCAGGTCATAGGCTATTGTCTAAACTAAATGAATTTATTAATTTAAGGCTACAAAAAGAGTTTAGCACTTTCACACTTACACACTTACACACTTACACACACCGAATCTTTCTTATGAGTCCATGACCATGAAAGTTCTAAATGACCGTTTCACCCCCCAATCAGTAACAGAAACTGAAAGATGCTAGTTTTCTGACCATCTCTGTGCCTACTCTGACCGTTACTCCACACAGGATCATAATATAATCCCCTTAACCCCTTGTCTCCTTCTTGGTCTTGGTGAAATGACCAAGTTACCCTTTTGAGATCTAACCAGGGTTAATTTTTTTCCTTCTATGATTATGTCTTGCTTTCTATGTTAGTCTTGATTATGATTTCTTAATGCACCTACTTGTTTGTGGTGATTGATAATTTCCTTCCTCCTGTCAATGTCCATCCATTTTCATGATGCAACCCAACTAAACAAATAAGAGTGCCAGTTTTGCTGATTGGGCCAGAAAAATTATTGTGCATTATTATTTGGTATTTTGTGTGAATCTCACAATACCCTATACGATAGGCAATTGTATTTCTAATGTCTAATTAGTGATATATGACCTAAAGAAACATTTTTTTTCAGATACTTTTCAATCTCATCTAAATTGAATAATGGAAACAATCCATTTTCTAAACTTCCACACTTATTATTTATTTGAAAATGTGGACTATTCATTTATTCTTATCTGAAGAATAACATAAATTATGTTTCATATTATAATGTGAATAGCTGTCCTTGTCAATCTTATATTTTTTATTATTATTATTAACTTAAAACTTTTTTTAGATAATTACTCAAATTAATAATTTACTAAAACTTCTTTTATCTAATTAAAATTTTAAATAAAAATTATAATTCTTTAATTTTGAATAAAAGTCATTTCTTAACCATATTACTCGATCGCTTAATTCTCATACATTTTTATTGAATGCCACTTGACATGTAAAAAACAAAATTATATGTATATAAATCAACTTATGCAAAGTTATTTTAACTTTAATTAATGGTCTCAATTTTAAATCTTAAATATATAACTATGTTAAATACTTAAAATGAGATTTTTGTTGATTATAATAATCATATTCAACTTGAAGTAGGATTATTTCTACTAGAAAATATCAATGTTTTCTATTATGAAAATATTTTTTTTAAGAAAAACTCAACACAATAATAATAGTATTTTGATATTAAATTCTATTTAAAAATAGTTATTCACTTACAAGGATGGTTCAATGTTATTTAGATCAAAGTAAATTTTTAAAAATATTCATTATAAATCAATTAAAAAATTATTAAAATAATTGTATTTTATTTCAGTGTTATTTTTTAGATTATTTAAGATATAAAAATTAATTATTAAATTATCATAATTAATTTCATTTAACATTTTTAATCATTAATAAAGTTAAGTCATTTAATATTTATTAAAACACTCTTGGTTTTAATTAAGATTTTTTTTTGGAATTTTAAGGAGTTTTAGCTTATTTTTCGAATAAAACAATTCAACTGATATTAATTTCAAAATATTATTTTAAATAAATAATTATAATAATTCAATTATCAGTCCAATTTTTATAATATTTATTAAAGCAAGTATTTTTAGCTACAAATATCATTTCAATATAAAAATGTTATTCCTAAATATTAGAAATTATTGTAAACAAATTTAATAATAATAGAACTATAGATTTAATAAAATCAATTTATATCAATAAATGTTAGTCTTTAAAATTAATGTCATAATACATCGTATATCATATACATAGTATCCCACATCCAACCCTTTCAGGGTAGCCACTTTGTGTTGAATTATTATAATTATTAATTAAATTTTTTTATAAATATATAAATCGTAATGCATTATTAATTCGATTCAATTACTTAATAAGACATTTTAGACGAATGAAAAGCGAGTTGGCTGAAGATGGTGACAATATATAATATAGATCATACTCCTTATAATACGGAACGAAAAATCCAAAATGTTATTCGTGTGTCTCTTTCTACACCTTTTATGAAAAAAATAAGAAAAAAAGACCAGTTAAATTTTTTTATATAGTATATATAGAGTAAAATAGTTACTTACCTGATGCAGATCAACTAATGAAACATTTATTGATAAGTGTGTTCTTAATTAAATATGAAATTATTCTAACTTAATATCTTATTTCAAATTTGAGTTCTAAATCAATTATTTTAAGTTTGGGTCCAAGACATAATAGTTCTTAAGTTTGAGTCCATGATAAGTAGTTGCTTTAATACTTAGAGAAATTTTTTTACTACATATAATTCATAGCAAACAAAATTGTTTTTGATAGAAAATACCTAGCTATCATCTTTGCCTAAAAGGAAAAAAAAATGGTTATTCAACGCGAAAACCCGTATATTGAAAAAGAGATGCAAGAGAGTAGTAGACATGAATTGAAAGCAGTATTTTGCTTTTACTTTCGGGCAAGGGTAAGAAGCAATAATTAAGGTCAAGCAAGGATCGTAATTATGTTAGCATGTACTAACAATGCTTGGAACTTTCAAGATAAGTTACAACATATGTTCAAGCAAAGGACCAACAACTGCATTTATAAGCATAAAACAAATCAACGTAAGATGTAGTTGAGACATATAGTTTGATATTGAGTAGAGTAGAGTAACCAGCATGGGTCATAAAATATGGTTGCAAATTAAACCTCAAAAGCCATCCATTCATCATCCTAGACCCACACCACCACACAGCATATAAAAACATTATTAGCAAAAATAATTTTGATATTAGTTTATTAACTAAAGTATGGAGTTTGATTTTTAACTTAAGCATCAAAGTTTCTTTTTTCATTATTTTGATTATCATAGTGTTGATACAAAATAATTCATGCTAAAAATAATAAATAATTTTTGTTAGAAACTATGAACATACACAAGACAAATATTTTTTTCTCAAGATAATTTATTTTATACTCAACATCAATTAAAGAATATAAATTACAATCACTTCTATCAATCGTTCGTAGATACGTTACTTTACTAAAAAAAAAATGAAACCACTTTATGGGAGAAAAATAACTAAGATCTAAGTCTCCAAATACCTCAAGGTATTTCTTTTTTTTTTTTTTTTTAAAAAAAAAGAAGAAAAAAACACCAACAACCCAAGGGCAACATAGTCACTCCACACACCCATGACCTTTTCTTAAACAGTCTCTACATTTTCATTTCCACCCGCATCAAAAGAAAAAGAAAACTCCCCTTAAACCCCTCCTCATGTTCATTTCTTTTCTCTTTTTGCTCTAAGCAAAAACCACCACCACCACCACCACCCCACCACCATGGCAGCAAGAGCAACAACAATCTTGAACACTCCCTCCTCTTTCACATTCACACTCTTTCTCTCCTTCTCTCTCCTCCAACTTTCTCTCTCCTCCCCCACCTCCATCCACGACCTTCTCCGCTCCAAAGGCTTACCTCCGGGGCTTCTCCCGGAGGAGGTGAAATCCTACACCTTCTCCGAAAACGGCCACCTGGAAGTCTTCCTCGACGCGCCGTGCCTGACAAAATACGAGAATAGAGTCCTCTTCGAACAAGTCGTCACTGCTAACCTCACCTACGGAAGCCTCATAGGAGTGGAGGGTCTCCAACAAGAAGAACTCTTCGTGTGGCTACCTGTCAAGGACATTATCGTAAATGACCCCTCTTCTGGGTTGATACTCTTTGACATTGGCCTCGCCCACAAACAGCTCTCGCTCTCCCTCTTTGAAGATCCACCTCACTGCAAACATGAAGGTAAAAAAATAATTGAAACTATAATCATTTGTATCACACTACTACCCCTCAATTTTTTTGGATCTCCTTTCAAACATGGTTTTCACTGAGATTCTTTATATATATATATATATATATATATAATGTTAGTTGGTAATTGGTAGTTTTTTTTTTTTAAAGAGACAATTAAACTCAACGCTTTTTTCTCCTTTATTTCTCATTTTATGACTAAGTCAAACTTATAATTCTCTGTTTTCGCTTAGATCTGCTACTACCCTTTTGATACTACTTTCCAAAACTAGATATGCAACAATCTTGGGTCACACTGCATACAATTGAGAGTTCTTTGACCATATCAATTATCAATCTACTGTCTCCTGAAGTCTTTCTAATTCTATATAATTATTTTAAAATTTTTTACCATTTTTTGTGAGTGTGAGTGAGGGACTGAAATTTTTTTTTTTTTTTGGAATTTTGTGTTGATTGAGGTTTCTGTTATTTTGTGAAAAAGAAAAACAGCTGTTCCTTCTCACAGCTTCATTCATGACTCTCGTTTCACGAATTGAATACTTGGGGAGTTACAGCAGAAGCTATTTTTATAATATAAAAAAAAAAAAAAAAACCAATTTTGTTACTCTAACATTGTTCTCTCTCTTACAATAGTCCCCTAAAATAATATTATTTTTTTAAGTAATCTTTCAGTTGTTGAATATGTATCAGTCAGTTTAGTTACTGAGATGCTATACGTAAGTAAAGTTCAGGGACTACTTTAAATAATTTTTTTAGTATTTAGTACTACTCAACATAATTTCTAATGTTTGTGGATTTATTTATGTAATTTGTTTTATTTTAAGGATCATATAGTCTTAAATTGGTAGTTTACTCTAAATTTTGTTGCTAACTTTCAAAAAAATTATTTGCTTTCTCTGAATTTACCTCTCATGTCTTCACATCCCAATTACCACACTGACTTTAAAAAAAAAAAACAAGAAGCTCAAGACAATCACATCCTCACTAAACTTTTTCATTCGGACAAAAACAATTAAGAGGAACTTTCCTGCGTTCAAAGGTGGAAAAAAGTACAATATTCTACACAATATGTCAGTTCCTGAGACTCCTTATTCTGCATCTCACAGTAACAGTTTTAGGCCAGATCAGTGCAGTTTCATGTGGGTGGGGTTAATTACTTGGTTTTACCTGTTTTGTTGTTTCTAGTTGTTTTCTTTTTCTTTTTGTTTGCATTGTCATCATTTTAAACTTTGCGTGAATTTTTCGAAGGGCTTAATTAAAAGACGGGATTTTTTTGTTCATATGCAAAACTCGTGGCTGAGGCTGATTGTATGGTTGTGCAGGTGGGTTGAGGAATCATGTGAGGAAGGAAAAAGGTTTCTTCGAGGCCCTGAGGTAGAAAAAGATGCCACCCTATTTTTTTAATTTCAGGCTTCACTTGTCTTTTTCTTTGGTCATGTTTATATAAATTTTAGCCTTGCAATATTATTGCAACAATATGGTAGTCGTATGAATTAATGGAAGTAGGTGCTTGTAGCGTAGAGGTTGAGCATTGTAAAAATGTGGGGAGAAAGAGAGGAGAACAAAAGAAGAAGAAAAAACTATGGAATCTGATGATGTCGCAATCAAATTTAACTTTTGTTCATGGTGTTGTTCTGTTTTGAGATAACAAGATATGATAATTATCAAAGAAAATTATCAAATCTAGGTTTATGAATTGACAAAGCAATGACTAGGAAACTTGCCAACGAAAATGGGGAAGAAAAGGCATTTGGAATATGCTAATTGTCCCTTCGTTTTTTTTTTTTTTTTTGCCTTTCTCTGGCACATTGATATTACAACTGGATTTTTTTGTTCTTTACTTTTTGTTTAGGGAATAAAAGATTGGAAGAATTGATTAAGATTCTTAGAGAGAAAAATAATGTATTATTGGCCCTCAGAATATTAATTTTAGTTCTTAAAAAAATACATTTTTAATAGAAAAACACATTTTCGGTCTTAATAATGAACTAAAACAATATCACTGTTTTTATAAATGAACTAAAAGTTAAAAAATATTAAACTGTTTTAAAGAACTAAAACTGAGTTTGAAGATATTATTAGAAACTAAAAACATAATTTATATATATATATATATATATATATATATATATATAATTGATCTTCGTTGTCCAAAAAGTTAACTTGATCGTCTAGGCTTGCACACTTTGCATAAAGAATCCTTTGCTTTGAAAGGAGAAAAGCTTCTCTTTCAAAACTCAAAAGGGCAATTGGTGTTCTAGTGTTGATGTAGCATTGAACTCCTCTTGAGCATCAATGGCATGCAAGTCTTCTTTCACATACATTATTAAATAGATTGATGATAGTATAATATTTAAGCTTTGTTATGTCTAATCTCGTGATAAAAAAAAAAAGGTCATATACTGTTTACCCACGTTATTTCTACATGCTCTTAAATATCAACGTTGAAAAAATATCTAAATTTTGGGTCATTCAATGGAATTAATATCATGTGCATGGTATGAGATTTTTTTAATTTAGATAAAATTTTAGGATAAAAAATAAAAATGTTTTTAAAAAATATGTTTTGTTTGAGCCTTTGTAGTCAAAGCAACATAAAAAGCAAACTTCATTGCTTTGCTGGATGCAGCACGAGTCATTGAATTGTAACGGCACAAAATTACAATTTCCATGATAATTGCTTTTATTAGGAGTTTAGCTTTTCTTTTCGGTGAAAAAGTTAACAACTTTTTATTATTAATATTATCGTTTAGATTTTGGGAATTTGGAAATGAGGAGGGGACTATAATAGGTTGAAGTGTGAAACTGCTCGAAAGTCATACTCAAATAATGACATGATTATGTTAAGTGCAAGTATTGCTGTAAATCAAGAAGTCAAAAATCATTGGACAATATGATTCTCTTTTCTTGAGACAAGTTTACAAAAAAGGGGAAAAAAGAGTTTCACGAGAAGCAAATGTCGACAAAGAATGCATGTGGCACATTATATTCTTCTCTCTCCCAAAACTTAAGTTTGGTTTTTACTTAAAGAAAATTAAAAACCTTATAAGAATCCTAATATAATTTTTTCTTGAGTTTAAATATGGTCACAATCAAACGCCTCCAAGAAACTGTACGACTCCATTTTAGTAAAACAAAAAAAGTAGTGAATCCTTTAAATTCAACCAATCCTGGTTTGATTTTCTCTGAGAGGCTGGTGGTGATATACATACCAAGGTAGATTTGTCCTTTCATTGCTATTTGTTTGTGAAAAGCCTTATTCGAATGTTTGTTTCCAATAATGGAGGTAAAACACCAAAATAAATTCATGATAAAATATTCAAAAAATGAAGAAAGTGATGTGGATATATAATTCATTTGATTAGAGCAATTGGCTTTGTATAGGCTGCTGCCTCTTCTGCTCCCTGCTATGTCGTATATCATGTCTTTTGTTCTGTTTTTTATTAAAAAAATTGACGGGATGTTTTTTTATTAATATAATAAACAACTTTAGTCAATAAAAACCTAAAACTAAACACCTTTAGTATATGTGCATTGATTTCACTTTTTTAGAAGGACCAGTCATTATTTCAAAAATTGAAATTAAGAGTATTTTTAGTGGAACCATTTTTTTTTTGAATTTTTGAATTATTTTTTGTGAGTCTTATAATGTCATATATGGTGCAAGAACTTTGCTTATTTTTTACTCTAGTGATAAATTTCAATTTGAATTCTTGGATCACTTTTTATGAGAGTTCCACATTTCAAAATAGTTAAGTTAAGAGACATTAAAAATTAACATTTTTTTTATAGAAAAGATGAGTTATTAGAAGTTCTTTCCCTTGAACCAACCACAAGCATGGAGAATTCTTAAACATAAATAGTGGTAGATCTTGTGGATAGAGATTCTTGAACTCAAGAAACTCATTAAAGATGTTTTAAGTAATTTATGATGAATTTATTTCACAAAATTTCATTGGATGCCCAAAAATGTGAAAATGAGAATACTTATTTTTATGTTTACTAGAAGATAATAAAAAAGTATTCCAAGACATAAGTCATTCTCAAAAATTCATATTGTACATATTTTTTCATCTTCATATTTCTATGTAAATCTTTAGTGCTAGATCTTAAACAAAGATATTGAGCTGCTCAAGAACTGATATTCACTAGATCTTCCAATAAAGGAAGTAGAGAAATCTTCAACATGAAGAATTGGTTCTTATACAAGATCCTTCAAGATCTGCATATTGTTTATAAAAAAATAAATTTTCTCTCTCTTTCTTTCTCCCTAAGATCTCAAAATGAGATCTACCATTAAAGGAAAAAATTAGAGAGATCTTGAGATATCTTTAATCCTATGTGGTACTATAGAGTCCACTAAAAAGTGGTCTAAGATCCCAATTTAAGATCTACCACTAAAGATGCGGATGAAAATTTTAAATTCTCATGAAAATGTTTGAAATAACTTATAATTATCTTCTTCTTCAACATCCTTTATTTATTTAAACTTGAAAAAAATAAGAATTTATAAATATGAATTGTGTATCACAGTAATACAAGAGGTCTCTATTTAAAGAGATCAACTAAAGATAAAGATAACTAAAGATAATAACTATCAACTAAAGATAACAACTAAAGATAACTAAAGATAATAGCTAAAGATAAAATCTAAAATATATCTATCTAAAATATATCTATTTACAACACTTCCCCTCAAGCTGAGGAATATATATTAATCATTCCCAGCTTGCCAGTAAGCTCTTGAAATCTTTCAGAGGAAAATCCTTTGGTCAGAATATCTGTCTTTTGAAGTCCAGAAGGAATATATGGAGTCGTGATCAAACCGCTATCTAGCTTCTCTTTGATGAAGTATCGATCGACCTCAATGTGCTTGGTCCGGTCATGTTGAACAGGATTATGAGCTATACAAATGGCAGATTTATTATCACAAAATAATTTCATAGATCCTTCATATCTTATTTTAAGATCATCAAGTATAATCTTCAACCAAAGTAATTCACAAACACCCTGAGCCATAGCTCGAAATTCAGCCTCTGCACTTGATCTGGCA
>PYAF01003289.1:307241-346155 GCA_007407185.1 Glycine tomentella
ACGAAAATAAAGACTTAAGTAGACTAAATGGAGGATGCCCCAAGCGCTTGTGATGTAACCAAACCAATGAGTCCGTAGTACACTGGCCATGAGTTAGTAATATGTGATCCTTAGTACCTTTGTCAAAAGACTTTGGAATCAAATAGTACAGCCCACCTTGCTCCTTAGCTTTCCCAATCATCCTCCCTGTGGTGAGATCTTGAAAGACACAGTGAGTAGGAAAGAAGGTTACAGTGCAGTTTAAATCTTTTGTAATTTTTTTGATAGAAAGGAGATTGGTGGAAAGTTTAGGAACATGAAGAACATCTTTGAGGTGAAAGAAAGGTTGTAAATGAATGTTACCAGATCCCGCAACTGATGTATGTGAACCATCAGCTATGGCTATTGTATGAGTACCAATAGTAGGGTTATAAGAAAGAAAAGATTCAGCACAACAAGTCATATGGTCAGTAACACCAGAATCAATTACCCAAGAATGTTTAAAATCAGTACAAGACGTAAGAAAAGAATAATTAGTGGAACTCATACTAGTCATGGTCAAAGCACTAGAACTAGATTGCTTACTTAGCGAATCAATGATGGTCCGCAGCCGCTCTAACTCATCTCGGCTAATAGAAGAAAATTCTGAAGATCCAGATTGGACCTCATTTGGTGCAGTAGTTATTCAGGAGAAACTACATGAGCTTGACCACGCATCCTTGCCATCTTCTCATAGACTTTCTGCTTTCCATGGAGACGGTAACATAGATCCTTAATATGACCCGGCCAATAAGAACACCAACGATCATCTTTCTTAAATTTGGAAGATGCACCATCAGCAATTTTGTTGAAGGAATTCCCTTGAGAAGAGCCATTGTCGGAACTAGCCATACCAAACACAAACCAAAAACACAAGAGAAAACAGCCCATAGTAATCCTCTCGGTCCAAAAGGTTCCCCGGAAAAATTTCCGGTGGCAGTTAATGGCAGCAAGAGTCAAGAATAAGGGTTTCGCACTTAAGGCGATAGGCGCGGAAGCAAAGCCCTCAAATCGAGAGCTCTGATACCAACTTGAAAAAATAAGAATTTATAAATATGAATGGTGTATCACAGTAATACAAGATGTCTCTATTTAAAGAGATCAACTAAAGATAATAACTAAAGATAATAACTATCAACTAAAGATAACAACTAAAGATAACTAAAGATAATAGCTAAAGATAAAATCTAAAATATATCTATCTAAAATATATCTATTTACAACATTTAATTAACATTTTTAAATTAAAATAAATTGAAAAACATTTCCAAGAATTATCCATATATACCAAACATCTTTGATGGAAATAACATTTCGAGTAATAATATTCCCATGAATATAATTAAATTCATCAAACAAATGTCTCACATTATTCTTTGACTGTACTCCTTTCATCTCAAAGACTATGTTCGACAAATTATTTTGGTTAGTTTTTAATTTTTTTTTACTAGCTGAAAAACTTATTTACCTTACGATAAATAAATCTTTTTAATAGTTTATATCATTTTTTGAAATGCTATTTAAAATGACATTTTTTAAAATAATAATTTCTAATTTTTTATATTATATTATTCTTTTATCATTAAAATATTTATTAAATTTCTTTATTAACCGTTGTATTGTTCCAGGCCCCCAGTTAGTCAGCCTCAACCGACGAAGGCATGTCCTTGGTGGACAAAGTGAAATAGTTATCATATATACAAACCTCATACAAATACTGACTTTACCATTGAAATACTAACTTCACCATTGAAGTCCCTTTTCAAATACCCCATTTTAAATAGTTAAAAAAGAACTCAACCTAAGGAGAATATAATACCTATCATATCGGATAAGTGGAGAACTCAATAAGAACACTCATTTTAAATAAAATAAAGATTTTTATTATTCATTTGTTTTTTCACTCATTTGTCTTACATATTTTTATCTTATATTATTTATTTTAACCATTATAAAATTATAAGATTTGATTTATTATTTTAACATTAAACCTCACAAATTTCACAAATGTGGACAATTCTCGGCCCAAGCTGAGGACAATCTCTCCAAAATACATATTAAGATGTTGACCCATTTTTCTTTTCTTTGTTGATTCCTCTCAATTAAATTTTCCTTGTTGTGTTGCACTAAGTTACTTATATATGTATGCAACTATGCATGTGGTATGGGAACACTTCGGGGTGAACACCCATCTGAACAAGTAGGGTCAATAGTTCTGTAACATTTAGGAATAAAAAAATCTTTAATCCAACAAGTGCTCTCCCAACCAAGCGTTTTTATTAATTTTGTACAAGATGATTTATTTTAATTATTATGTTAATTAACATAATAAAAATATAATGATTATGTTCGATAAATTATTTCAGCTAATTTTTAATTTTTTATTAATTGAAAATTTTGTTTGACTATTTGAGAATTCATCTTAGTTAGTTTTTCAATTAATTTTGATTATATTTAATAAAATTAGTTGATACGTTAGTTGAAAACTACTAAGTTAGACTTACACGTTATAATAAAGGCAAATCCAACAGAAACAGTTAAGGGAGGCAAAATATAACTTAGATGATTTTGTAATAAAAAGAATTACCTTGACTATTTATTTTATATAAAAAAAGTCCAAAAATATATTAAAGTAAATTTCAATACGTGTCTAATACAACTTAATATTTAGTTTATTTTTCCAAAGTTTATATTAGTTTCATAAATTCTATAAGTGAAAGTTGTAAATCAATTATGACTTTGATAAGAAGTTAAAAAAAAATCATAAATAAATGTATGACTAGAAAAACAAGGATGAAAATGTGGAGAAGTTGCACCAATATATATGACTTCTTAGAGAAAAATAAAAATTCAGAAGTCAAAATTACATTTACGACTTATGCTACAAAGTCGTGTTTCCATTAACGACCTATCCCTGTGTGGGTTTTTTTCAAAATCTATTCCAACTAGGTAATTTTGAAAAAAACATCTCCCCTCTTGATAAAAAAGGCATAGTATAGTCATATTTAAGTGAAAGGATATTTGATGGTGCGTTCTAAAGTTCAAGATGTGAAACTCTTATATCGTGTTTATAAGTTTGCCTTGTTAGCAACGGTTAATAAATAACTTTAAGTTCTCAAATCAATTCATAATCAAATGAAAATAAAAAACAAATGTTGACGACTTCACTACCATTACAAGTGACCCACTATGCATGCTATTGATGACCCTAGGATTAATCTATGGAGCATCTTCTTATCCTATACCCTATGCACCTTTTTTTTCGTTCCTCTTATTCTGCCTCTAACCTTATGAACCACCTTGGCTAAGAATGATCATTGTCTTGTAATAGTTATTGTTTTCTATTTCTACACTAATTTACGTTAGTTGTTTTTGTTTTTGTTTTTTCTATCTCCACACTAACTTTTCTTAATTATTTGAAAAATATTATAATGACCCTCTTTATATATTACAGTGATTCCTTTAATTGTTTGAAACTATTGCATATAATTAGGATCGATTCTCATATTTTGAGGGTCCATGACAAAACAATAGAGGAAATTTATCACCATTTTTGTTCAATAAGATACCAAAGTGGATGTTTGACTCATTCCATACTAGAAAGATTCGCATGAAATCTTTTGATAACACATATTTCTATTTCTCAATGACATCTAATGTCCAGATAATTGGCTGAATCCCGTGAAACTATTTCATAGAAATTCATTGATATACTCTTTTTATAAAGCAAATCGTCTTCGATTCTTGAATAATCAATATCACTTATGCTTCTATTGTAACAAAAGATCCCCTTTTTATGTGGAAAATGCTTGTATCAATAATTATGATTTTACATATGGACAATTCCTCAATATTTTGTTCATTCGCAACAAAATCTTTTCTTTTTGCTAGAGTGTGTTTGGATTGAGTATTTTAAAATTTCAGAAAATTTGAAATTTAGGAAAAATAAAATGCATCAATAAAAAATATTTCATTTTCAAAAAATTTTATGTTTGAATAAATAAATTAATTTTTTTCATTTTCAAAATTTTGTATTTTGATAAAGAAATTTTTTTTCATTTTTAAAATTTTGAACCTCATCATAAAAAGGCGCTTGAGGTGGGTGCCATGGGAGTAACAGATGTCGGAGTACTCACCAGCAATGGAGACGGAACAAAGAGTGGTGAGGTGAGAACTTTTGTAAAAGAAGAAAATTTTAATTTCTCACCTTTTAGAAGAAAATTAAAATTTCACATTTTTAGTTGTTTAAAATTCTATTTTAAAATTTAAAAAATTTAAATTCTTCATATAAAAACATCCAAACAATGAATTTTAAATTCTCTGATAAATTACTTTCCTCAATTAAAATTCATCCAAACACACTCTAGAAGAAATCTTTATATAAACAAGTATTGTAAAGTTAAAAAATATTTTTAGTCCCTTAAATTTAGTCTATTGTTGCTTTTGGTTCTCTAGATTTAAATTTCTTTTTTTAGTCTCTTAATTTTTAAAAATGCTTTTTAGAGCCTCCCATCGTAAAATATAGACTTAAATACAATTTCATAGACAAAATGCAACAATAACCCAAATATGAAGGATACAAAATATATTTAAGTATATTGTAAAATATAGGCTTAAAATAATTTTGGTCCTCTTATTTTACCAAATCCACAATTTTAGTTCCCTTATTTTGAAATAAAGATATTTGATCCCCTATTTTAGAAAATTCTTAATTTTGGTCATATTCTCAATTTTGTCTATATTTGTTTCTTATATTTTAATTAATTAAATTATTTTTTAATGATAGCTTAAATGAATATGTTAAGTCTACAGTTCAATTTGACTAACATAAAAAATAAAACGTAAGACTAAAATAGGAAAATAAAATGACTCTATTTTAAAATGGAGTGTCCAAAATTATAGATGAATAAGTAGGTTAGAACTGTATGTAAATATAAAAAATAAACATATGATCCATTAAAAAAAAGACAATAATTTCATTAAAATGACAGTATATTTTATTACATTCAAAATATTTTCTCTACTAAAAAATGCATATAAAATACATGCAAAGAGAAGTTTAATTTTTTTTATGAAAATTAAAGTTTTGTTAACTTTAATGTTCAGGTAAGTTGAAATTAATAATTGATTTTTTTAAATGACAATAACATCAAGTTAATGCCAAAAGAATTTGAAACTTTTTTTCTTCTCACATTAATTTATTGAACCCCCTTAATTATGGGTCTCGGTGCGGTCGCTCCTCCGAGCAACCCATAAGGCTGAGCCTGCATATAATATAAGGAAGGTTCTTGTAAATATTTAAAAAATAGGGTGTATTTATGTACTTTTATGAAACCTTTGAAATCATGAGTATAATTTAGATTTTTTTTTATAAAACTAGCTGAAAAATTAAGTAAGTTAACTAAAAGCCAAAATAAGTTAAGCTAATTTAGTAAATTATAAATGTTCAATAAAATTATATATTGAAATAACTATAAAATAACTAGAATAGAAAGATTTCAAACATCTTAGTTATAGTTAGGAAAAGAATACCCTCTAAAAAAGGAAAAGAATACAAGAACAGTTTCATTATCAACTGCTAGAGTTTTCTTCAAAGCAATGCAAATAAAATTTTATTATGCATATAAAAATGAGAGTAAGTAAGAAAGTTGGAGAAAAAAAGAGAGTAATGAGCACAATGATACTTTATATGTATAAATGAGTTAAAAATGAACAATAAAAATCTGTTTTATTTAAAAGAATAATAAGAAAATTTAATAAATATTTTAAGAATAAAAAAATAAAAAATAAAAGTTAGAAATTGATGTTTTAAAAATATTACTTTAAGTTATGTTTTAAAAATATAAAAATTACTAAAAAAAACTTATTTATCGAGCAATCAAACAAGTTTTTTCAACTAGAAAAATTAACTAAAATAGTTGGCCAAAAATAGCTTTACTAAAATTGTTACTTATATGAAGTTAGACTCTTATCTCTTAATTAGAAATTCTCTTCTATATTGTTTCTGCTTTCTCTTTTCTTTTCACTGTATTCTTTTTATTTCTTTTTTCTTTTCTTAGTTAAAAGTGCATTTCACACACTAATCCCAAAAATAGAGAAACAATAGGATAAATTATGTTTTAATTACCTTTAACATTATTAGTATCAAAATTTGGCCTATCTGAAAATTTTCATATTATTTTGGTTTTTGGAATTTTTGAAATGTATGTTTTTTTTTATTTTTTATTTTAAGCACTATTTAAATAGTTTTTACCCTTGTATAAAGTACTATAAGAACTAAAAGTGATGCATTCTAAATTTAAAGGAACAAAAATAATACGAACAATTAGAGGGATCAGATTCAAACATTAATAATTTTAGAGGAGCCTAAAAGATAATTTATCTTTATCTCTATAATGCTTGATATTCTTAACCAACTATTAATTATATTTAATCTCCCCTCTTTTATTTAAAGTTCTAAATTAAATTTCAATTATTTCAATCTTCCATGAACATAATTATTTTTATCATAAATATAAAAATATTTATTTATTATAAATTTTAATTTTAACTTATATTTTATAAATATTTTTCATACCAGTTATACTACCACCATGCTCAAACTTACTATACAAAGGTGAATAAAAGCAGCAACAACAATAACCGAAGAAGCTATCATTTCAATAAAAATATTTATCATAAATTTTAATTACATAAAAATCAATATTCATCCTACAAAAATAGACTAAAATACAAGTTTCAATTATAAACTATGAAAAAAATTTATTACTTTTTAAAAATTATTTATTACTAGTATTACTTAAGATGTTTTCTATTTATTGTTTTTATATTTTGTATATAATTATCATAAATTTATAATATATTTCTTTTAAAAAAATAGTTTTAAGGAAACAATAACTAATATTATCCTCATTGCAAACTTGCTTATAAAGAAACAACAAGTTCTGTTCAACATAAAAAGATATAAAAAGGAAGAGATAACATCAAATAAAAAAGTGTAAATTATACTTGTATTTCTTGTATTTTATCAAATTACATCTCATATTCCTATCTTTTTATTCATTACTTTTATCTCCTTCTATTAATGTTATTAACTAACGTCAATTGAAATATCTGAGCAGATGAACTTGTCCGTTAGAGTAAATTACACTCTCATCCCTATATTTTTCTCAAATTACACCTGATACCCCTCCCTTGAGTATGACTTTGACGGACAGACGAGACTGTTGATGTCACTGACCCTGATGGCGCTAGTGTCCAAGTAACCAAACATAACAGTGATGGTGGTCGAAGCTATGGCGGGATATGAGGAGGTGAATATGGTGGTGGCGGTGATGACTACGGTAGTGGCGGTGGCTGCGATGGAGGTGGTGACTATGGTGGTGGTGGTTGCTCTTATAGGAGTGAGTGCACCCTCGGATGTCATGTTGGTGGACGATGACGATTATGAGGAGGAAGAGAAGATGCTGTCATGAGAAAGGGAGGAGGATGAAAAAGAGGTGGTGGTGGTAAGTGAAGAGTGGTTGTTGAAGAAGATGATGATTTATAAAACTCAAGATGTGATTTTGAGAAAGAAAATGAAGATATTTTAAACATAAATTTTTATTAAAAATTATGTGATCAACATATATTTCTTTTTGTTAAATTACTAAACAGTGTCTAGAAAAAATGAAGTCTAAATGTAAAATAAACTAAAAAATTAATTTTTTTAATAGGATAAAAAAAGAAGTGATATCAAATATAATTCAACAAAAACACAAGAGTGTAAATCTAATTTAGTAAATAAAAAAATATAGTATTAACCAAGCATACAATCTTATCCTCATTTTTCTGCTATACACGTCGAATCAACACGTCTTACGGTATGCCACGTTTCGCCCAGTGATTATCCACAGTACTTCTTAAACCGTGTAATCGAAGCGACCCCATATCGCGTTTTGTTCTTTTCCGTGTGTTTGCGAGTGCGAGTGAAAAAAAAAATGGGTGGCGGAGGAGCTATGAGGTCGGCGGCGAAGATCGCCGGAATCGGCATGTCCAAGGCGGCGCTCCGTCCTTCGGCGCTCCCTACGGAGCAGGCGGTCCGCAACGCGTCGCGACCAACGGTAGTCGCCGGAGTGTCGTCGCAGGCGCCGAAATCCGCGGAGGTTGCGCCGCTGCACACGGAGGCGGCCTGGGACGATTGGGACTTCGCCGACGACGGAGAATTGGTCGTGCCGAGGATGGTGTTCGGTTCTGTCCCCACTTTCGATGAAGCTAAGGAAGCCACCGCAGAGTTGAAGGACGCTATTGATCAGTATATTGTTTTTTTTTTGTTTTTTTTTTTTTGTGTATTTGTGGTTTCAATTTCAGTTTTAAAGTTTTTGTTTTGGCTTTTAACTGATTTTCTGTGCTGGGTTTTTCTAAAGGTTTAATTGTTATATTCTTAGTGTGAGGTTATTTTTGTTTTGGTTGGTAATCGCCGAAGTGTTTAAAACTGGGTTTTGATCAATATGGTTAGTCACTGGCACACTATCAGTGAGTATGAAAGTTTTAATTTTTTTTCATGCAGGACTCTGAGAGGATTGAAATTAAACTATATACGTAAATTTCCGTTTTTTTATGAATATGGAAACTCACTTTTTATTGAAAATGATAGCTTCTTCGGTTATTGTTGTTGCTGCAGCTGCTTTTGTTGACCTTTGTATAGTATGTTTGACCATGATGTTGTTCTTGGTAATATTGGGGATAAACACAGTTGTTGGCTTTGTTATCTTTGCCTACTATTTCTCTTTTTTAACCTTTTATTTCATCCTTGTTTCTAGATATGATTATTGTTTCAGTAAATTTTGGTAATGTTTAAAGGTAATGCTTTTGGGAAGTGTTGGACATAGTGCATGTTTGAATAACCATTCTGAACATACTTATGGGATGTGTAGGACTTAGTGCATGTTTGAATATCAGTTCTTTTGAAAGGGTGCAACAGATATTATCCAACCATGTACTAATTCATTAGTTTTGGTGAAGATGAAGTTATATTTATGAATTCCCTTTGGGAACAATGGTTATGTTTAATTTTGTATTTTGAACCTTACCTTACTGCTTTTTTTCTGGAGGACGACGTTATTCATTTGCACATGAACACACACATTGTGGGATATCTTCGATATGGTGATACTTATGAATTATCTCTTTTTTGAGATCATATTTATTGTATTTCAGAGTATATCTTTCTCCTGAGTCTTCTCAATATTCATCTCCTGGTGGTCAAGTCTCTGCTTTGTCTCCTACTCTTTATGAGCCAGTGAACAGATCTTGTGTCATTGATGCTATTTCAGATGCTACAGCCCCAAAGCATGCCATTCAGGCTTTTCATTTGCTTAGCACAAGTCATGAGGCCCAGGTAAACTGATGGTGTTTCAAGTCAAAATCAGAGTCTCTGTAGCTATATCGATTTGTGCAATATTTAAATATGTTTATTAAATGAAGTCTTAGGTTCATTTATTGAATTAATAGATAAAATTCACCTGTCTTTGGTTTCAACCAGGCTGTTGTGGCGTCACTTGCTTGTGACCCAAATGTATGGAATGCAGTCATGGAAAATTCTGCTGTCAGTAGTTTCTTCCAATCACAACAGTCAGGTAATCTTAATTCCTATTCAATGTGTCTTGGTTTTGTAGGATAAAACTTTTTAAAAACTGAAAACTCAAAATCTGAATTCGGGTGTTATTTTGAAAGTTTCAACACTTAAAACTGAAAGGAGCCTTAGGTGCTTTTGGTACTTTTCTCTAATTCTCCCAGTAATCCTCATAGTAAAGGTTTACATTAAAGGTTAGCATAAGCTACCGAGGTAGAATTCCAATTCCAATTGGAGAACCACATCAAAAGCACTTAAGGAATTGGATCTAGTTATTGCCCTTATTTTTATTGTTAGTCCCATTACATTACTATGATAGTGAATCCTATCATGTTGAATTTTCACATGACCATAACATTGGGAATTTTTTTTTGTTATATCTCTTAATTAGAAATTAAATAGTTGAGGCCATATTAAATTAAATTTTTTAAGAAGAGAAGGATAGACACAATTTTCAAATGATATGATCATGTGAAAATTTAAAATGAGAGGATCCATTTCTTATGTGCTGGATGTTAATGCAAATTGTGCTGCAGTGGCTGGTTTTGGAGCAGCAGAAAATGCTGAGGAAGTGGATAAGTTATCAAGTTGTGCTTCTGAAACAGTCGAATCCCCTGAAAAATTGGAAGAGTCGGCCGAGTCTCACCCGGGAAACATGTTTGACGATTTCATGGGTCTTCTGCAGAATGTGAAGCTTACAGTTATTGAATTGGTAAGTAGGGTGTCTGGTTTCCTTCAGAACATATTCCCAACACCTGATGCTATAAAAGAGAATATGTCTGCTGATGCTGATGGGAACACTAAAGCAAGTTTCATGGATAGTAAAATTGGCATGGGAGGAACCTTCATAGGTTTGGCAGTGCTGGTGATAATGGTGATCGTGACAAAGAGAGCTTAGACTCTAACAAGAAACTACAATTTGTCGACTTTTCTGATAGTTTTGAAACCCTGTAATAAAATATGATCTGTTTGTTTTTAAATTGAGATGTGTCGCACTTGGTAATTTATTTCCATTAACATTTGAAAGTCTTCCTGGAAAGTTAGTTTTTTAAAGTTTTTTAAAGTTTTTTTTTTTTTTTTTTTTTTTTTTAATCATCTTTGTTTGTCTTTTGGGTCCAGTGTGTGGATAGATGAAGTTAGTACTTTTAAGGGCTTGTTTGGGTAAGTTTCTCTAGAAGTACTTCTAGAAGAAGAAAATAAGAACAAAAAGATGAGATGAGTTTCTCTATAAGTAAAAATAAGCTTTCTATTAGTTAATTTGTAGAAGTTCACCAATGTAACTTCTCTAAAAGATGAGATGATATCTACAAATTAGCTAATGAAATACTTATTTTAGTTTATGGAAAAGTTCATTTTATTTTTTTCTTCTTATTTTTCTCTTTTAAAAATGCTTTTAGAAAAGCTAACATCCAAATAGGCCCTAAGTGTTTGAAATGGTTCACACTTCGACGAGTAGGGATAGTGAATTGGTTTTTATCAAATGGGGAATGGGAAATTATCGTGTTCCTTTAAGGGCTAGCATTTAAAGTTGGTCAAACATTGATTTGAAGTTTGAACATGTTGTCGATTCCCTGTAGTGTATAGCTCTACCTGGACGAAAAGATAAGTGATGGTTGTTCAAGCTGTTGAGTGCAAGTACATACTGTAGCTGAAACCTTGTGCGATGTAAAGTTGAAACAGGTTTCCAAAATATCAAAATGTTTGGAAGTTTCAACTTTAAACTTAAAAACTACTTGATGGATGCAAGTATTCCCACATTGAGTAGAATAGGAAGTTTGATATATGGTACTTGTGAGACTTTTTCACCTATTGAAATAGTCTTTTATATTTCACTCTTTTTAATGGCATTTGCATTGTGAGTTAGACCACAGAAAAGACTATGTATAGGTTGAATTAAGATGCAATACAAATAGAATACTAATAGGTGAGTGAAGTCTTGAAAGGAAAAAAAAGGCTACTAAGGTTAGTGTCAATAAAGTGAAGTTGTGATAGACACCAATCCTTAAATGAAGTGATAATGTTATGAGTTTCTCATCGAGTAGAATAAGAAACTTAAATATGACACTTAGCCATGTGGACATTGATTATTCAGAAATGGCGATTGAACACCTTATTTTCCATGTAGCCAATAGCTATGCACTCTGACACTCTCCATACGTGCTACTAATTGAACAAAAGGATGAGCGCTTCGTCAACAATAATACAACATGCAAGTTGTTCTTCTACTAAGCTGTGATGGACTTTAATCGCATAGGAATTAGAATTCATGTAGGATTCTTAGATACCACTGGTTAGTTAATTAGGTTAGTTGATAGAAGTATTAAGCATGCTTATTGAAAGAAAACCTAGCAAAGACATTTTATGACATTAAACATCATACATGAAGTACAGTTGTTTTATCTACACGTGATAAGATAAGATGTATGATTGTGTTCGTTATGTATGTATTTTTCACTTCGGTCCAACTTTAGGTGTGTCATTACTCATTAATATATTAATGCGTAACCAATGTCGATAGTAAATATTTTTGAAAAGATGAGAAAAAGTTAAACTTATGGAAGAGAAGACTTGGTCAAAAAGTTCAGGGTGATATTTGAAGCTGGGGAAAAGTTTGGTCGATGTCTAACCCTATTTAACACTAATTAGACTCCTAGAGAGAAGACAAAAAGTATAAATATAATAAGTGATACAATATAATAAAAAAAGAGAAAAAAATATTAATATTGAAACGTTTGATATATAGAGATTTCTTTATATCATTACTCTACAGCATGTTATCCATGCAGAAGATTTTATCTACGTACATCACTTTCATAATCTAGTTTCAGTTTCCACCGTAGACTAACACAAAAAGTCTGGAACATCTGTCAACATAGTCACGTAGACTAACTCAAAGTCGGGAACATATTTAAATGGATGTGGAAATTAAAGAGAAGCTTGGTGACTCTTTGAGCAAATTAATGTAGTAGAATTACAGGCAATTTATTGTTTCTTTATTTTGGACATTTTTGATAAATTTCTTTAGAAATACTTCTAAGAGAAGAAAAAAATAAGATGAATTTTTTTATAAATAAAAATAAATTCTTTATTAGTTAATATTTCGAAACTTACTAATATAATTTCTCTAAAAAATGAGATAACATCTACAAATTAACTAATAAAAAACACATTTTAACTTATGAAAAAATTCATTCCATTTTTTTCTTATTTTTTTTTAAAAAATATTTTTAAAGAAACTTACATCCAAACAAACAAGTCATTCGACTTCTTAGTTAAGCTAGACAATGAAGGACACGAGGGAATGAGAGATGCAGTGATTGGATGCCTCCACGACTAGCTAGCAAACTTGAAGTTGAAACACTATCACCATCACGCATCAAAAGTTGAATCCAGCCACACTAAGGTCCTTTTCCATAGAGTAGAAATAAATGAAATGAATTAAGGTGAATTAAGATGAGATAGTTTTAAATTAAAGTAAAATGTAAAAGTGTGAATTTTATTTAATTTAGTTTTTTATTTTTTTTTATCTTTTTTATGTTTTTTCCAACTCAAACAAACAAACCCTAAAGCAGTAAAAATATTAATATGTATTCAATTTTTTTTATAATTTTAATTAATATATAATATTAGTTTTTTTATATAACTAGGTGAAATTCCTTTACGATCAACCATGAAATAAATATATTTATCCTTTTTAGTACCATGATTTCTAACAAATACAATGAACCATTGAAAGTTCTTTACATTTTGATTATTTTGGTTGGTGATTTGTTTAACAAATAAAATTACTCAAATAAATTTGTTCAAAAATTGAGTAGAAAATATGAATATAAAAATTTAAATTGTGGTTGCAACCACAATAACTGTTGCAATGTATAGATTTTTTTATTCACAACAATCGCATTGTGATCACAATTGTGTAACATTTTGAATTTGCGTTTTCCAACCACATCTAACACCAAAATCACGTCAAGTAAGCCAAAACTAATGGAAAAGTTATAAAAAATTCCTTCAGCTTGAGGTGGATCACACCAATGCGACGCCAATCCAAACATGCTTGTATTGACATTATCTCGGAATGTTTAAGGATCACGACAAAGCTATAACTGCTACTACAGACACATTTTATAACCATGATTTTAAGTAGTAGAAAACTAGAAATAGGACCAAGTTTGCTTAATTTATTTTAAGAAAATAAACTAAATTAACTAAAAAATAACATAAGAAAATGAAATTACAGTTTGAACCAAAGTGGCCAGAAGTAAGCATGGTTAGGCTTCTAATTTAAATATAAATGGGTAAGATGATGGGTTGCCCTATCCATGGTCCATATGGGGTTCATAGTAAGAGGAATGACAAGAAAGTGGTGTGTAGTAGCATAAGCATATGTTGGTTTGTTAGAGGAATATCCATGCATTATGTAGCAAAAATTTGGTGGTGGGTGACCAGGTTTCTCACAGTATTGGTAAAGTACACACCTTGAGAAGGTATTTTGGTGATTGGATATAGAGGAGCAATGGAATGGGAGAAGTGCTGGTTTTGGTTTGCGAGTGCCTGCTAGGAACACTGGACTGCTAACAATTACGTCCCTTGCGATCACAATGAAACAAAATAGCAAAACGCGTAGTTAAATGAATTGCAAATCCATATCCAAGATTTGAAAAATATTATTATCCAAGATTTTTTTTTTTTTTTTTAGAAAGTTGTATAAGCGACTAGATTTCATCTAAGAGAGCGATTTTTCATATGAAAGAGTGAATATCTTAAACCTTAAGTTTATAGGACACACATCCAGGAGTAGCCAATAAATGAGTGGCAGAATTAACCTAACAATAACAACTATAGGATAATATTGATACCATCTAAAAATTTAAATGAGTCTAAATCTAAAAATATTAGCTCATAAGATGAGTTATCCCTTCACTTATATACAGTTTTAGACATATTACTAATCAACGGAGGATTTCCAACATTGTGTTGGCAGACAATTGTTCCTTCAGTAAAAATAAAAACTCGTGCCAATGGATCATTTTCAATATTTGCTAACATAATCATCTGCTATAACAGGGAAGAATATATTACAGAGGGAGTTTGTTAAAAATAACCTGCCACAAATCTAATCAAGAAGCTAATGCAAATCAGGCAGAGATTTTGTTTTCAATTATTTATAGTGGACCTACAAAATTCAACGTACATATTGCAGCAAAAAAAATTGCTGGAGCCCAAGGTTGTGAGATCAATGGTACTGGCAACTGGCAATACAAGCCGATTCATGCCCTACGCCATTGTATAAAATTCAGTCACTGACTGTTTCGTATTCACGTTTAATCATCAGTGCTAATGTACATGATGTCTTCCTCTGAAATGTGCATCGACCCTTGGTTCCTTCTGTCACTCTGTTGGGTTTTGTCAGGTTGACCTCGCTGTGTGATCACAAGAAAAACCCTTCAGCTCTTTTATGATCACAATTTTTAGGGAACAAGTTGACAATGGTGGGGCATTATTTAGAATATGTAAATGTTTAGTATTCTTATAATACCTGTTTCCTTGCAGTTTATCTTTAATTGGTAGTTTTTCCTTATTTTTACTTCAAAAAAGAATTATGGCTTAAATATATTCCTTACTTATAATACCTGTTTCCTAATGTAACAGATTTTTAGTCCCTCTAAAATTGAGTTTATGATCCTGCAATATTTGTTGTCACTTCTTATGATCCTTGGCGTAAAACCCACTTGCATGGCCACCAAGTCACACAGACTAAACAAAAAATGCTATATCTTACAGGAATCAAAAGCTAAATTTGTTGGGACAGAACATTTTTTCTAATAGCAGGTCATGGTGGGGAAAAAAACAGATGACAGCAAACATAGGAGGGATCAAAAAGTTAAAAAATTTATGCAGAGACTAATCATAGTGTTATATTTGGAGAGACCTCAAACATATTTAAGCCAAAATTTAAATTATGAAAAAATAACTATATACGTGATGTGTCTTGCTTTAAAAGGGAGACAGTACACACTAAAGGTGAACTGAGAAGTTTTCATTGTCAACATGAAGCAGCCAACTCAAGTGCTTTTGATACTGACCTTTCTCAATACAAATGACATGTATAAATATGCTGCTTCCCATTCATCAGCAGAGAGTGTACCTGACATATAGCAATATATACATGCACTATGTTACTAGGTTTCCTGTTAATCAGGAGAGGTAAAGGTTGGGTTTCACATACAAAAGACAGGGAAAAGAATAGTTCAATGAAATTAAATGGAAATTGAAAAGATAGAGACTAGGCACAAAGGGTTACTTTGATCTTGGTTGCCATCTCCCAATGCACCAAGTCTTCGCATGAGCTCCACAAATTCCGGTTTTTTCATATACTCATGCACAAATTCATGTGAGTTCTTTGCGAAAACAAGCTCAAAGTCATACTGTAAACAACAAGTTTAAATTAGTAGTCTAGAAGAACAAGCCTTTGCAATCCGATATCAGCCTTAGAAAATCTAGAATTTGGCAGGGTTTCAAACAGTGATGCATACCTCTTCAGCTAATGATTTGAATACATGGAAGGGGACAATCCATTCAGGACAATCAACAGCGTCCTGAAACAAGACATCGTGTCTTAAATGACAGCATAGGTATTAACAGTATGCAAGCTTTAAAGGGCCCTAAATAAGAGCAGTCTTTGAATGATAACATCATAACACTTGTTACACATAGGTTCTCGATGTTTATGCATGCATAAAGTCATACATCTTCGTTATTTGACAAGGAAACTCCAAATCAGCCTCTGTGATGGGAAAACAGCTACTTAATGTTCAGAAAAAGAAGATTAAAAAGAAATGCTACCTCCAAATGGAATGTGTACTTTATTCCAAAAGGGCTGGAAGATTTAAATTTCTGAATGAGACAAGGAGAAATCCAGGTAAGAAGTAGAATTCACAAAATCATTTCCAAAATTATCGAGGTTCCACGCATTAACAAAGAAATGATGAAGCAACAGGATCAGGAATACCTTATCAGAAAATTCTTCATCAAAACGCACCCAATAGACTCTGTTCCCAAAAGTTAATCCTTCAGCTACAAATTCACAGAGAAATTAACATCTCCAGTCAAGAATGACAAAAAAGATCTGCCTTACCCAACAAGTCAAATAGCACACATCAGCGCTATAACGCTATCGCGCTGTGGTTTTTAGCAAATACGCAATTGCGACGGCGTTGTGGAAGCCGTGAAAAACGCCATCGTGGTTCAATTCATGTCATTGGACTTCATCAACTACTAAATTTACTTTAAAAGAATAATAATCAGAATTGAACATGAGAGAAAAACCTTCTCTAAGCTTCTTGATAATCACATTGGCATCAGGCATAGTTCCAATGAAAATGCCTCCTGGGCGAAGTAAAGCTGACACATTAGCCAATGCTTGCCGGGCACGGGCCTCCGTAGACCATGAGTAATGCAATGCAAACTGCAGCATTAAAAAGTTTATCAGACTAGAAAGTATAAACCAATATACACTTTCAAGATGGAAAGAACATAATTTGTATTGAATACAATAGTCTAACTGCAAACATTATGCTGATTTTGCTTGTACTGACAAAATGGTAAGGCTGTTTTGCCTATTGAAGGGGGGAAAAGGTAGTTATGAAGAAAAAAATGGTAGACATATCACCAAATTGCATTTTTATTTAATTTGTATCAGGACAACTGTAACGGAACGAGGGCTTTGCAAGAACAAAATTAGACATCAAATAAATCATCTTAAATGAATTAAAGAAAAACATAAGGATGTTTAACAAGAATGTATGGGAAAAAAGTTAAAGCAAAAAGCAAGGTAATTACTGGGAGAGACCACTTCTAAAGAAAGGTATTAGATTTTTTAGCAGGGCAAATGAATTTCTCTTTCGGCATAAATACACCAATTATATATAATTAGTTCAAGAGTGTATCATTTACCTGGCAGCTACAAATATCAAAAGGAGCATCATCTGCAAGAACTTTGTCCAAGCGAACCTAGCGAATGATATGAACAATTAGACCTTTGAACATCTAAACAAAATTCAGAAATTTATATTGAAGCTGAGGGTCACAAGATCAAGATCCCTTTCTCTAGAGAAAATTAAGGATGTGCTTGATTGTATTTTGTTTTTTAGTTATGAAAACTATTATCTGAAACAATTTTCAGATGCTAATCGTTAAACAATAGAAGTGGGAGAAGAAGATGAAAGAGTGTAAGAAATGTTATTTCAAAGGATAGATATGTTAATCACCTCATAACAATCTCCACATATAAGGCGAGCAGGAAATGTAAACTTTTTACGTCGCTGATGATGGTCAGCATCACCGTTGTAACGTGTCCGGCAGTCCTTGATCTGGAAAAATTGTTGAATTCAATGAGCAGACCGTGAGGACAGACATGATAATTACAAATAGTTTGACATGACAAGGTATACAGTGTTTCACCATGTAATGGCAAGGATTTGAGCTATAAAATATAATTGTAAGTTCATCACTTAAAGTTGGGGAAATATATAGCTGCAATGGAAAATTTACTACCACTAGCAAAGACTTGAGTTCTGCATTGGAAGTATGGGATTCATAATAAATAATATATATATATATATATATATATATATATATATATATATATGAAATTCTACAAATCCAAATTAGGAACAAACTTCTTGGGCATTACAAGAAACAAAATGAATAATTATAAATCATTGTCATCATAAATCTCATTCTCTTCTTGAGCATCATCCATAAAGAGAACAACTTCCATTTTTTGTTCATCAAGAGACAATGCTTCTATGTTTCTTATACATGCTTCTATGTCTCATATTTGGCTAAATTAGATTTTCATAATTTTTCTTCTTTGGATATATCATAGATACATATAAGTGAACTAGTGAAGTTTTTGAGAGCATAGTTACCAATATCAGATAGTGACACACAGTAGACAACTCTGAAAATGCTATAGCAGGAATCAGGATGACCGCTATTAAAAATATTATAATACAAACTAAAAAATTTATACATAATAATACTCAAAAAATCAAAACAAAAACCCCAAAATTAAAGAAATCCATGATAAATAATAGTCACAAGTTTAGACACTCAGTCACCCTCAATCTTGGAGCAATAAAAGAACATCGTGATGAGGTTCAAAAATGAAAGATGGTGGTGAAAGTAAAAGAAAAAGAACATAACAAAATAGATACAAATTAGCAGACTGTGAATTGGGAAGTCTAAAGAAAGAAGACAAAATGGAACACAGGAAAAAATGGGTTTTTGATGCCTACATCGTGGTAGCGCCACTATAGCACACAAAAAGATTGTCACTCCGCTCCGCTATAGCGCCACTCTATATTGCTATTGACTACTATGTTAGAGTATTTGTATCAGATATATATCCGATATGGAGACATGAAGAAAATGCAAGATTGATGCTTCATTGGCAACAAGTGTACCCTTAATTGTTGCCTACAAATGACTTTATTGAGTTAGAAAATCCTTAGTCAACTCCATCTTAGTATGAATCGATGGAATTGGTTATGGAAACAAACAGATAAGGAAAACCGGTGCACCCAATTATGGAAAAACGTAACACTTACCGAGCCTTCAGCAATGTCAATACCAACATAATATCCAATTTTGGCCTTGTCCCATTTGATAAGATCACCACCCTGGTAAACATTATGAAACAAAAAAGGATGGTTAGCCAAGAAACTAAGAATGTCCTTTGGTAATAAACAACAAATGAAAACCATTAACACCTTGCCACAGGCGAGGTCAAGTACTGCATCTCCTCGACGAGCGTAAAGCTGAATTAAGACGCTTTTAATCTGTTAACAAAATTAACAACACAATTAATCAGCGATCACATAATACTCCATGGGAAACAAATCATATATTAAAGAATGCAACACATACCCAATTAT
This sequence comes from Glycine tomentella, assembly GCA_007407185.1. Classification (NCBI taxonomy): domain Eukaryota; kingdom Viridiplantae; phylum Streptophyta; class Magnoliopsida; order Fabales; family Fabaceae; genus Glycine; species Glycine tomentella. The sequence continues at coordinate 326,814 of PYAF01003289.1, forward strand.
TGAGTTTCTTCAAATGAATTATCGGACTAGCCTCCCGTTCTTCCAAAGTCTGGTTGGATCTCGCACTATAATGATCTGCTACTTTCCGAGCAAAAATCTTGGTGCTTTCATCCTCAAGAAAGTGTGCACCACCTAAACACAATGCATCAAATGACAATTAACACCAGAATCACAAACCCTTATAAGCTTGCCACAGGAAAAAGAAATTGCAATTATGGTTGTGGTTTCGTTGCAATTCTTGATATTATAGAAAATTGTAGACAAATGCACTTGATGCAACCACAATTTCAGTAGCAATACAAAAACTCCAAAAACTTCCCCTTTGAACCGATTTCCCCCACTTCAAAAATTCAACCAACCCAAAGTGTCAAAACCAATTAACCCCAGATCCACATACCCTTCAAAACGGTGAAATCAAAAGGAAAAAACAAATGGGGTAGTGCCAAAAGCACTAAAAAATTTACCTTGAGGATCATGTCTAGCTCTGGAATGAGGTGGACCTAACGAGCTTGAAGGAGATTCCTGGTACCCTCGTTTCATCGGAAGCGATGAATTAGAAGAAGAATGACACTGACTCTGCGTGTGGAATGATGCTGCAGCAGAAATCGTAGGGTGTCAGGGAGAGACAATCGAAACTGTTCCCAAGTTGTGTTTTCTTTTTAGCGGAAAACTAGGAAAGAGAGAGAGAGAGAATCGGGTGTGGTTTTGTGTTGGGTCGTGTGCGTGGGGTATGTGTGTTTGATTTGAAGAGAGAAAGAGGAAAGTGAAAGTGAAGGATGTGCAGAAAGGAACAAGAACTGGTGACTATGGAAGGAAGAAGAATTTATAGGTGGTGTCAAGATGGTGGCGGTGAAAGGGGTAAATGGACCTAACTCGTGGTGATTTGTGTGATTGGTGGGTACCACGTGGGAATTGTGGTCTGCGTGACATTTGAACATGGGGGAGTTGCTATTTGCACTCCCCTTTATTCCTGATATAATACTCCTTTTTCTAAATCTTTTTCACAAAGTATCCCGATTTGAGAACATGTGATTTTGCATTCCTTTGGAGTGTTTTTGGTTTAGATGAGAGAAATAGAGAAAATAAAAATATAAGATTTTTTTTTGAATTAAAGTAAAGTGCAAAAAATATAGGTCGGTCCCAAAAAAATCACACATTTCTCTTCAATCTTATTTTTCTACTTAATTCCTAACATACCTTAACACCACATTAACAAATACACTCTCACTCACAATCCTTATTACCAAAGGAGTCTAGCTCGATTATTTAAACAAAAGAGTTTTGTAAATCGTGTTCAATTCCTACTATAAAAAAACTCATATTCCCTACTTACTCACTGAAAACATCAAGCTTCTACTTTCTCTATATCTAGAAGCAAAGGGAGAGAAGAATTTCCTATGAGTGTTTGACTAGAGAATTTTAATTAGGGAAAATAATTTATCAGAGAATTTAAAATTCTTTAATTTAAAATTCATTCTTTGGATGTTTTTATATGAAGAATTTAAATTTTTGAAATTTTAAAACAAAATTTCAAATAACTAAAAATGTGAAATTTGAATTTCTTTCTAAAAGGTGAGAAATTGAAATTTTTTTCTTATATAGAAGATCTAACTACATTACTCTTTGCTTCGTCTCCATCCCTGACATTCATCTCACCCGCCTCTCCGTGCATAAGTTCAAAATTTTAAAAATGAAGAAATTCAATTTTTTATCCAAACACAAAATTTTGAAAATGAAGAAATTTAATTCTTTATCCAAAAATAAAATTTTAAAAATAAAAGAATTTTAATTAATACATTTTAATTTTCTTAAATTTTAAATTTCATAAAATTTTAAAATACTTCATCCAAACATACCCTATAAGAATTTAAAATAAAAAAATTGCATTACCCGTTAAGGCACGTCATGTTGCCAGTGTTCCTCATCGACCTTCAGAGTTTGAAAGCAATGTCGTCTTTGGCTCAGAACACGGTCGATGTCAATCGAGAATGTAGCCAATGAAGAAGAGGAATAATAGAAAGAAGCGACGATGAAGAGCTGAGAAGGATTGGATGAACCCTCACCTATGCACTATTCTACTATGTGGAGGTCCTCATTATGTCCATGGACGATCTCCTTTAGTTTTCACTTTCTTCGCACCTCGAAATTGGATTGCACAATTACTCCAATCCAATTACTTATGTGTAAGTAAAATTATAGAAAAAAATTGGATTGAAGTAACTATTGCAAGGTGGTGTAAAGGGTGAAGGGAGGCAAGAATTGATGGTGAGTTTGAACCTTCCGTTCACAAAATCTAATTAATAAACTACCAATTAATATTTGCATATAAAAGAAAGTGGTGCGACCATGCTATGAGAGTCTAAGAGAAGATAAAAACATAAAAGTGATAAAAGGAAATTGGTTGAAACTTGAAATGTGCGATAATGCATAGGAAAGAGAACGTTATTTTTAATTTTTTAAATGAAATTAAATGCTAAATTACTGTATTATCCTTACAACAAATAAATTAAAAATAAGGAAAAATAGTTTTATTATCCTAAATAATTTGGTATAGATTGTTAATGCACTTCCAAAAAGAATAGTATGTATATTAACAAATTCCACATAGGATTACACCCTTGTTTTCTCTCTTTTTTTTTTTTTTTTTTTTTTTTTTTTTTTTATCACGAGAGAGAGAGAAGTAGCTTCAACTGTTCAACCTTTCGTCTACTTCCTTCTTTTTTGGTGAATTTTAGTTTACTTCCTTTATCCCATCAATGAGTTATTTTGCAATATTAAAATATGTTTGTGCTATATCTCGGTTTATTTGAGTTTAGACTAACAAACGTAACTCCTAATGGATAAACAAATTCTAAACTAAGATAACCTTAGTTTTCTAACCTTCGGATTTGAATCAATTAGAAACATATTCAAATAAGCCTGAGATAATCATAGGTTCACTTTGTATCGGTCATTATCCGCCTATTGAACCAATACATGGACTTGAACCATGGAATCAATGCTTATGTTCTAAATACACAAGACTTGAACTAAAAATATAAGGAAATCAAAGCATCTTGTCACTTGGAGTATCTGGCATGGGCACTACCATCTCAATGCCCCTCAACTTTGAGAAATTATTAGGTAGTTTCGGACCATTATAATCCACACTAGTCTTCGTATAATACATAATCAATTGTTAATTTTTTCTAATACTTGAAAAATTTGAATACTCTCAAATTCAGATAGAAGCTGACAAGAATCATGAATACGATGGTCTGAAACTACCTAATAATTTATCATGGAGTTGAGATGAAAGATAGGAATGACACATTATCCTCCTTCTTCTCTCTTCCTTCTCAGTTGTTGGCTTCATTAACATTTTTCACTCCTTTGTAGATGCCACTTCCTTCATTAATTTTCACTGAACTATACAATTACAAAATGAATTTGATATATGATAAAGCAATTCAAATTTCACTATGTTCTTTCTCTATTCTGAGCATGTTTTTGAACCATTGCACCGAATCTTTTGGTATCCTAGTAAGATTGTTCCTGAAATCCACATAGTAGAGTCCAAACCGTACGGTGTATCCCATGTTCCACTCCCAATTGTCAAGCAATGACCATACAAAGTAACCACGTACATTGCAACCATCTTCCCTGCATCGAGTTCATAAGATTATGTCATGATTAAGAAGGCTAGCAAGTAATGTTACAGAACCCAGAAGCATAAATATTGAAGGACTTGCAATAATATAGGGCTTAAAAATGTTTTTAATTAGCGGTTTATCTTTTTTAGCCCTCCAAATTAAAATAAGAATTTTTTTAACCTCTCTTGCGCTACAAATTGTGAATTTACACTGTCAAAAATCAGTTAGTAAGGACTAAAATAATATTTTTGCGAATTTGAAGGACTAAAAGATGCATATTTTAATTTACTAGACTAAAAAAGACAAATCCCAAATTTGAGGGACTAAAAACATATTTATGCCATGATATACCTTATAGCAGCAGATAGGTTTGAGAGATAGTCTCTATGGTATCTTATCCTCTTGTCATCATTCAAGGCCTTTTCTAAGGTCCTAAAGGGTCCACTTGGGTCATCCATTCCTGCATCAGAAATCTAATAGCTGTTAAAAATGTTTATGATTACTAGAGAATTGAGATTAGATTAGATTAGTTTCTGTTGGATTATATGAAAATCTCTAATCATATTTTAGAATATCTTAAATTATTCTCTAGGATTAGCTTTTGTATTCTTCATCTTATCTTGATTTGTTTTCCTAATGAGCTAGAATTATGGTTAGTATAAATAAGGTTAGTACTATAGGTTCCATGAATATATAGTACATTTCAGTTAATATCTGAGGCTTCATTTTCTTTTATCTGTTTTCCTCCTTCTGTTTATAACTATATAACTTCAACAGTTTCCCAACCATAAAAGTACTCACCATTCTCTGTTATAATTACTGGCGTGTCCCCATATTCGTCTTTCACATGTTTTACCAACTTTCGGATGCCCCATGGAACAATGTGCAGCCAACTTGAAGCTGCCTGAGAAAGAAGAATTAGCATGAAGTGTAATGTGTCTGTGTACATGTACATTGTAGCCTTAGGCTATGTTTGGATTCATAGTGACCAATGAATTGGAATGAAGTAGAGTGTACAGGAGTAAAATAGAATAAAATTACCATTGCATCGTCAATTGTTTGGATATTTTTATGATAAAAAAAAAAAAAAAGAAATTGAGCACATGTTTTCACAAAGAGGTCTTAAAATTTTATAATTTCTAATAAATTTCAGTCAATGATATAGAATGTGTTCTAAAGAGTGTATTAGAAAGTGGCTTGTTAGTATTATCATTTTTCCATTTCATTCTATTTTAGTTCATTTCATCTTTTGCCATCAATCCAAACACAGCCTATAATGGTTTTCTGAGCATACCTTTTCTCCAATTGCAGATCCTCTTCGGTATGCTACGTTGAAGGACAATATCAAATATCAGAAACTTCCATTGAACTTCAGTTATGCTTGTTTAAGACAAAGAAGAAACAGAAAGGGAAGCGAAAAACTTTAGCATTAATAGCTTACCGGTTGTAATGACAGCAGCATCAGTAGCAGCATCTTGCATAACCAGTTTACGAATCCGAGTCCTGTCGTTACGAGTATAGACTGAGGTGTAGTGATTTATGCCAATAAAATCCAACGATCCCACAAGAAATTTTGAGGCTGTATCAGAAATCTCTGGCAATCTCTCAGCTACAAGTTTCTCCATTGAGAGAGGATATTTTCCAAAGAAAAGTGGGTCAAGGAACCTAATTCACATTGGTGTTTGTGGAAGTTGAGTTCTTAGTTTTTGCCACTAAGCAATGAAATTTTATGATAATCGTTATTCATTATGCTACAAGAAAGGTTACCATCCAAGTGAAAAGTCCATAGCTCTTGCTGCTGCGTCTTTGTCTTCATCAAGTTCTGTTATAGGTTCATACCAAATGACATCTAGTGCTATTCCTATTTGACCTCCTTGTTGTTCCTGAATTCTCCATCCAAATAAAAAAGAAATCATTATTGACAGTTTTAGCTTCTCCGAAGACTGTATAGTGATAATTTTATCAAGTAAATACCCCACTTTAGTCTCTAATATGTAAATGTCAATCATAGTCCTTATCATTTCATAACTTTCACTTTAATATTTAATTTTCCATATGTTGCAAAATATCATTTATTTCAATGGTTAGTGTCATTGCAAAAATGTGGTGAAAAGGATTAACTGTGTGTTTGGAACCACATTTTACTGGAAGAAAAATGCGCATTCAATCAGAAGCTAAGGCAATGATATTTGCAACATTTTTGGAATCAAGCAATTAAAGTAAATTTTTTGTAAAATTAAGGACTAAAGTCAAACAAACTGAAAATGTCTAGAATAAGTAGAGGGTTAGCTTTCTTATTTTCTTAAATTTTATTTTTATGAGTTACGAAGATGGTCTATTTGAAACCTTGAAATGTAGTTGGTAGCTTCTATAGGCAGCAGCATGTGACAAGAGAATGTTATGAGCAACAATGTATGGCTCAGTGGATGATTTTCCTTTCTTACATAGAAGACGACCCAAAAGGGAACATCTTCCTGGTGCTTGAATGCCTAAATCATAACCATGGAGTGCAAAGTTATGAGGCTCATTGAAGGTAATCCAGTGCTTAACTCTGTCTCCAAAAGCTTTGAAGCATGTATTGGCATAATGCTCATAATCTTTTCTGTAAGTAAATAGAGGGTGAATACGAAATTCAATCATTTTTCTCCAAGGCAAATGCTAACTAGTGTTTGATTAAGGAAGTAAAATGAAAAAGTTTTGTATTGGAATGCATAAAAATGCATTTTCCTGTGATTTTAAAATGCGTTTTCATATGATTATCAATAAAAAGAATTAATTTCTTAACCAATGCCTTAGGACTCTGGTTAGTAAATTTTTCCCCCAAAAATTAAACCTATATATAACATTGGAATAACTTACATGATTTGTGAGCTTAACCATCCTTCATATTTATCTTCTAGCATCTGTGGAAGATCCCAATGATATAGTGTTACAAAAGGCTGGATTCCTGATCGAAAAGAAGAGCTAAAATTTTAATGCTATTTTTTTTTTGTTGCTATATTTTAAGATCAAATTCCCGAATAAATTCTTGAGTAACCTTTTTCAAGTAAAGAATCAATGAGGCTGTTGTAATATTTTATTCCCTCTTTATTGGGTTCCCCTGTTCCATCTGGTCACAAATTCAGTTAGCATTTAACATGGACCAAACTACACAAAAATTAAATGGTTTTTGGAAATAGAAAGACTTACTTGGAAAAATTCTCGGCCATGATATGGAAAATCTGTAAGAATCCATTCCCAAATCCTTCATCAAGTTTATATCACTCTGTGTGAAATGGAATATGTGCCAGCTTCAATGTGAAAATTTATTTTTTGAAGTTTGAGCAAAGTTATGCGAAGTGATTAAAGAGGGAAACAAAGAGAGTTTAATTTCATTTCATACACTCTTAAAAACATAAAAGAAAAATACGATTAACTGATAAAAAAATGTCTCAAAAAACTGAAGTCACATCAACATAACAGTTTTATAAAAAAAAAGAAGAATTGAAGTCAATTAACAAAGTAGTGGGGTGTTTTATATTCAAAAATACAATTAAGTACCTTATTATAATATAGTAATAAAAAGATCTTTTGCAACTATTTACACGCTATGGAACTTTATGAGTTACTTTTACGCTGATTTTCTTATTTTTTTATTCGTCAAGGTTGGTGAAACGTTGTCATCATCATCCCCATGGCGGTGCTCATTCGAATTGTTTTGATTTATACAATATTATAATTCAAGGGATATTTCAAAATGGATAATGACCACATGCACCAAAAATTGAGGCAGAAAAAGAAAATTGAAGCAAGTAATATGGATAGAGTAAAGTTGAAGTCAACAAATGTGTATTCCTTTAGTTCACCTGAAATCGGTGGTATTGATCCACTGCCTTGTCTGCATTGCTGAAATCCACAATTCTCCCTATCATCATAATGGAAAACTAGAAAAAAATGAGAAAATTCTCCATAACTAGAAATCTTCCCTTGTATTAATTTTGATTTTTATGACATATATTTGATTTTTTTTCTTTTTACCTGGTATTCTTGAGAAAGTATCCCATATGCTATCTCCTTTGTTTCCTTCATCAGTAGCTCCCTCAAACTGTGACATAAAACATTACACAATTGATATCTTCTTGGTTAGACTCGTGTCATTTCAATCAGAATTGGAGTTTCACCTCATTGACTCGCGTAATAAAGGTTTGTTTTAAATTTTAACATAGATTGTCGAGACACAACATTGATTCTGATTGAAGAACAACACCAGAAGCATCTATAGAACTGTATCTAAGTTTTGTGGATCATATAATATATATAGAGGGAAACTGAGATGCATACCTGGTGAGCTGAAGAAGCAGTTCCAAAGATAAACCCCTCTGGAAAATCTGCTCTGCTTATTGATTCTGCCCCCACAAGGAGTTTGGTCACTATGAGGAAAAGAGTAATAGAAATAATAGTAATCCTCATAATGGTTGATGTTGAAAAGTTTTCTCTAGATGGTTAGTGAGTTTTTTGTGGTTAGAGACTGTATTGCTTTGCTTTTATTTGTATACAGCAAAAATGTAGCTATCTTTGTCGTAAAGTTGAAGGCTATGGCTGAAGAAGATATAGACTAAAGAGGGCGAGTTTCCTTGGAAACTAGCATATGTGAGATATAAATTCCCATTTTTTGTTTCCTTGAAGAAGATATAACAATTCAACTTCTTTGAGGGACTATATATATATATTCTCATCAATCAAAGACAGATAAACCCCTAGGGAATTGGGATGACATGGCACATTTGATAACCAAGAGATTTTACTATATTTTTTTAGAACAAAATTTGGTCGAAGTGTGTTTGTTGTTTTTTTTATCCATAAGAATTAAAGACGGGTATCAGAGAATTTATAACATCGATCTCACACTTTGTTGTTGTTGTTTTTCTTTTACCCCTTGATAGAAGTGTGTGTGAAGAGAGATGAAGATTGAAAAAGGGTGTATTCAAGTGATGAGGAAACTTGAACCTCAAGGAATGGGGGTGTAATCTGCGTCAATAAGAGGTTACAGTTGCGGGGAAGAGATTGTTTTCTAAATGCTACCTTGTGGGGGTGCCTTTCCCTTTTTATACTTCTCCACCAAAGTAGGTAATAAATATCTTCTTTTTTTTCTTGTGGTCAAGTTGAACTTGTGTGTCTCTCACTCTCTCTAACCCATTTCTCTGTTCAGTGTTCACGCAAAGTGATTCACCCTGGCACAAGTAAATTCAAAGAAAAAACTTGATTAAGCCCAGTTTATCACATTATTTATTAAACACTCAAATCCTTGTTTGGCACGTGTAGAAGTATTCTTAAAATAGATTAATCTTTGTCATAATTATTACAATTCTATACAAGTTAAATAACATTTGAGCGTTTGTGTCACGTTTTATGATGTACTATGCACGAATTGGAATCTTTTATTTCTCGTTTGGAATGGTTCGTAAAAGTACTGCCAAATACGGTCACGGTGTGGCATAAAAAGTGAAATGTATTTTTTTTTAAAATTATTATAATTTGAATTATATGCATATATTATTTTCAAACATGAAAATAACTCTCCCACTTAATTTGTAGTTTATTTTTTCATATTTTGTCCCAAATCCAAATTAAAAAGAATCATTGTTTATGAACACAAATTCTTACTGTAAAAAAAATAAAATTAATGCAAATTCTTGTCAATTGAAGATCAGCAACACTATTGTCGTAAGAGAGACCAATTACATCGCAGACAACGACAAATCACACCGTTTCATTTATTTATACTTTAACATGTTTTCTTAAATTTGCCTACCACGTCAAAATATGTCCTAATTGGTGGCACTTCCAATTCTAAACGAAAATTAATGCTAATATAATGACAAGTTTTGTCAACAAAAAAATACATATAATGACAAGTTTGCGAAATATAGTTTTTTGGGGATCATACTTGTGCAATAATTGTTTGGGGTTGCCAGATTAGAAAGATAATGGGTTGGTTTGTTTAAATTTTTTTTTAAAAATGTTTCTTTCATAATAGATATGATTTATTTCTCAAAATAAATAAAAAATAATTTTTTAAGTAGAAATAACTTAAGACAGACATAATAAGAAAATAGAAAATGGTTTATTTTATTAAAATAAGTATTTTTTTTAAATAAATATAAACAGACTCACGTAATGTTAAGCTTGGAGTCATATTACATAATTCTCATTTTTGAAAAAATTTACATGTAAATAAGTTCAATCTTTTGGGAGGAGCCAAGCCAACATCAATTAGATCCCCCTGATTCTATTATGTTTTATACACTAATGGCAAATAAAAAAATAAATTACATGCATATCTTCTTCTGTTTTTTTTTTTTTTTAAATTGTACTCGATATTTCTCTTTTTTTATACATTATTTTTATCTTTATTAACGTCGTTAATTAATGACAATTAAAATATTTAAACAGACAAAATTATCCATTAAAATAAATTACATTTACATCTCCTATTTCTTTTTCCTCAAATTACACACGATATTCATCCCTTTTTATATTACTTTTATCCATTGACACTAGTGCTCAAGGAACCAGACGTAGCGATGATGGTGGCTGAAGTTACGATGGGGGGTGAGGAGCTGATACAGATGGATATGATGGTGGCGACAACGGATACGATGGTGGCGATGACTTTAGTGGAGGCGGTGGTTATGGTGGTGGTGGTTGCTCCGACGAGAGTGAGTGTGTCTGGATACTGTGTTGATGGGTGAGGATGACGATGAGGAAGAATATATGATATTATTGTGGGAGAGGGAGGAGGAGGAGAAGGAGGTGGTGGTGGTGGTGGTAAGTGAAGAAAGGTTGTTGAAGAAAATGAGAGTTTTATAAAATCTAAGATGTGATTATGAGGAAGAAGATAAAAGTATTTTAGACATAAATTTTCATTAAAATTCATGTGATCAATATATGTCCATTTCCTATTCAATTATTAAACAGTGTTTAGAAAGAATGAGTTTAAATATAATGTAAGCTAAACAATAAAATAATTTTTTTTAAAAGTGAAAAAAAAAAGAAAAACATAAAATTTAAAAAACACAGCAGTACAAGTGTACAAGTGTAATTTATTCAATAAAAATTTCGTTACCTGAAATGCGCATAATGATTAGCGGAGCATAGACGTGCGAAACCTATTTTATAGAATAAAGAAATTTTAAGATAAGAATAACAATTGGACATTAAGTTAGGCAACTTTGTGATAAACTTAACAACCTAATTTGTCATCCTACTTTTGTCCAAGAGACCCGAAGAACTTGGGTTGTTCAAAGTCCAAACTATCTTGAAAGACATGAGTGTTTTGGATAAAGTTTTGGAGTGTTCTGAGTCTGCCACAACCTCACCAAATAATTTAACTTAAAAGATTAGATCCCGTGGAATCGGTTCGACCATGAAGTTGATTATATTGATAATTTAATCATAAATTTAACTGACTTATTTTTTGTTTGTTTAAGCTTTAAAAAAAAACTATTTTCTTCCCATATTATAAATTGGAATATATAGACTTTTCACTTTCCCATCACTTTATTAGACATTTTCAATATTATCCTCTTTCTTTCTTTTGAATTTGTATTTCACACATTACTTCTACAATTAGTAAAATAAATCCCTCTCAACTATTTCAACAACCCTCTTTTTATTTATTTATATACCTAATCATTTTAGCCACTTATCCTTTTTATTATATTGTCTTTTATCTTTATATTTTATGGATAATTTATTTTAAATAATATATTAAAATTAATTTTTAAAAGAAATTATCAGTATTTAAAAATAATTTTATATTATAATTCAAATTATTTATTATAAATTCAAAACATGATTTATATATTCAATTGAATGGATCCTCAATGGGGATATGATAACGAGTCCTCGTACATACAGGTAACCTATTTAGCTTTGCAGGAACACATGTTTCTGCCATCCTATTCACAAGTCTCAAAAGTCAAAATGATTGGCAATTCAGCTTTGTAAACATTAAATTGCACATTTGCACTGTATTAGGAGACGTTGATTAATTATTTATCACTCTATCACCTAAACACTTTGCATCCTTACAGCATTAATAATAGATTTTAAATTAGAATCTTAAATTATTTTTTAGTCAACCCTATAATACCATATAAAATTAAAAAAATTTCAAGATCTTTTTCATTTTTTTCTTTAATGGTAAATATCATGTTGAGATCTTAGGGAGAGAAAAAAAATTTATTCTTTTTTAAACAATATGCATTTCTTAAGGAATCTTCCACGAGAACTAATCTTTTATGTTGGAGATCTCTTCAACTTCTTTATTAAGAGATATAGTAAAGATCAAATCTTAAACTCAAGATCTTACAGTAATTACAATAAAGATGCCCTTAAAACAAAATAAATCATCAAAACAAAAATCAGAATTGAAATACAAAAATTCATAGTAGTAAATCAGAATATAGTCTATTTTGGTGGAAGAAAAGTTAGCATAAAACAAAGATGGCGATTTAATTTGGGACCAGCATTAGATTAGCTCCATCTGTGATTCTGTGGGATGTGATGCTTTTAATTTTAAGATTGCTTAGGAGAGTTGGAGTTGCGGTTTTAGCTGTTGCTTTCGTCTGACTGAAAAGGAATAGGTAAACAGACATGTTTACGCTTGAATTGAAGAGTAGTATTCATTTAAGAATCCGTACAAACATTTTCACTTCTATTATTGGAGGTCCGTTTCTCTCCATTAATTGGAACTTACACTATAAAAGAGAAATACACAATGATATCTCTCAAACTTGTGTGTATATAAAATGTTATTAGATGTAATGTTTTTATCATATTAATGTTACAAAATATTTATTGGTTTTGTCGAATATTAATTTCAATCAAAAAATCTCATAAGTCATTTTTGATGGAGTCACTTGTCTAATGATATTTTTTTATTCATAAAAATTGAATTTAAGAAAATACTTAAAAAGATTGAATTCGATAGCACTCAAATCAATGATTAGACGTTGTTTGAGTTCCATTTGGAGTTAGGATGACATATATTTTCATGGACATCTAATGGACGAATGCAAATGATTGTCTTTGGATCCGTTGGCAAACTTAATTTTGGAAGATGTAAACATTTAATCAAACATGCAACTGGTAATAGTAATCTTTCACAATTGACCATATTCAATAAAATATTAATTTTACTCACATTTTAATAAGAATACTGAAAAAATTAAGAGTTCAATTTCAAAAAGAAATAAGTAATGATTGCATGTTTGGAAGTCCAATGAAGTCAAATCCCATTTATTTTCATTCAGCTAATTTAGACCATGTTTTTTCACATACTAAGGATTCAATAAAATTCCAAAATTCAATTTTTTTTACTTTTTCTTATTTATTTTTTTATGCAATTGTCTTTTAATTTTGGTTTCTTAATTGCTCAATTCTCGTAATCTATAACTTTCCTATTAATTATCCAATCATTGAACAAAAGTCCATGTAGAGACAATACTTATCACTGTATTACTTGAGCAATTTGATATTCTTGCCAAAATCCAAACAAGTTTTATCCATCGTCATTGTCTTTGCATCTTTCTTGTTTAGTAGATGCTTGAGTGTGGAGTGTTCTGTATAAGCAATCACTTTAGAGCCCACCAAGTTATTTCAAAAGAGAAGGTCCAAATTCGAAGTTTGGAGGATATGAGCTCAAATTAGGGCCTCCTTCAAACTGCAAAATGCACTCAGTCAAGAAGAGTCAAAGCTAAATTGTTTATCTTTCACCAGCATATTAGACAATGGCTTAGAGGTTTATGAGAAATCTCTAATGAAGCGCTGGTAGAAGATGACATGTCCAAGGAAACTCCTAACAACTTTCACATTTGTAGATGGGAGCAAAATTTGAATGACTTATATTTTATTAGCCTGGTCCACCTCAATATCTCTTTCGAAGACTAGGTACCTAAGTACAATCCATTTTCTTGTACCAAGAAATGATATTCTCTCAGTAAAGCACTAGATTAACCTTGCATATCTCTGCAAAATTTTAGACAAATTGAGAAAATATTTATCAAAGTTAGCTCCATAAATAGAAAAGTCATCATGAACACCTCCATCAAAGTTATTTACATAAAATAGTTATTGTTATAACCTTGAATTGTGTTATCTAATCCACAAAAATGTTTTAACAAAATGTTTTTTTAACCATCATTTGTTATGTGTTTAAGTTTATTAGGACATTGCTTTTTAAGATTATACTTTGTTTTCAAAAGATTTGCAGTTTTTTAATTTAGAAATATAATTCAATTGCTTCATGTGTTTTGAAAGATGTGCTCAAAAGTTTCATTCCTGAACATCTTAATCCACTCAATCCTTATAAGTTATATCTTTATCCACATATTCAATTTAAAATTATTTTACATTATCAATTACCATTAAACTTTGTATTTATTATAAATTTTAATTATATTATAATTTTAATATTAAAATAAATTTATTTATTAAATTTTTAATTATATAAAAATAAATATTTATCTTGTACATTACTCAAACTAAAATTCTAGTTAACTAAATTTAGAATTACAAAACAAGTTTGACTTAACTCAAAAAAAACTCATCCATCTTTCAAGTCAAACAAAATCATTTTAGCTTAAGTCTAGTTAAAACAAAAGTTTAATGCAAATGTATTCATTGTTTTACACTATCATACAATTATAATTCAATTTTTGAATTATTTTAAGATAATTATTTTAAAACTCAACAAACTTATCATACATGACTTAATATGATTGGATGATTATATGTAAAAAGATCTACAATGTTGATTCATAACATTTTTTCTCTTAATTAAAATATATAATTAAACTTAAATATTATTAGCTTATTCCATACACTTCATTAAATTACTTACGATCCATTTTAGGGTTTAGTTTGCTATCTATTTTCAATTGAAAAATATGTTAACTCATATCGAAACTATTATTATGTCATTGATTTGTGCAAAATTAGGCTTAAACTACTTAAACAAAGGTTTTGAATTTTAGTCATATAGATAAATAAAAATGTTGGGAGAGAGGAAATCTCTCTAAAGGCAACCAAGTTCTCTTAACAATTAATCATCGACAAAATCGACATTGCATCAATAACATTGTGATAATAACAATAATATAAAAATAATCAATCCATACCAAAATATAAGACATTGTTTTTAAATTTCCTTGTTCTTTTTTATAACATTTTTCTCACTTTTCCTCATATTTTTTTTTTACCAAAATACCCTTAATTATTTAGCCATAAATAATAATTTCTATAAATTTTCTCTTTCTCTTTTTTTTATAAGGATCAGAGAATTTGAAAGCTCCACTACTATTAGTCTCTCCATACATTAATTATTTAGGTGAAAAATAATTAAGTAGAAAAGTAATATAGTTAGTCACGATAATTTCAATGATAATTTTGAAAAAAATATTATAATTATAGATAAACTTATTGCTATTAATTAAATTAATTATTTTAATATGTACAAATCAGTTATAAACTTCTTATAATTAGGAATACAGATAGGAAAAACTAAAAACTGATACCAAAACTCTTAAATCCAACATCGGTACCAAAAGAAAAAAAAACTAAACCCAAACCCAAAGATGAGAACAGTTGCGAAACTTGGTACAAACACACCAAAGCCCATATGAGTAATTTCATTCTTACCAGTTTTTCTTATAAGTAATATCAATTTTTCTTATAAAATAAAACCCCACGGGCTAGTGGTTCCTCTCTCGCCTCTTTCCTCTCTAATTCTCATCAGGGTTTTACTTTTAGCTTAAACACGCAGCCATGGCGACGAGAGCAGCAGTGAGCGCACCGCGCGTTTTGCGGCGGTTTTTCTGCACAAACTCAGCCTCTTCTTCTTTCCCCTTCATTCCTACGCCACCTCCCGGTGCCACCCCTGCCCCAACCAGACCCACGGCGGAGCCCAACACCAACCTCTTCGTCTCTGGTCTCTCTCTCTCTCTCTCTCAATTTTCTTTCACTGTTAATCAAATTAAATTATTGTTTTATTTATTTGCTATCATTGTTGTTGGCAATAGAAAGTTCTAGACTTGTCGTTTGGTACTGTATACTTAGTATAATTAGGTGTTATTATGAATTGTGAGTTGAATGTGTGCGTTTTGATGTAGCTCTGAGTGTTTTAGGTTTTGACGAGGTTAAGGTTTTGAGTAGATTTTCTCGTTTAACTTTGATTGCCTACTCTAGATTGTGTCTTTTGCAACACTGAATACTTAAACAGCTTTAGTTTTTGTTTTTCTTTACACGTGATTCTCTTTTTTCTTTATAAGTTAGTGTTTAGAAGCTATAGAATAGGTGAGATGTTTCAATCTGCAAAATGCAATTTTTGTTATTAATTTTTAAGCACTGAATAAATGAATTGACCTTGGAAAGAGCTTTTTCCAATACTGTTGTTGAAGTAGAGGGTTTGGTTGTTGGAATAAAGAGTGAGAAACTTAAGGAAAAACTAACTAGAAAAAACACTGTAAGAGTTGAAAGTTGAAACTCTTCTATCTGAATTGGTTTAGAGACCAATAGGGGTAAGTAGAAGAAACTAAAGGGGCTGTAAAGTGTAAATTGTATAATAGATGAGTTAGTGTAGAGACTGGAAAGATGATATATGCCGAAGAAAGCCTCTACAGAAAGGAAAACTCCTAAATCGGTGCCCAAATTTATGCTCAGAACATGATCAGTACCATCAACCAACCTAAATCAAAGAAACATATTCCTTAAAAACAAACTCAGGGCTAGAATGAGTTGCATTGACTGGTTGCTGATTTGCTTTGCTGGCATCCTACCTATTTTGATTTAATCCACACTTGCTCTAATTATTTGGTTTGCTGACACAAGAAACAGTAAGTCACTGTAAATGTAAAGCCACCAAGATATTGCTTTTAAGTTTTGATGCTCCAAATTTTCAGGATTGAATGCCCCACAAATTGTTATAGATCAAAGCCTTTTTCCCATGCATTTGGCTAACTCCTTGTCACTCACTCACTTGTATTATGTAGTTGACCATGTTGATTTTTGATGTATCATTGTATCTTACTTTTAGGTCTTAGTAAACGTACTACTACAGAAAGGCTTCGGGAGGAGTTTGCAAAGTTCGGTGAAGTTGTTCATGGTTTGTTCTCCACGTCTAAGCATATTTTAACATTGGAATTGTTCATCTATTTATGCTATTATACTTTGTCGTAATATATTGAAAAATTGAAAATAGACTCTGAAACAACTGTTTACTTTTTTCAGCGAGGGTGGTAACTGATCGAGTCTCAGGTTACTCTAAGGGGTTTGGTTTTGTTCAATATGCTACAATAGAAGATGCTGCAAAGGGCATTGAAGGCATGGATGGCAAGGTAATCTAATTAAACCTTAAAGCTTACACCTAATGGGGATATATGTAAATCTCTTTCAGAATATTGTTTGTCTTGGATTAGTGTCTGATTGTGTATATTCATTCAAAGACTTCAGTATGACAAACTGAGAAAATTATGCATTAAATACCAATGCAGCAGCATAGGTGCCCATTAGAAGATGAAAAATATTGGTATGAATATTTTAAAAATAATTCCCAGGAATCTAACATTCCTAGGAATCGTTTCTTTAACCAACTTTACCACTGAAACTTTCCTATGGGAGGGGGTGGGAATCTAAGATTTCTTGAAGGGGAAAGTTTTTTTATTAACTATGTGTCTCATTCCCGAGAATATCTTGCACAGCATATCTATGACATTCTTAGGAAACATAAATCCCAGGAAACATGACTCTCTGGGACAAGAGAATATTACGTATACCAAATGTTTAGAGTATCTGCTTTTTAGCCACCCCAAACCTGACCTGGATTTCAAAGTTAGCATAAATATGCATAGTTTGATATATCAACTCTAAACGTGAGTTTCACCAACAGTTTTCTGATGTTGTGTGGTTATTTTATGCTTTGGCTTTTCTTACCAAACTTTCTGTGGCTATCCTGTAATGCTGACTGTTATTTCCCCAATGCAATGCAGTTTTTGAACGGTTGGGTTATATTTGCAGAGTATGCGAGACCAAGACCACCACCAGGCCAACCTCTAAATAACAACAGTCCTCAGTATGGCCGGCAGTGATTCCTGTTATTTGTCTGAAACATTCTTATGCCCATTGAACTGGTTGTCTCAATTAGCAATTGCAATTCAAAAAGTATTATTTACAAGGGCATGGATGCTCGGGTGATCTTTAATTATCTATAAAAGTTCTAGATTATTGTAATGGAAGGATAACTTATGCATTGTTTTAATGCAAGATTTCTCGTTGATAGCCTTGCATATTTTGTGGTTATGGTTTCTCCAAAGTAGCTTCTTGTTTGTTCTAGAGTATTGATTGATGCCAATGTCTGGACACAATAGGGTTACTCTGGTCTGATAATCCCTTACCCTCATTCTTCAAACGAGATAAAAATGATTATTGCCTACGATATATGAACATGTATGTTATCATATACTTTTCTGGGAGTTTATTGTGTTCTGTGTTTATGCTTTCTGCATAACAGTTGCATATCCACCAAATGGATGCTCGAGACGTTTTTATTTAGTTCCTGCACCTAATTGTTGCTGAATATTAACGGTTACCATGGCGAGTCTTGCCCAATTGCGCGCACAAGATTTGATAGGTACTAGGTGTACACGAAATTTTCTAAACACAAATGGGTGTTTTAGTCTACTTTTAGTAAGAATCATTAACACTAAATTTGTATAGCAGACAGACGCCGCGACATTAGAGTTGAAATGTAGGCATGTCTGACACGACTATAGTAACCATTTTTAAGAGTAATTACAAAAATATATTTTCATTTTTGTTTTTAAAGTTTTATATAGGAAACAACTTGTGAGAAAATTACTAATGCCTTCCTAGTTTCCCCAAACTATAAATACAGCAATTTTATTCGGAGCTTTGTAATTATACGGGCTGATTTTTAAAAAGTAATACAAATTAAATATTTAATTAGCAAAAGGGGGTAATTTTTTGAAAATTTAGCAAAATGGTGCAGCCAAAGACGCCCATTTGGGGCGTGTTTAAACACGCCCAAATGGGGCGTGTTTGTGCTGGTGGCGACACGTGGCAGGCAAAAAAGGGGGCTTAGGGTTTTCGCGGTGTTTTAGTAAATTACGGAAGGCCATAACTTTTGACTGGGACGTCCGATTGACGCGAAACCGGTGGCCACGCGCTCGAAATTGAGAGGAGAAGGCTTGGGCAAGTTCACAAAGGGGACTTGCCCAAAATATTTTCCCAAAAGAGGCCTCTAAGTGCCTCAAATTTGCGTTTTATTCTTCGGAGCCCTAAAATTTTTTTTTTCTGATATTTTATCTATTCAATCAGTGAATTGAAAGCTATTCTTTGTTTATCTAATTACTTCTCTTAATTTCGAGCGTTCTGACATAAAATACGTCATCATCAGACATTGCTACGAGAAATTACGACTGTTCAAGGTTATATGCATCGTCGATATTACAGTCTAATTTTGTTCAATTTAGGGTTTAGGGTTTCAGATTTTGGGTTTTGGGTATCGGATTTAGGGCTTCGGATTTAGGGTTTCAGATTTAGGGTTTATGGTTTAGGGCTTAGGGTTGATGATTTAGGGTGTAGGGCTTATTGTTTAGGATTTAGGGTTTACTCTTTATTCTTTAGGGTTTATCCTAAATCCTAAACCCTAA
>PYAF01003289.1:346255-357520 GCA_007407185.1 Glycine tomentella
GTTACTGGTAATCATGGAAATTAGAGCCCCTCTCTGTCTCCTTTTTTTTTTGATATTTTATCTCCCCTCGAACTCGACGTAGTGACTAGTGAGCCATGGTGGCACGGTGGGCACTTAGCGGCGTAGTGGGCAAGAGAGTAAGGGTTCGAGTTCGAGGGTTTAGGCGCGTGGGCAAGGGAGAAAGGAGTAAGGAAGTAAGGTAGCAAAGTGATAGCTACATGGCCGTTTAGGCGCAGACTAAAATTTTACAATTTTTATAAAAAATTCAACATTCATATAATGTAGATTTGACAATGCATATAACCTTGAACAGTCGTAATTTCTCGTAGCAATGTCCGATGATGACGTATGTTATGTCAGAACGCTCGCAATTAAGAGAAGTAATTAGATAAATAAAGAATATCTTGCAATTCACTAATTGAGTAGATAAAATATCAGAAAACAAAAAAAATTTGGGGGCTCCGAAGCTTAAATTGCATTTTTGAGGCACTTAGAGGCCTCGTTTGGGAAAATTTTTTGGGCAAGTCCCCTTTGGGAGCTTGCCCAGGCCTTCTCCTCTCAATTTCGAGCGCGTGGCCACCGGTTTCGCGTCAATCGGACGTCCCAGTCAAATGGCCTTCCGTAATTTACGAAAACACCGCGAAAACCCTAAGTCCCTGTTTTTACCTGCCACGTGTTGCCACCACAACAAATACGCCCCATTTGGGCGTGTTTAAACACGCCCCAAATGGGCGTGTTTGGCTGCACCATTTTGCTAATTATTGAAAAATTTACCCCCTTTTCCTAATTAAATAATTAATTTGTATTATTTTTAAAAATTACCCAATTATACGAGCCCCAAGATTTGTTCTTATTCTAAGATAGATCAAATCACCCTCCAACGAACTTGTCTCTACTATTGTGCTCACCACATCCTTTTGAACTTCTTCCGTATAAATGGCATATAAAACATAATAGTACCTGTCTTGAGGATATTAGTTTATAGGAGGCACTTCAGTATCACAAAAAATGGATAGAACCCAACCCAACGATGAGTGTAGATGTTATTGAGGCAACAAACTAAATGACCAAGATCAAAATTGAAACTGTGAAGGTGATCAACATGTGAGAAAATACAAATATTTGATGTAAATAGACCAAGAGAAACACAACATGAAAAGAGACAGCAAGAACTACCTTTATCTGATCAATATTAGAACTGAAACTAAGACGCTAACAAGAATATTGATGATAAACATAAGAGGAACATAATCAAAATAAAGCAGAAGCAAAGAGGACGAAAGAAAACACATAGCAAAAGGAAGTTAGAAAACCAAAATCAACTTAAAAAAGCTGAGAAGAAAATCTCCCATAGGTTCAAAATGAAAAGTCATAATCTTTCCTTATTACCTTAGGCACCCAATTTTTTCTTACAAGCTTATGTTACAGATTGCAAATATTGCCTACAAGCAGCATTATTGCAAGCACTGAACCCATTTTATAGAATCGCTTAACAAATTGTATAGAGGAAGTTAGACTAAGAGAGGAATTGGAGGAAGAAGTTCCACAACTTAATCGAAAGTATGCTAATGCAACATTGATTAAAGATGATAACGTGAAAGAACTAAGTATGCATGGAAAACCGAATCAATCAAAGGAATGCAATGGAGGAAGAGATCAATTAATGCCCTAAACTAGAATGAAACCTAATAGTTCGTGCCACAACACAACCTACTAGAGTACAACCATTTCCCGTAAACGAGTAAATGAGGCGATGAATCATCTTGATGGATTGGTGGAGAGTACAAATTGTTTAGTGATTGGAGGAATTTCACAGAAGTATGAACAAGATTATCTCATTATGACGAGACATTTAGGATTAGTTTGTTTAATTATTTTTTTTAAATAAGTATTTCTTATATAAAATAAATATTGTTTCGATTTTTTATGTATTTTTCTAAACTTTTTTTTTACTTAAATAAATAATTATATATATTTTTAAAGAAATAAATTCTATCTATTTTTAGAAAAAATAGTTATATAAAAAATATATTTTTTAATTTAAACAAACTGACTCTTGGTCGAATGATTAAAATAATTGTTGTATTGTTGTTTCTAGCATTTGCAACTAGCAATAGGCAGAGGCTCTGGCAGATGGATGTGTAAAAAAAACATTTTTACATGGTGAGCTAGGCTGATATATATATATATATATATATATATATATATATATATATATATATATATATATATATATATGGTGCAGCTAAGGAGTTTTGAAAGCAAGACTCACACTAGTTGTGTGTGCAAGTCAAAGAAATTCTTGTACCATTTGAAGCGCACACCAAAAACAGATAAAGATTGCAGAGTGGACATTGATTAAATGGCACGGTAGCACCCACTGACTGAAGCCTATTTGCGGAGAATTGAGATGGCAAACTAGCTATGGTGCTAGTGTAAGTAAATGAACTTAATCATCACTAGAAATGATGAAGAAGAGATTCACCAAATAAGAGAATGGAGAATGAAATGGAATGTTCAAACTTTCTTTTCTTTTGTGAGCGGGTGTGTTTGAGTAAAATTTCTTTCCTTTCTCTTATTTTATTCTCAAACACAAACTCGTGCAAGAGAGAAAATAACTCTTCCTCTTAGCACAAACCTTTCCAACATCTACAGATGATAATGGGTCACGACGGATACTAGTAATGATCTCTCATCACCTGTCTAGTTTGATAAATTTTTTATCCCATGCTTATCACACGGGTATTCATTAAGCGGATACCTACAAATTTTTATTAGTAATATATGTAGATTAAGAAAATCAATAATTATACTAATCAACAATTCATTAATTGATCAACACATAATAAAGTATGAAAAAATTGTACTAATAAATAATTTATTCAAAATACTTGAAACCCGTCAACATACTAATCAAAATAATATAATTTGGGAGATAAATTTAAAAGCCAATAGGCTAAATTTTAATCTAATGTATATGTATAAAGAAAAGAAGTCAATAAGCTAAAATACTTTAATCTTAAGTATAAAAAAATAGCAACTTCTTCTTCTTCTTTTTTTTTTTTTTTGTTTTACTGTCTGCAAAAGATATGTATTATATATATATGTACGTAAAAGGGGCATAAGTGATACCCTATACAAGAAACACAACAGAGAACCGTTTCCCACAATCCTCCCTCAACTGGTTACTAATATTAATGATCCAAAGATCATAAATATTTGATAACCATCCATGTAGAATTATATAATTCCTTTCCCCTGTTACAGAAGAAAAAAAAAAAAAAAAGCAACGTGCAAGCTACTGAGCTAGATACCAACTATGACATTATAGCATGTGCAGTATCCATATCATGCAATCAGCACTTGCCATGCAAAGACCCATCACTATGCATTACTCGCCCCATCTCCCTATCTTAAGTGACCCAGGGACACCAATCTTTCAAGCAAGCACCAGTATTAGACATCCATGGTACATTGGGAGTGCAAAAATCTGAAAAAGAGTTTGAATAATTTGTATGACATGCTGCATTCAAACCTTAATAGGTAGATAAAAAAAGACAATTTAGATATTGTTAAATGTTAATAGCCTCACCCTTTTAATATAGCATAAAATAGGCATACCGTATATGATCAAATTTCATACGATATATTTTTTGTATGATAAATGTGAATATGATGTATGAAAGCTTTTCACAGAAAAATAATAAAAAATGTCTAAAATCTTTTAATGATTGCACAGGACACATGTACAACACAAGTTCTTGTACAGTATGTATCTTACTTTTCCTTGGGCTTGACAGTGCCGACATTTTATTTAATCAATAATATTATATATTGTGTGGTATCCAATATATATGTAAATATGCAATGTATAACGACAGAAAAAGAAAAGAAAAGGCAAAGTCTGAAAACTAGAAGCTAGGATGAAAAGACAGATTCATTGTGATTGTACGTCTACACAAATCTTTTTTATTTAATACCACGTACTAATACTAATGGATTATTAGATATTAAGTACATATAACTCTAACGTATATGGTTAACAGGCATACAATATGATAAAGTTTAGTGCAATTTTGTGCAATAAAATGCGTAGAAACTTATCACAGAAAATGTAGTGCTAAAAACTTCAATTACACCGACGGTGGTGCATAGGACAAAGATAAAAAGAGTCCTATGCCAGATGATTAGATACTAAAATATATCAAATTGAATGCTGAATCAGATCAAGACGTATAAAGTAGCCAAGATTTCTATTGCGCAGATTAATTGAATTAAAACGCCCTCTTTAATTCAATTCATCAAGTTGCAAGTACTGTTGTTATTGCTTTCAAATGTTAGTTACGTTGATATTTCCTAACAATTCTTGATATCACTTTCTGTTACATTGATTAGAATGTCGTCTAAAATGAAGTTCACACACTATGAAGCTAGCGACCCCATGCAATTTCATAATCCAACAACTTCTAAACCCAAACATTATTACCAAATCACACATGGACCAAAATTAATAAAGCCCCATGAAAGCAATTTTAGGAATGGACCAATGGTATTAGAGCAATGCCCTCTTGTCAAAGCAACACGAATAAACAACACAAGTCAAATATTGAGAGTAACGAAACAGTGGATATTTTGCATTTCAAGTGCTTTGTCACCACATTTGGACAAAAATAATGGAATGGAATCATCTCAATGAAGGGAATTGGAACAATGAAATTAAATGCGTATTCGTTTCTCAGCGGCTTCAAAGTTTAACCTTATCTATGTGCAAGACAAAATTTTCCCTAAAAGATTTATGTCGGCTTTCTTTGTTCCAGACATGTCAATTTTCTTCATGAGGACCTGGCAAATTAAACAAACGTGTTTTCTCGATGGAAAAATGGTTACATAAGAACTGAAAGCCACAGCATATAAATGTAGATATGTGTACTTAGATGTTGTGGTGGGAAATAGGTTTTATTTAGTTATTGTTGCGTCTTTGTCAAGACCTTAAGATGAAATGTGAATGGTTGCATGAGAATAGAATCTAAAGCTTGATCAAGAGAATCTCTTCTACCTTCTTAAAATGGTAAGGGACAGGAAGGAAGTCTAGTACGAATAAAATACAATTATATATATATATATATATTTATTTGTTTTTTCTTTCTTTCAAGGATTTAATTATATATTAACAAATTAAGCTGATCAGAACTGCTACGCTCATTCAAAGCTAAATCAATCAGGGTCCTTATTTTGAATAAAGTCTTATTTTGGATTCAAGATAAAAATAATCTTACTGTAAACAAATTTATTAGCAAACTCAGGTTTACTTGAATGTGTAATGACTTAAGAAGTCATGAGATACCACCGATGAATAAGTACAACAATTTCTAAAACTTACAAGGTAAATTTCATTTCTTTTTAAACACCACAAGATCCTTGAAACAATTCATACCAACTGATGATCCACATGTCGGTTAGAGGCGGACATAGGTGGGGCTAGGGTGGACCACCACCTCCCCTAAAATTTTATTAATATAAATTTTATTATATATATATATATATATATTAAAAATTAAAAAATAAAAATATAATTTGACAATAAAAAAAAGGTTGCATTGCATAATATAATAGATATAATATTTTTTAATATTACATTAAAATATAGGATAAAATATTTTTGAGATTACATTATATAATATAATAGAAATCTTTAAGATTACATGTATAATAAGATAAAATATTTTTTAAGATTACATTTAAAAATATGATAAAATATATTTTAATATTATATTCAAAAATATGATAGAATATTTTTAAGATTGCATGCATAATATAAAATATTTTTAAGGTTGTATTGCATAATATAAAATATCTTTAAGATTGCATTGCATAATATAATAGAATATTTTTAGGATTACATTCAAAAATTGGTTAAAATTATATGCTTAAATTAGTATAAATAGAAACATATTTTTGTGTTTATAGTATGCATTCCATTCCAAATAATATTAGAGCTTTAGAGAGTTTATGTTTACATCATTGAGAGAATTGTTATGAGATCATATAGAAGCGTTTGACAAGTCTGATTCTTAATTCTCCATCAGGATTTAAAAATACTTATTTATTATCATAGTGGACTTATCCATTGCATTGATTGTCCAATTTGGACGTCGTGATTTTTTATTCAATTGAGTTTTTCACGCTAAAACTGATTGTGTCTTCTTTATCTCTTATCTCCATATTATTGCTTTGAATTTGATTTTAAATTGTGAATTATTTTATTAAGACTCACTAGACTTTCTCAGCTTGTTTATCAACCCACAATGTTTGCAATTTGTCTGTATGTGATTTTGCGATTTATCTCTTTTTGTATATTAGATTTATATTATCTTCGAAGTACTTTTATTTATTAGATAGTTTTTTTGATGTCCTCCCTCTCTCAATAAAATTTCTGCATCCACTATTGATGTCGGTTGTGAAGATATGTTACAAAGCATAGATATAATGTATAAAATTAATATAATATTTGCATATAAATATAAATATAAATTAAAAAAATATTTTTAATTGTTCTTAAATAAAAGGTAGTAATTATAAATATTATAAAATATTTTTTTTTCCTAGTACTTAATCAGTATTAATATTCTACTTAACTTTATAAATATAAATATGAAAATAATGTTTAATAAAGGTTATTCAATAACACTTATACGACAATTATTTTAATCTATTTACTTTTCTAAGATGATGACTTCGAGATTATTGATAGGCTATAACTATGAAACTTTGTAAACAGTGGTAATTGTTAGGGTCACACACCAATGAAATGGACATTTGGTTGCACATGCACTTTCTACCTTAAACTCCACTAGTAGTTTATGACATGTTATTGTTAATTAAAATAAAATTTGTTTCGCACTCATGATTAAATTATAATAGATTTGATTAGTACTAAGTTTTTCGTTATAGCAAGTGGAGGTTTTGTCCTTAATGGCTGCAAAAGAGCCTTGACTTCGAAAATAATAATAACTAGATAGTCGAGTTATCGATGTATAGAATTACGTGTATTTTTCTGTTAGCTTGCGATTTTAAATTAAGTTTCTAAACATAAGTAACGATGGCCAATAAAAGTTTATCTAGTTAGTAATTGTTAGAATTTTAATCTTTAATTGTTATTTTAATATTATTTATTCTTTAGGCAGAAGTCAAAATTCACTAGTATACAATCTAAAATAATTTATCGAAGATCCTAAAATATACAACATGTTTAATTATATATTAAGGATTAAAATAAATACTTGCATCTATTGTTTGTTTTTAATTTAAGCATTCTTCAATAATTGTTGTTGATGGCTTTATGACTCTTCTTCAAATGGAGCACCTTTTTATTTCTCAATGAGATCATTGTATCTCTTTATATGAAGAAAAGAAAAATTATTTGCAATCGTTCGATATATTACAGAGCATAATCTTTGATATGCGCCTAGTATATAGTCCTTTCTAAGCTATTAAAAGCAAGGAATCATCCACAAATAGTCCATAATTGCCCATAAATGTGTTAAGTTGTGATGAATCCTTCCCTGCTACACTCTATTAATTTGTGAAATTTTATAGTAGGAATACAACAAAACAGATGATTTGAGAAAAAGCTTTGGCGCCACTAGCGCCAATGCCACGCCATCCACGCCAAATGCTCCAAATAGAGGAATTTTCTCTGCCATCTCACGCTACCAGGGTGAGATTCGCGCCTCCAGCGCTAGTTCCTCTGCCAACTCACGCCATCAGCGTGAGGTTGGTGCTACCAGCACCAGAGATGAAGAAAACAGGCTAATTTCCTCTGCCAGTTGGCGCCATCAATGTGAATTCCACGCCACCAGCGTGGGAGTTCGCTGTCTGTGTATTCTTAAAAGCTGCTAAGGGCAAACTTGGAGTTTCACCTCCCCAAGTATAAATACTAAAACCCACAACTGAGAGAGGGACTTTTTGCACGAAATTTCACTAAGAAAGGTTGAAGAAAAGCTTGGGAGCTTAGCTAGGGCTTGGGAGTTGAAGGCTCAAGTGGAGAATCTTCTTCATCTTCTTCTCCTTTGTATTTCAGCTGAGCATGCTTCTTTTTGTTAGCTCATTACTAACCATGATTAGGTTTGGCTAGTTCCATTTGTAGCTAGGGCCAAGCACTTGATGTAAATTCCATTGGAATGTATTGAATGCTATTATTCATTTATCAAAAGTTATTTTACTGCACTTTGCTTGAAATGTTATATCTCTTTCTTAGATTTGATCATTCTAATGAGAGGTTGAGAGCTAGGGTTCACAATAGGAATATTGGGGTTCTAGTCTTGGAACTAAATGAATAACTTGCTTGCATTACCTAGGAGTAGGAATGTATGCTTGTAGCTTACTCAAGGTGTTTGCTTAATGCGTAACCCTAGGAAGGTGACTAAGGGATTAGAACTTTCAAGTGGGTGGAAGAGTTATTTCACCGAGGAATTGGTGAGTAACTAATATGTGATGAACACAATTGCTAAGTAACTTAGATAATCGAATGTAGTAAACAATACGAATACATTGGAAGGAATCATTGAGTGTGGGTAGCCTGGCTACACTTTCCTTATATTGTCACACATTTATCTTATTTGTTCATAGTTAATAGTCATGTTTTAATCGTTGTCTTTACTTGTACTTATTCAAACAACAAACCATACTTTTACCAACTCTTTATTTGTCCAACTTTTAGATATAAGTTATAATACAATCAGTGCATTAATCCTCGTGGGAACGATAATTTTTCTTATCACTCTATTACTTGAAACGAATGGTATACTTGCCGATTTCACAACAATCTTCCTACAAAATATTAATCAACGTGGTTCCCATTATTCCCCTAATGGTGGACCAATACTAACAATTGTGCATTTAAGTGAATATCACCTTATTTAATAGTCTAATAGATTTACTTAATTTGGCTACATGAAGTAAAATCTACTAATGATAAATAACTAATATAATTCTCTTATAATTAGTTCATGCTAATTATTGAAACATAAAATTCCTTAGATGTGCATTCGTATGCTATTTATCTCTAGACTTTCATATATCATGTATCAATAATGAAATCACTATGGCTTTTGCTTGTCATAAAACATAACAAAATCCCAATGACTACCACATCACAACACTCAATGACATAGATCAATATCAATGAGTAGTGATATGCGCCTAGCATATAGTCTTTCCAAGCTATTAGAAGCAAAGAATCATCCACAAACAGTCTATAGTTACCCATAATTGTGATGAATTGTGATGAATCTTCCCCTGTTACATGTTATGTTGATTTGAGCATCTTTATAGCAGGAAAACATATGACACAAGCCCAAAATTGCAAAGCTTCCAACGCCTCCAGCGTGGAACCCACGCCACTAGCGTGGAATGCAGCCTCCAACAGCAATTTTCACTGGAAGTCCACGCCACCAGAGTGGGAACCACGCCACCAGCGTAGGAACCACGCCACCAGCGTGGGATATGAAGTAAATAAGCATTTTGCTCTGGAATTTCACGCTACTAGCGTGGGATCCCATGCTATCAGCGTGGAAGACTACTGATTGTGTTATTCCAAAAAGCTGTTGAGGGCAGATTTGGACTTTCACTTACCTTCATATAAATACTTGAACCCAGAGCTTTGAAGGCATTCTTCAGCACGAAAATCACTTGGAAAAGGGTTTGAGAAAACTTGGAGAGCTTGGCTAGGGCTTGGTAGTTGAAGGCTCAAGTGGAGATTCTTCTCCATCTTCTTCTTCTTTGTGCTTCAGCTGGGCATGTTTTTTTTTGTTAGCTCAGTGCCAACCATGATTAGGTTTGGCTAGTCTATTTTGTAGTTAGGGCCAAGCACTTGATGTAAATTCCATTGGGATGTATTGAATGCTATTATTCATTTATCAAAAGTTATTTTACTGCACTTTGCTTGAATGTTTGTATCTCTTTCTTAGACTTGATCAATCTATTAAAGGTTAAAGAGCTAGGGTTCACAATAGGAATGTTGGGGCTTTAGTCTTGGAACTAAGTATAGTAACTTGCTTTACATTACCTATGAATGTGAATGTATGTTGGTAGTTTATTCAATGTGTTGCGTAATGCTTAACCCTAGGAATGTGACTAAGGGATTATAACTTTCAAGTGGGTTAAAGGGTTGTCTCACTGAGGGATTGGTGGACAACTGAGCTTGGATGCACATAATTGCTAAGTAACTAAGCTAAGTGAATGTAGTAAGCAATACGGGTTCTTTGGGAGGAAACATCGAGTGTGGGTGCCCTGGCTACGCTTCCTTTATATTGTTACAACTTAGTTTCATTGTTCATAGCTTATATTTATGCTTTAATTCTCGTCTTACTTTTACTTGTTCAAACAAACAATCCATACTTTTTACCAAACATTTATTTATCCAACTTCTAGATACGAGTTATAATACAATCGATGCACTAATCCTCGTGGGACGATATCTTACTAATCACTTTATTACTTGAACGAACGGTATACTTGCCAATTTCGCAACAAGTAGCATGAAAATTACATGCAATGTGATTTTAATCATTTCTATTTTTAACTTATCCAACTTAAATATTGCACATAAATAAACAAATTTAACAATAAACCTACAAAACATAATCTTTACTTATTCATAAAATAAAAAAATATGAAATCCAAATCCAAATACAGAACACAAAATAAAACTTCTACTAAATAATGACAACATATGCTCATGAAAATACCTTAAGTGTCAATCACTAATTAGTGAGTCAGCTAGAACGCTTTGTTTTCTTATATGTTCCATAAATATATTTACCTTTTATATTCTTTCTTTAACAACCAAATACTTTATGTCAATAACTTTTGACCTAGTTGAACTCCTATTGTTGTTGGAGTATAGCACTGTCAAATTATTGTTGCATAATAAATCTTTAATGACCTCTAAATATTGGTAACAAAGGGCATGTTAATGACAAAATTTCACAAGCTCATCTTGTGGTTTCCATTGTCATGGTCAAAGAGACTATAAAGGGTCTATTTAGTAGACTTCCAAGATATAGTCACTACTAGAAAAACATGATTTAACATCGGTTATTTTTGACATTCAACATCGGTTTTGAACCGATGTTGAATCAGCCGACGTTAAATATGTAGAAGTTAACATCGGTTTTCAAAACCGATGTTAACGTGATATCACAACATCGGTTCCCCGACCAAAACCGATGTCGTCATCTGAAAATATAAAAAGTTAAAAATGTA
>PYAF01003289.1:357620-367993 GCA_007407185.1 Glycine tomentella
GTTAACATCGGTTTTCTTTAAAAACATGAAAACCGATGTTAATGTGGACTAGTTAACATCGGTTTCGAGGTGTTTTTAACAAAACCGATGTTAACAAAGTCCATTTATTTACAAATTTGCCACCGCGTTTTCGTTAACATTGGTTTTACCGATAACCGATGTTAAGCTACCGATGTTAAATCATGTTTTTCTAGTAGTGAGCTCCTCACCTACAATAGATTATCCATATCAAAGTCAGAATATCTAAATATCTCTAAATTGTCAGACTCCCAATAAGAATGTAGACTTTTGTTCTTTTCAAATAGTGTATTATGCATTTTACTTATTTCTAGTGTTGTATATCAAGATTACTCATATATCTTCCTAGGAATTTCACTATAACTACTATGTCAAGATGAGTGCAAACTTGAACATAGGATAAAATAAATTTTAAATAAAAATATTATTTTGCCTTTAAATATCCTTCCATTTTTTTTAAAATTTGACTGAAAGCTTCCAATTTCCTAATTTAATTAAATATAATTAAAAATAAGCTGCAGGCGCAATTGATTATGCTTGCGGCATAATCTATTTTCACACAATGAAGATACAATAGAGCTTCGAGCTTTTCTTGAGTCACAAGAGCACGAAATGCAATATTGTAACCTCGTTACAACAGTGATATTTTTTACTAGTTCGAGAGTGAAATTCCCACACTGTGGCCCTACAATTGTTATTTTAATATTATTTATTCCTTAGGCAGAAGTCAAAATTCACTAGTATACAATCTAAAATAATTTATCGAAGATCCTAAAATATACAACATGTTTAATTATATATTAAGGATTAAAATAAATACTTGCATCTATTGTTTGTTTTTAATTTAAGCATTCTTCAATAATTGTTGTTGATGACTTTATGACTCTTCTTCAAATGGAGCACCTTTTTATTTCTCAATGAGATCATTGTATCTCTTTATATGAAGAAAAGAAAAATTATCTGCAATCATTCGATATATTACAGAGCATAATCTTTGATATGCATCTAGCATATAGTCCTTTCCAAGCTATTAAAAGCAAGGAATCATCCACAAATAGTCCATAATTGCCCATAAATGTGTTAAGTTATGATGAATCCTTCCTTGCTACACTCTCTATTAATTTGTGAAATTTTATAGCAGGAATACAACAAAACAGATGATTTAAGAAAAAGTTCTGGCGCCACCAGCGCCAATGCCACGCCATCCACGCCAAATTCTCCAAATAGAGGAATTTTCTCTGCCATCTCACTCTACCAGGGTGAGATTCGCGCCTCCAGCGCCAGTTCCTCTGCCAACTCACGCCATCAACGTGAGGCTGGTGCTACCAGTGCTAGAGATGAAGAAAACAAGCTAATTTCCTCTGCTAGTTGGCGCCATCAACGTGAATTCCATGCCACCAGCGTGGGAGTTCGCTGTATGTGTATTCTTAAAAGCTGCTAAGGGCAAACTTGGAGTTTCACCTCCCCAAGTATAAATACTAAAACCCATAGCTGAGAGAGGGACTTTTTGCACAAAATTTCAATAAGAAAGGCTGAAGAAAAGCTTGGGAGCTTAGCTAGGACTTGGGAGTTGAAGGCTAAAGTGGAGAATCTTCTTCATCTTCTTCTCCTTTGTATTTTAGCTGAGCATGCTTCTTTTTGTTAGCTCCTTGGCAACCATGAATAGGTTAA
Organism: Glycine tomentella; assembly: GCA_007407185.1. Classification (NCBI taxonomy): domain Eukaryota; kingdom Viridiplantae; phylum Streptophyta; class Magnoliopsida; order Fabales; family Fabaceae; genus Glycine; species Glycine tomentella. Next base: position 359,310 of record PYAF01003289.1, read on the forward strand.
TTTGGCTAGTTCCACTTGTAGCTAGGGCCAAGCACTTGATGTAAATTCCATTGGAATGTATTGAATGCTATTATTCATTTATCAAAAGTTATTTTACTGCACTTTGCTTGAAATGTTATATCTCTTTCTTAGATTTGATCATTCTAATGAGAGGTAAGAGCTAGGGTTCACAATAGAAATATTGGGGTTCTAGTCTTGGAACTAAATGAAGTAACTTGCTTGCATTACCTAGGAGTAGGAATGTATGTTTGTAGCTTATTCAAGGTGTTTGCTTAATGCGTAACCCTAGGAAGGTGACTAAGGGATTAGAACTTTCAAGTGGGTGGAAGAGTTATTTCACCGAGGAATTGGTGAGTAACTAATATGTGATGAACACAATTGCTAAGTAACTTAGATAATCGAATGTAGTAAACAATACGAATACATTGGAAGGAATCATTGAGTGTGGGTACCCTGGCTACGCTTTCCTTATATTGTCACACATTTATCTTATTTGTTCATAGTTAATAGTCATGTTTTAATCGTTGTCTTTACTTTTACTTATTCAAACAACAAGCCATACTTTTACCAACTCTTTATTTGTCCAACTTTTAGATATAAGTTATAATACAATCAGTGCATTAATTATCGTGGGAACGATAACTTTTCTTATCACTCTATTACTTGAAACGAACGATATACTTGCCGGTTTCACAACAATCTTCCTACAAAATATTAATCAATGTGGTTCCCATTATTCCCCTAATGGTGGACCAATACTAACAATTGTGCATTTAAGTGAATATCACCTTATTTAGTAGTCTAATAAATTTACTTAATTTGGTTACATGAAGTAAAATCTACTAATGATAAATAACTAATATAATTCTCTTATAATTAGTTCATGCTAATTATTGAAACATAAAATTCCTTAGATGTGTATTCGTATGCTATTTATCTCTAAACTTTCATATATCATGTATCAATAATGAAATCACTATGGCTTTTGCTTGTCATAAAACATAACTAAATCCCAATGACTACCACATCACCACACTCAATGACATAGATCAATATCAATGAGTAGTGATATGCGCCTAGCATATAGTCTTTCCAAGCTATTAGAAGCAAAGAATCATCCACAAACAGTCTATAATTGCCCATAATTGTGATGAATCTTCCCCTATTACATGTTATGTTGATTTGAGCATCTTTATAGCAGGAAAACATATGACACAAGCCCAAAATTGCAAAGCTTCCCACGCCTCCAGCGTGGAACCCACGCCACTAGCGTGGAATGCAACCTCCAACAGCAATTTTCACTGGAAGTCCACGCTACCAGCGTGGGATATGAAGTAAATAAGCATTTTGCTCTGGAATGTCACGCTACCAGCATGGGATCCCACGCTAGCAGCGTGGAAGACTGCTAATTGTGTTATTCCAAAAAGCTGTTGAAGGCAGATTTGGACTTTCACTTACCCTCATATAAATACTTGAACCCAGAGCTTTGAAAGCATTCTTCAGCACGAAAATCACTTGGAAAAGGGTTTGAGAAAGCTTGGAGAGCTTGGCTAGGGCTTCGGAGTTGAAGGCTCAAGTGGAGATTCTTCTCCACCTTCTTCTTCTTTGTGCTTCATCTGGGCATGTTTCTTTTTGTTAGCTCAGTGCCAACCATGATTAGGTTTGGCTAGTCTATTTTGTAGTTAGGGCCAAGCACTTGATGTAAATTCCATTGGGATGTATTGAATGCTATTATTCATTTATCAAAAGTTATTTTACTGCACTTTGCTTGAATGTTTATATCTCTTTCTTAGACTTGATCAATCTATTAAAGGTTAAAGAGTTAGGGTTCATAATAGGAATGTTGGGGCTTTAGTCTTGGAACTAAGTGTAGTAACTTGCTTTACAATTACCTAGGAATGGGAATGTATGTTGGTAGTTTATTCAATGTGTTGCATAATGCTTAACCCTAGGAAGGTGACTAAGGGATTAGAATCGAACTTTCAAGTGGGTTAAAGGGTTGTCTCACTGAGGGATTGGTGGACAACTGAGCTTGGATGCACATAATTGCTAAGTAACTGAGCTAAGTGAATGTAGTAAGCAATACAGGTTCTTTGGGAGGAAACATCGAGTGTGGGTGCCCTGGCTACGCTTCCTTTATATTGTTACAACTTAGTTTCATTGTTCATAGCTTATATTTATGCTTTAATTCTCGTCTTACTTTTACTTGTTCAAACAAACAGTCCATACTTTTTACCAAACATTTATTTATCCAACTTCTAGATACGAGTTATAATACAATCGGTGCACTAATCCTCGTGGGACGATATCTTACTAATCACTTTATTACTTGAACGAACGGTATACTTGCCGATTTCGCAACAAGTAGCATGAAAATTACATGCAATGTGATTTTAATCATATCTATTTTTAACTTATCCAACTTAAATATTGCACATAAATAAACAAATTTAACAGTAAACCTACAAAACATAATCTTTACTTATTCATAAAATAAAAAATATGAAATCCAAATCCAAATATAGAACACAAAATAAAACTTCTACTAAATAAAGACAACATATGCTCATGAAAATACCTTAAGTGCCAATCCGTAGTTAGTGAGTCAGCTAGAACGCTTTGTTTTCTTATATGTTCCATAAATATATTTACCTTTTATATTCTTTCTTTAACAACCAAATACTTTATGTCAATAACTTTTGACCTAGTTGAACTCCTATTATTGTTGGAGTATAGCACTGTCAAATTATTGTCATAATAAATCTTTAATGACCTCTAAATATTGGTAACAAAGGGCATGTTAATGACAAAATTTCACAAGCTCATCTTGTGGTTTCCATTGTCATGGTCAAAGAGACTATAAAGGGTCAATTTAGTAGACTTCCAAGATATAGCTCCTCACCTACAATAGATTATCCATATTAGAATCAGAATATCTAAATATCTCTAAATTGTCAGACTCCCAATAAGAATGTAGACTTTTGTTCTTTTCAAATAGTGCATTATGCATTTTACTTATTTCTAGTGTTGTATATCAAGATTACTCATACATCTTCCTAGGAATTTCACTATAAATGCTATGTCAAGATGAGTGCAAACTTGAACATAAGATAAAATAAATTTTAAATAAAAATATTATTTTGCCTTTAAATATCATTCCATTTTTTTTAAAATTTGACTGAAAGCTTCCAATTTCCTAATTTAATTAAATATAATTAAAAAATTAAGCTGCAGGCGCAATTGATTATGCTTGCGGCATAATCTATTTTCACACAATGAAGATACAATAGAGCTTCGAGCTTTTCTTGAGTCACAAGAGCACAAATGCAATATTGTAACCTCGTTACAACAGTGATAATTTTTTACTAGTTCGAGAGTGAAAATCCCACACTGTGGCCCTACAATTTTCCAAATTTTTTTTATGTAGTTTGCATGTTTCAAATACAAAAACCATAATAATTTTACGTCTAACAGAAAAGAAAACACGAGGAATTATATCAACCCACGAGTTCAACGAACATTACTAAAATAAATCAAGTTAATATTTTTTTTTATAACCAAACAAACTTAATCACATCCAAAAATAAATGAATTATTGAAGCCAGCTGCGAGGTCCTCAAGGGCATGAATTGTAATAAAGATGAAACGATAGTGGCAAAGTGTTAACGAGAAACAGATAACGACAAATGTTTGATGGAGAATAGCTTATAAGGTGGCTTATCTCGCGCTATAAATTTGGGGTCTCTGATTGTCACAGTAGCAAAACCCGGTGATTCACAAACGAAGAAGCAAAAACTCACCCTCTTCTTCTTCTTTTTTTTTTTTTTTTCTCCACAATTTTAATATAACAATGGATTTCATTCCCTTCATATTCTCCTTCAAACGCAGAACCACTCTCTAACAGTTTCCAAATTCCTCCGTTTTCTTTTTTTCTTTTTCTTTTCATTTTCCACTTCAAAAAAATAAAGGAAATTAAGAAAAAGAAGAAAAAGAAGCGAGATGAGGTTTTTCTTCGAGTTCGTGTCTTGTTGCGGCTTGCCGACGCAGCGTTCGCCGGAGCCCGCGGTTCCGGCGAAGGAGGAAGAGAGGTATCTGGTTCCGGCGACTGCCGTCACCGTCGTGCCCTCCCGCAAGAAGATGAGGATGGGCTCGGCGGAGTGGAGGCCGTCGCTGGGGTCGATCTCGGAGGATGTTGCGCCGCCGTCGCCGAGGGATAGAGATAGTCCCCGGAAAGGCGCGGTGGCCTGCGCTGGAAGGGACGCGAAGAAGAGGAGCGCCGGTGGTGGCGGAGCTGCCCAGGTTCGGCACCGGAGTTTCAGCGACAGTTATTACGGGTCAGTGAATAACTGTTTTTCGCGGTTTAATTTAACGGATTATTACAAATACTAACCCTACTGTTTAAGAAAATAGTAAAGGACTTTAATTTTTAACGGCGATAAAAATGAACTTTAACATAAAATTTTGAAAAATAAATTATATTAGCGGTTAAAAAAGCTATTCATCATAATCTAAAATAATTTCATTTCGTCATTCAATCATAATCAATAGAATATATCAAATTTATTAGTGAAAATATATCAACAATCAATAATAATTTATAATTAAATAACGATATAAACTAATATAGATTATTAAATTAAATTTGTTGGTTTTTATAATAAATATATTAGTTGTAATAATAATAATTTTTGATAAATGTATAGTCATTAAGCTCATAAAACTTATCAATTTTTAATCTTACCAAATATATATGTTAAATGGATAAAATTAGAAAAAAATATTTAGAGAAAAAATGAGTATATATTCATAATATAAAAAAGTTATATAATTATTCAATCACAATTTTTCAATTCATTGTGTATGATAGTTTTTAATTTTTAAAATAATTATCTTAAAATAATTTAAATAATTTATAATTAGATTACAATGAAAAATAATTTTATGTTATGATGAACTATACTCATATTTTTTTAAGTAGAAGGATGAAGGATTTTTTTATATATGTAAATTTGACATATTGAAGGATTTCTAAATTGAAGAATCAGGTTCGTATCTCGTACATAGATAGAAAAATCGAGCAATTATAACTGACGTTACGTTTCATTAACTATTTTGTGTGAGTGAGTGACAACTTTTTATGAAAATGAAACTTAAAAATGAAATTTTTAAGAGATATTATTTGTGGGCCAGTGGCTGCTGCACTAAACATTAACCGGTTTAAAAATTGAATTTAGAAGTAGGTACCCAACACTTTTTCTTCTAGGCCTTATTTGCTGATATCAATTATATGCAGTTGACTTATCTATTGAATATATATATATATATATATATATATATTAATAACATTTTAATTTCAAGTTATATTTATTTTATGCATTCAAGATATTAATATTGATTGCGGATTCACGTTATATTTATTTTATGCATTCAATTGATATTAATATTGATAGCAAAGTTTCAACTGTTTACATTTACCCAAATTCCACGCCAAAGTCCAATCCATTGATAACTTGTGGTTTTGTGCAATTTAAAAGTCAATTTACAACACAGGTTAATTAATTTAAGGACTCGAATTGGATTCCCATGGAATGAGGCAATTATTTTCAAAGAAATTTAAGTTTTTTTACCAAACAAATTTTAATTTATGATGCATTGAGGTTGTGGTAATATGTTTATTTTAGATAATTCGAAACTATATATATTATAATATTTATATTTATTTAATTTATTCAAAGTGTAGATTTATACTCGTTATAACTTATAAAGTTCCATCTATTCAAATTTACAACATGACTATTATTAATTTATACCACAGTGCTTTACACATGTAACATGCATGAGAGATACTTAATTGGTTCTTGTCTTGAGTTTTCACTAGTCATATCATGGCCATTCGTATTTTGCGATGCTCTGGTGGTATTATCTTTTTAAATAACTATTGATTTATACTTCAGTGCTTTACATATGTAGCATGCATATTCAGATGCCTTTAAAAAAAAAATGCATATTGAGATATACTTGGTTCTTGACTTGAGTTCAATATGCTTGGTTCTTGACTTGAGTTTTCACTTGTCATATCATTACCATTCGTATTTCGCAATGCACTTGTGGTACTTGCATTCCAATCAATTATGTTAGGGACGATCATAAAAAAATAAAATAAATAATGTAAGGGATGAATTTGATTTGAAGAGTAGTGTAAAGGATGGTCACTAATTAAGAAATTAGTTAATATATGGTTAAAACTTTAATTGTATAAGTAATTTACTGTGCGTACGTATATACTTTATTACAAGTTTAATCGTTAACTGATTATTTTTATATATTCTTTTATGGATTATCCACACTTAATGAGCTAAATTCGTAACAATTGAGCAATCTTTTTAAAATTAGATTCGTGAATAAACTGACGAAGATATTGGTTTAAAGTTTAGTGATATAACCGTAGTTGAATTATGGTTAAATTGATTTTATATTTTAATATTATATAATATTTTAAGCAATAAAATAATATAAAATTATAAAAATCAAGATTTAAAAATTATAAACTAATATAAATGACTAAATTAATATAAATGTTTTATAAGACAAAAATTAAAAATAGTTAACTAATTGATACTTATATGAAATATTTGTATATATATTTTTATTAAATTTAAAGTAAAATATTTTAAAAAAATAAATAAGATCGGTTCAACACCTCTTTTCTGCATTAGTTTAACACTGGGTTTAAATCAATTCTACCAATTCTAAAATATCCTAATTTTTTAGAATGTCCCGATCGGTCACCATGAACTGGTCAATTCAGTCTCATTTTCAAAACTTTACAATAGGGTATGTAATAATAATAAGTTAATTGAATATTGAATTTCTTGGAAAAGTCACTAAACATATGAACTTTATTTTTGGTCTAATTTGCAGGTCAGCACCTTCCATGCCGACGATGATACCAACATTCTCTCCGACGCCATTTATGTTCTAAAATCTAAACATTAGAGTTTAATTTATAATAGCAAATGTGTATATGTATGGACTACTTGAATTGGGGTAAAAAAAAAAAAAAAAGCGCTGTACAGGTGTCATTTTGCATTGTGAATGCCACTGTAGCCTCTTTTTTTATCACTCCATTGATTATAAATGAATACATATTCTTCCTAACCTTGTTTTTCGCTTCCTTGATAAGGGAATTTTAGCAAAATGCTTCCTACATTTTAAAAAGATTGATTAGACTAAAATATAATTTAGATTTTTTATTTTATCAAATTTTAGTTTTAGTTTTTATTTTAAAATTAAGATATTTAATCTTTTTTTTTACAAAATCAATAATTTTGATCACTCCTTTCAAATCATAGTTAACCCAGTGTTTCAACCACCTTTCCAAAGCATTCTTTACTACATACATTCAGAGGTAATCCCCCAATCCTTACCCATATGAGTCTATTATTAGTGAATTAATATATCGGGAGACCATTCCACAATAGACTTGAACAACGCATATAGGGAGGCTTTTCCGTATCCGGGGTCTTTTTTTTTTTTTTTAATTATTATTTGGGGATAGTTTTTAAATTAATCATAAAAAAGAATTCTAAGTCAGAATTTTTTTTAATTTTTTAAACTAAAGTCATAAAAAATTTTACGACTTGAATGTATTTTTTTAATTTACAATTTAAAAGTCATAAGAAATTTTATTTTATTTTTTACAATTTTAAAGAAAAGTCAAAAATATACTCACAACTTGAAAATCCTAAAAATATTTAGGAGTTGGAAGTCCTAATATATTTACAACTTCCTCATCTTTAGTAGTTTTAGTTTTAATTTTTTTTATTCTCTATTCGAAATCGTCAATAGTTTTACCATTTTCACATTTTCAATCTTTTTTTTTTTTTTTTTTATAATTATGTTTTTCTTTTTCTTATACTAACGTCCTTTTCCATCAAAGCTTACGGGAAAAAGAGGTGCAAACGAAGAAAAGTAAGAATGATATTTATATAAATTCAATTTTTATTGAAGTTGTTAAATAATATTTTGGTTAGAATGAACAAACTATAATTTATATATAGGAGTCTGCACAAAATGTTTAACTATTATTAATGACAATTAAATAGACTGGATTTTGTTTTTGTACAATTCCATTTACTGCATGATGTTAAAATGTTAACAAAAGTAATTCTACATATATATGTTTAGATATTTGATTTTACGTTAAATTTAAAATTGGTTTTCAGTTGAAACAAGTAATTTTGTATTAGATAAAACATTATATTAAGTTTTATTACTAATTTATTTTTAAAATAGAATTATTCTAACACAAATTATTTCTTTTTAACATTTGAACATGAAAGTAAAGATAAATTAAGCTGAGACCATATTTTAATTACTAGTTAAACTTATTACATTATTTTTAATATATTTTCCTTTTTATATTTGAATTCCAATAAAAACCATTCACTTATGGCATTTGTTACTTTCTTCTTTTTTATCACAATTTTTTACTATTCTTTCTTTTATAATACAAAATTATTGTCATATTTTTTGAAATGATATTAAAAAGTTATTAAAAATAAATTAAAAATTTAAATATTAAATATATATTTTATGTCATTTGATATTTATTAGTTAATTAATACCAGAATTTATTATACCAAAATTAAAAATAATTAAATGAAAAAATATATTAAAAATAA
>PYAF01003289.1:379431-402884 GCA_007407185.1 Glycine tomentella
CACATTTTTAAAATATAGTATAATTATGTAATAATTAAATTAAGACAAATTAGTATATATACTAATTAGTATATCAATTAAATATTTTTAAGAAGTTTAGTATATTGTTATATACTAATTATAATATTATATTAAATTTTACGCTTAAATATATTTAATAAAACAATGATTTTTTATTTTAGTCCTCGATAAATTAACTTATTTTTTGTTTGCTCATTAATAAATTAACTAATTTTGGTTTAGTTCTTACTAATAACAAATAAAATGTTTTTTTAAGAGAACAAACATAAAATTTGATATTACATAAGGTAAAAAAAAATGAAAAAGATAAAAATTAAAATTATTAGTTTATTAAATAAACGCAGTACAAAAATGTATTGAGTAATTTCTAATTTGACTCGACGGAACTTAGTTTTCACCAAGAAGAAGCTTCGGAATGGAAAAGACGTTCACCTTTCGCTATTTTTTAAAATTGACTTGACTTGATTGGAGGGTTTACTTATATTTTATTTCAACAAGTTTTCTTCCACTTTTTTTGCCGATTGCAATCAGTGACTTCTTCATCTCACTTGATGGGCAAGTTTGATGCGTTTTTGAGCTTCCGCGGAGAGGATACACGCCAGCATATAGTCAGTTTTCTCTACGAAGCTCTCCGAAGAGAAGGCGTTCATGTCTTCTCAGATGAAGATATCAAGATAGGCGAACTAATGAAAACCGAGCTGTGGAACGCTATTGAAGGGTCTCGTGTTTTCTATGTGGTCATCTCGAAGGGCTATGCTTCCTCTACTTGGTGCTTGAGAGAACTAGCACGGATCTGCTACTGCGTTGAAACTTCGCCGAGACGTGTTCTGCCTATTTTTTATGATGTTGATCCATCAGAGGTGCGGAAGCAGATTGGATGTTTTGGGAAAGCCTATGCGAAATGCGAAGAAATATTCAGAGGAGATAAAGAGAGGATGAAGGAAGTGCAGAGATGGAGAGAAGCTCTCACACATGTGGCTAATCGATCTGGTTGGGTTGTTGGAAATAAGTTAGTAATCCTCTCTCATTTCATGATGAATTTTTATTTATTACCTATATCTGCTCTTAGTCATATTTTTTTTCAAAAAAATTTTCAGGTCATACAGTGTGCACATTCCAGATATGGTTCGAAAGGTGACAAATATAATATATTAAATTTGGTCCCACATTTTCAAGTCTTCCAAATGATATAATCTAGTTAGGATGGTATTTGGAGTTAAAGAATAAGCAAAGGTTTTACATTTTGGGTTGGTTAATGATTTCCAAGTTGTCGGAATTTGTGAAATAGGAAAGATAACTATGGGTCTTTCTTTATACGAAAGAATATAGCGTCATTGATTTTTGCTGTTTTAATGATGGTGTAAGCTAGTTTTGTCAAAATGCGAAGTATATTGGAAAGCTGCAACGAGAAAAAAATGCCTAAACTGAAAACAGAGGATGTTATGTATGGTTATGTTCGCTTGGGAGAAAGCAAAGTTGGAAAATAAGGTGTGAGTGCAATCATATCAACTTCATATATATAGAAAATGTGTTCCCCTTGCTCGGTTGCTCGCAAGAGATTTCGATATAATTAACTGACCTAATATTTCTTCAATGCCCACTTCGTTTGTATCCAGAAACACATGTCCCTGCTTCCTTCAACTTCTGGAATTGCATTGCCTTCTAGCACCATCATCCATTTAATAAGGACATATGATGTGTTTGTGAGCTTCCGTGGTTTAGACACACGCAACAATTTCGCTGCTCTTCTTCTTCAAGCTCTCCATAGGAATGGCATTGATGCCTTCATCGATAATGTACATATCTTGAAAGGTGAATTCATTGAATCCGAGCTGTATAAGGCCATTGACGGGTCTCGCAATTTCATTGTGGTCTTCTCAAAGAACTATGCTTCCTCAACTTGGTGCTTGCGCGAACTAGCACGGATCTGCAAGAACATTGAAACATCAACAAGACGAATTCTGCCTATTTTTTATGTTGTTGATCCGTTAGAGGTGCAAAAGCAGAGTGGATGTTATGAGAAAGCCTTTCTGGATTACGAAGAAAGATTCAGAGGAGCTAAAGAGAGGGAGCAAGTGTGGAGATGGAGAAAAGCTTTGAAACAAGTGTCACATCTCCCTTATTTGCATATTCAAAATGAGTAAGTAATCCTCTCTCATTTCACAAGAGAAATTCATTTCTTACATATATATGCACCAAGTTATATACACGTGCATATATTTCGTCGCTTCTCAGTCATGCAGTTTTCTTGAATTTACTATCTCTTTCTAAACTAGACTTGAGAGATATTGAAAAGGTAACATGTTATACATGTTTAATGCAAATACTATTTATAACAGAAGAAATACTGTTATTATGCAAATAGTATTTTAAAACATTAAATATACTGTTATTTTCTTGTCCAACACATGTACATTTTGTTTTGGTTTGCCAGGGTGATGATTTGGAATTCTTCATTCTCTTTAATTTTTCAAGCTACATCATTTACAACAGGCAGAGATCGAAGAAATTCTTCAAGACACACTAAAAATATTGAATTCCAAATCTTCTAGTCTTCCCATTGATGATCTAGTTGGGATGAAATCTCTTGTCAAATAAGTTAACTTGCATAAAATTATTGTTTTGGTTGTCATAGGATACGTGTGTTGGATATGATTCTTTTTCTTTTGGATGTAATGTTTACCATAGGATGATACAATTTCTGTTTCCTTTTTATGAAACTTAAACAAAGCCAGTGAATTTTATGTCTAATAAGCTTTTTCTTATTTGAAATAATTTATTAATGTATAATATTATGATCTTTAACTCTTCATGACTGCATGAAGAGAAGTTGAAACAAAATGATTCTTCATTTGAGTCAATCTGATAAAGTCATCTTTGTTTCCTACTTTCAAGTGATCTGTTTCAGGTTTTTATCTGAACTGACTATGCCCTGTTCTTTGACTCTTACATTTGAGGGCTTGACTTGTATTTTCATGGAGACTGTTACTGGACAAATTGCCTTCATGTGAATAACTTCATAAAAGACATGTTCAGATTCAAAACTTAGAAGCTTCTTGTTATTTTTGTTACTCGAGAAAGGAAACCATGCAACACATATTTCTCATGTGTTCTGAGACTATTCAGATCTGGTATGGGATCTTCAGATGAATGGGAGTAGACATAGTACTCCCTCAGGAGATTAATCAGTTGTATGATCAATTTTCTCTGCTCATTCATGGAAGGAAATGTTGTAGATGGAAGCATTTGTTCTGGCACGCCACATGGTGTTGTATGTGGAACACAAGGAAGAGCATTGCTTTTTGGGAGGAAGGACTTTTTGATGGGGTAAACCTATAGGAAGACATTAAGATCACCCACTACTAGAAAATATGAATTTTAGATGGGTCATTTAATATCATGAAAACCGATGTTAACATTATCGCGATGACATTTTTGTAAATAAAGTGTCGTTAACATCGATTTTAAAATAATCGATGTTGTGAGTTTCCTTTAATATCAGTTATTTTAAAACCGATGTTGTGAGTGTTTTTGATACCCAATCTTATGACAATCTATATCGCCCAAAGCTCTCGATGTCTCGAAGTTTTCCAGATCGGTCTCACGCCTTCACTGTTGCGAACTCCACCTTGGACTCCACCTTTTTCGAACATAGAAGTGACCCATATGGAAGTATATAGATTTTTACAGGTATGATAAGTGGGATCCTGTGCAAGACTATCAATGCTGGATATTTGTTACATTAGGAATAGCTTTTACAACATATACTTTTGCTTACTAAGGTTTTCTCATGAATGTTTGTTCACAACATTTTTTGTCTCCAATCTTGGTATATCCAGTTAGTAGTTGTATAGGTTAACATTCTTGATCTTTTTGTCGGGCCTAATGTTTAGCCTTTTTGGGAGGAGGTTGACATATGCACCGGATGTAAGCTTTTTTTTGCTCTTAGATGGAGGGGTATCGTTATCTGGCATTGTGTTATAGGTGGGTGGGTGCTAGGCACTATGTTTATTGTATATTGTTGCTCTGTTTGTGCCTTTTATAATATTCATTTTGCTGGAAAGAATACACATTTTTCTGTATAGCTGTTTTGTTGAAAAAAATACACATTTTGAAGAATGCATGGTGACAGTGCTGTAATTAAGTTTATTGACAACGAAGACAGTTTTCGAATAATCATCTTCAAATTGTGAGTTTAAAGATGGTTATCCGAAATACAATATTTTTCTTTCTATGAAATTAAGAATCATACAAATAGGAGATTAATGCCCACATTTACACTTTTGATAATACCAATTTTACTAATTCCAACTATTTAATCTATAACTATCTTAACTAATATTTTTCATTTGTTAACTAATTACCCAAGCATGTCAGCACTAAACTAAGTAGAGTTAATGAAAAGGACAAAAAGGAATACTAAAAAATGGTTTAATTACTTTGTGGGTCTCTAAATTTTTAGTTTGGTCCTGAACTTTCTTTTTGTTTCAATCGGCCTGGCCGTTCAACAATTATTTATTTATTTTACTTAGGTTAATTACTAGGTCCAACAAGGACGTAATTAAAAATGAATACAAATTTAAACTAATTAGTATTTATATTAAATTTAAATTTAAATTTAACAGATGTATGGTAATGAAGAGTGAGCCGTCGGAGCATAGTTTTAACTGGAAAGTGGAAGTCAAAGAAGATCCTTAGAAACTGTGAAGAAGCTTCAAAAAGGAAGAGATGTTCCCTTTTTGCTACTTTTTTCCAATTGACTTGACTTGATTTGAGGGTTGCATTATATTTCATTTCGACAAGTTTTTTTTTTTTTTTTTTCCACGTTTTGGCAATTGCATGAGTGGCTTCTAACACCATCAGCCTACGCAGCTCTTCTAATTGCATGTTTGGAAACAATTAGTTAACGCGGAACATAAACTCTCGCTCCACGCGATGACGACATTTGACGTATATGTGAGCTTCCGCAGTTCAGACACACACTACAACGAGGAAGTGTAGAGATGTAGAGAAGCTTTCACACGTGTGGCTAATCTATCTGGTTGGGTTATCGGAAACGAGTAAGTAATATTCCTCTCTCTCATTTCATGAAGAATTTTCATATTTTTACCTATTTCTGCACTTTTCATATTTTGTAAATTTTCAGGTCATACTATGTACACTTTCCAGAAATGGTTCGAAAGGTGACAAATATATTATATTAGGTCCCAAATTTTCTAGTCTTCCATTGCAATGGAATTTCGTGTTAAAGAATAGACAAAGGTTTACATTTGGGGTTGCTTAATGATGTTCAAGTTGTCAAAATTTGTGACATGGGTGTGAATAGGAAAAACAACTATGATCGCACTTTATATGAAAGAATATGTCTTCAATGATATATATATATATATATATATATATATATATACATATATATATATATATATATATATATGTTTTATTGATGCTATAAGCTATTTTCATCAAAAGAAGAGTAATTATATTTGAACACCCACAAATTACAAACGGGAGTCAACATTTAAAATTAAATCAATAACTTATTTCTCTCCTCTCCCTATCTCTCCCTAGGTGTAGACATTTAAAGGGGTATCCAAGCATCATTCACGCTTTGACAAAAGCATAAATTTAATGGGAAGTATTATAGGGTTTATGATATGAAGGGAAGAAAATAGAAAAAAAAAATGTATTGATCGGATGTTTAAAATAGGGAGTGTTCAAATATCATAGAAAAAGTTACATTTTTAGCCCTCTAATTTAATTTTAGATTCAATTTGATTCTCTTATTATTTTAAGGTTCAATTGGTGGTACATTTTTTTTAAAATGATTTACTTAGATCTTTTATTTTTAAAAGCTTCAATCATGTCGTTTCTTTTTTAAAATATCTTCAATTTGATCCTATTTAAAAATAATTTCGGTCTTATTTTTTAATTTCTTTTGAACAAATTGAAGAAAAATGGTACCAAACTGAATCCATTTTAAATAAAATAAAGAACCTAATTGAACTTTATTTGGATTTACAGTAGCTTATACATCATGTTCAACCAACTGAAATTCCTTTGGTACTTAATTGAACCTTAAAATAATAAGAGGACAAAATCAAACCTAAATAATAAATTAGAGTATCATAAAAGTAATTTAACAAAAAAAAAAAAGGATGCTTAAACCACAATTATGGAATTCCACATAATTATATTAGCTTTGCGGAAGGAGAGTATAAAAGCATGTTGGAATGTTGCCAGAAGGGAAAAAAATGCCTAAACTGAAAACAGGGGATGTTAGATATGACTATGCTAGCTTGGGAGAAAGGAAAGTTGGAAAATAAGGTGTGACTGTGAAATATTAGCTTCATATAAGTAGAAAATGTGTTTACATTTCTCCAAGAGATTTTGATATAATCAACCAACCTAATATTTCTTCACTGCCCACACTTGGTTTGTATACAGAAACACTTATCACCGCTTCCTTCAACTTCTGGAATTGCATTGCCTTCTAGCTCCATCATCCATGCAATAAGGACATATGATGTGTTTGTGAGCTTCTGGGGTTTAGACACACGCAAAAATTTCACAGCTCTTCTTCTTCTATTTCTCCATAGGAATTACATCTATGCCATCAAAGATAAAGTAATTCTTCAAGAATTTCTCAACCACCTCCTCCAATGTCTTGAAACTATTATCTTTGAACGAGTGCAACCATCTCTTAGCTTCACCGACCAAAGAAAACGAGAACAAGTTGAGGCGGATGGCATTTTCTGGGACTCTAGCAATCTTAATTGTATTACATATTTCAATGTAGGTAGCCAAGTGAGCGTAAGGGTCTTCATTGGGCAACCCATCGAAAAAGATTGCCATGTATGAGCTGGATGAGCGAATGCGGGTAAGAAATATTTGTTGCTTGAACATCAGGCTGCATAATACTTGTAAAGTACTGCGGCGTTGTGGAACTGGAGTAATCCTCCAACGTTACCCTCTGTGGTTGGTCGTCTGCCATTGGAGGCTCCTCAAAGATAGGAGGATGGTTGTACACAATTAACTCATCCTCCGATGTAAGAGGATGGTTTGAAGATGATGAAGAGGACGAGTCTTCCCTTGTTTCCTTGCCTCTCTTGCCTCCTTCGTGTTGCGTTGTTCCTTCGACAAGTGGCTTCGATTTCTGGATCCAATGGAAGAAGATCATTCGCCTAAGTTTTACCTCACATGCAAGAATGAAAACAACTCGAGAACAATTTAACAAGGTTAAAGAATTAAAATATAAAATAGAATAAAGATAAAGAATAATTGCATAAAAATGAGAGTATACAAATACCAAGTACAAGGAGCAAAGTTCCCGGAAATGACGCCAAAAACTTGTTAACACTTTGGCAAGATACCAATTTGTCCAAGTAGTAATAAAATGGTAAATCCGAGTGTTGAGTCCACATGGACTTTGACAATACTCAATAATTGTAAACTTCTAATTCTAAGCAATTAATGAATTAAATTGATTTTGCAAAATAACAAAGCATGAAATGAGATTCAATCGTACTTTAAACTACAAAACAGAGTAAATACTAGAGAAGAAACGCAAACACTCGAAGAGATGATATGATGGTAG
Organism: Glycine tomentella; assembly: GCA_007407185.1. NCBI lineage: Eukaryota > Viridiplantae > Streptophyta > Magnoliopsida > Fabales > Fabaceae > Glycine > Glycine tomentella. The sequence continues at coordinate 387,047 of PYAF01003289.1, forward strand.
ACGCAGGATACGAAACATATTAGGGGTTTAACTAACCGAAACTACCATTGATGCAATTTTAAAGATTTTTCATTATTTAACATTATTCTTGTATTATCATCGTCTTCTAATCTACTCTAACCATGATTTCTCATGTGAGAGAGCGTAAATCACCTAATTTTACTCCTAATCCCTCAAGAGTTACGTTTAACGATTTGCATTAAGAATAGAGACGAAAACTTTAGGCTAAACAAAATCATTCTAACCCTAAATATGAATCACTTAGATGTTCTTTTTAGTTCTTAGAAAATAAAAATTTTCCATTGCCTAAATCCTAAAACAAAACATAAGCATGGACAATCAAACCACAAACATGACAATAAACTCAGAAAAATAACAATAATATGAAGATAACATTATATAGATAGTAAGAATCATTACATCAAGAGTGTTTGATTGTTGAGCTCCCAATAATAAGTGGTTTAGCCTCTCATTGTCATGAGAGGCTTACAAAACAATGAAAAGCAAAAGACAATGAAGAGGAATGGAAGAAAATGAGAAACAATGATGTGGAAGCAAGCTCCAATGATGTGGGAGAAATGTTTTGCTCCTCTGACCTAGCTACTTCTCGCATGCTCTGTTTTGTGGGTTTCCCGCCTTTTTTTTCTCCTTAAAAGGCAGCCCAACTTATGTTTTTTGACGTGGCCTTGCGCTAAGCGGACAATTATACGCTAAGCGCTCTTGTAGATTCCAACTAGATAAGTGGTCACGTGCTAAGCGAGTTGGTCGCGCTGAGCGCGTTTGGTGCACTGAGCAGGCCTGTCGCACTGAGCACGATGCTTGAGACCCTTAATCCGCCTTCCATGTCTTTGTTGTGAAATTTCTACAAAATATAACCAACACACTATAAATCAATTAATTTTAGCTTTTACTAGATAAAAGCTTAGGAGAAATTAAATTCCTACAATTTAATTCCAAAAAAAAGTGTTAAAAAAGGAAAAACAAGATAATTGCGATGTAATTTACATGTAAACTTTATGTATGCATAGCAATTATCAAAATGAAATTACCCTATTAAATGCATGCATAGCAATTATACAAAAGGATCTTGGATAACATAATTCCCACATTATTGCGCACTCGGCAAGTGTACCGGCCGTACAAGTAATAAAGTGATAAAGAAAAGTATCGTTCCCATGAGGATTATTTGACCAATTAAATTATAAATTAAATTAATAAGTTGGATGACAAAGAAATTGAGTAAAGTTGTTGTTGTGTGTGTGTGTGTAAAATAGCTAAATTAAAAACCTAAATATAAACATGAATATATGGACAAATTATAGAGAATTATAATGATATATGTGGTTAAGTAGCTAGGGCGATCCACACTAAATGCTTCCTACCTTTGTCCATGTATTGTCTACTACCTTCATCAAGCCCAAGTTACTCAAACATGCATCTTCATACAATGATAGCGAAGCCCTACTCCCGTAGTGTTCTTAACCCTTTAACCCATTTTAATACCCTAATTCCTTAGTGATATTGGTTAGGTCAAGCATTAAATGATGCATTAAATGGTTGCAACCATACACTCCTATCCCTAGTTAATGTAAAGCTTGTCACTTTACCCAAGTCCAAGCACAAAGCCCCAATATTCCTATTGTAAACCCCAGCTCTTAGTACCTAACTAGAGTGATCAGTTCCAGAGAGATAGAAACATGCATTCAATAAGATAAAGTGAAATAACTTGATATTAATGAAAGATAGCATCCAATACAATCCCAAAAGAGGTTACATTCAGTGCTTAGCCCTAACTACAGTAAGGAACTAGCCAAACCTCATAATGGGTGGCTGTGTTACAAAATAAAATGGCCTACCTAGCTGAAGCAAGGAAGAAGAAGATGGAGAATCCTCCACTTGAACCTTCACTCTCCCTCAACACTAGCTAAGGCACCCAAGCTTCCTAAAACCCTATTTTATGCTGTTTCCCTCCAAGAGTTCGTGCATTTAATGCTGAGGGTTGAAGTATTTATATTGGATCTTGTGAAGTCTCTGTTTTGCCCTTAAAATGCTGCTTATGTTAACCTGTGGCACCCCTGGCGTGAGTCTGGTGCTGATGGCGCAACATCCAGAAGGACTGGCGCTCTTGGCGTGAACATGGCGCCCCAGGCGCTGGCTGATAGAGAGTTTGGCGCCTTTGGCGCCAATCTGGCGCTCTAGGCACCAAGATCCAGGGAATATGGCGCCTCTGGCGCGGCCAATGACGCTCCTGGCGCGGAATTGCAGAAATGGTAGCGCCCTTGGCGCGGGTGCGGCGCTCCAGGCGCCTCATTCCAGAACAGTTGGCGCTTTTGGCACGGATTTGGCGCTCTTGGCGCCAACCTCCAGTGCTTATGGCGCTCCTGGCGCCACAGCTGGCACTGACGGCGCCACAGCTTCCTTCAGACTTGGCTCTTTTCTTCTGATTTTTGCTTAGTCTTGGCACTTGTAGTTGCTTTCCTGGCAATTCATCACATTAGCTCAATTCATAACACAAAAAGGGGTAATTATCCATGCTTAATGCTCAAATCTTGCTCTAAAAAGCTCAGGAAAACCTTATATGCTAGGCACATATCAAACAATTCCCAGACTTAGATATTGCTGTCCTCAGCAATAAACAAAGTTCAAGTAGGAAGCATGGATCAATTCTCTAGAATCAACATTGACAAAACAATCCCTGAGCTTAAAATGCTACAAATAACTGAACCAAATCAAAACTTCACATAAAGCTTTTCAAATCCATCAAACAATGAAGTCTAACTTGAATACCCCTCACAGATGCAAAATTGACTCAACACTCTAGTGTTTGGGTATTCTCTCAATCCATCACAGCCTTAGGACTACTATAGGCTTGATCTTATTCTCAAGTTCCTATAAAAAGAACACAACATATGCATAACTGATCAAAAGGTCTTAAACAGGTTGTAACTTGGCTTGGCTTACAGGTAGGAGTATTTGGGAAGTGACTAACAACATTGAGATTGAACTTACCATATTTCTTTAAACTTTTTCTCTTCAATCTATTACTTCCTTCCACTTTGTTTTCTTCTTCCTTTTTTTTTCAAGTTGCTAATTTTTTCCTTTTCATTTGTCAATTGGCTTAATTGAATGCCATTCTTTGTTTTTCATCCTTTTTCAGTTTTTCTGAATTCACCTGGATATTTGTATTCTTTTCTTGCAAAACCACAGATTAATTAGCAGTTCAATCCCAACCAAGGTAAGATAATGAATGTGGTTTGATGTATTATCAGGTGATCAAACAAAAGAAGGCTTCAGGCTCAAAGGGTTAGCAAGGGAAATAATTGTAAGGAAGGCTGTTTGGCCCAAGCTTATCAGAACAAAATGCCTTTATCACATCAATCATGCATGCATCAGAGAGAAATAGAACAAGTTCTAGAGTCCTATTGCTGTGAGGTCGCTCTTAGACGAAATTAACTGTTTAAGCCCAAACCTCACAGGCTGTGGTACAAGCTAGACTTATGATGATGTCAGATCGAACAATGCATTCCATTTCGAAATGAATTCAGTCATACAAGCATTAACATGCTCAGTTCAAGTTTCATACAACATCAATTCATGGTTCATATCACCAATGCTTTCCAAAATCCAATTCACAATTGACTGTTCAAGCAAATCTAAATCCGGGACAGGCATGCCTTAGCAAAATTGTCTAAAATGTACATCTATGGTTAGGTTAAAATTAGACGCAAAATTAATTGTAGTTACTATTGGTATAGCTTCACAAAAAAAATTTCTTTCACAAAAAGTATCTGACCAAAAAGTATCTGCCTACGGTTTATTTTTCACTAAAACAACGCATGATTAACAAAAAGACGCGTGTTTCCTCAATTAACGTGCCCCTATTCCCAGATTTAAATAAGTTGCTGTCCCCACCAAATTAGACGCATCAAACACAAACATACAACACGTTATGTGAGGAAACAAGCTCATGCATAATAAAGTACTAAGCATAGCAGAAATGTCATATATACGGGCACGCACTGACGGTGCCAACAGTAAGCAAAAGTGTCATGTACTGAATGTAAGGTGCATAAAGAGTAAATGACATGAAAATAAAGCATAAGTAAAATAAAGAGGTAGAGATCAAGAAGGATCAGTGAGTCTGGTCCTCATCCATGGTGTTAGGATCATCTGCTTAGGGGATGAAGATGCCTCTGGTGTAGGAAGTGCAAAAGCCAGGGGAGGCGGCTGTGGTGGAGATCCATGGGGGTCGATAGAGAAATGCTGGCACAGAGCAGTGAGCATGCAGGTCTGAGCGTCCATCTACTCTGCATCCTCTGGGTGGTGGCGGTCAGTTGGGCCATCTGCTGTTGCATCCTCACATACGTCGTAGAATCTTCAAATATGGCTCCCGGTGAGGTGCCTGGCTAGATACAGCAGGGGTATCCTGTGGTGGTGGCGATGGTGCTGCTGGCTGCTGGGGTGATGCTGCTGGTGGTGGTGGTGGCAAATGTGGGAAGACTGGGACCTCTGGCATGGGCTTCTCCTGACCCTCGCGAGGTCCGTACCTCGGGCTCCGGGCAGCCATCTCCTCCTGGGAAAGGTCAGTAGCACGGAGGAGCTGGTCCTGAAGGGTGCGCCGTACTGAGTTCTGGTAGACCTTCTGCATCAGAGTGGTCCCTAGCGACACATCCAGGGGCTTGTCGTCAGGAATCTCCAAGCCCGCGTGCATGCAGAGGTGGGAGATGAGGGAAGAGTGAGCAAGAAGAGAACGGGGGCTGCCATCCTGGATCATGTGCAGGATACAGTCCGAGAGAGCATAAGAGATATCAAGGTTGATATCTCTCTGCAGGACGTACAGTAGGCAAGCCCTCTCCACATTCACATCCGTCAGGTTAAAAGATGGGAGAATGGTGGAGTTCACAAACAGATGCCAGAAATCCGACTCCAGATGAAGCTCGCTACGCCTGAGCTTCTCGGCGACTAAGTCTGATCCAGTCTTCATCTTCCATGCGGAGAATCGACTGGTGATCCCTCGACGGAGCTCATCAGCTAGGGAGGGCATGTCATCCCTATAGGTGGCGCGGCCAGTGCATGGAAGAGGCTGCATCCAGTTGAACCGGTTCATGAACCCACAGCTTCGGAGGTCGTCAAAGGAGGTCCGCAGGAAGTCTTTAATGAATTCGTGGTCGAAAGGAACGACCACGCCTCTGACCGAGCTCTGTCTCTGCCGCTCAACTGTTGGCCGGTCCACATTAGCCAGAAACTCCTTCAGAATGGAGCTCGAGCTAGGCTCAGCAAAGCTCACCAGTTTCTGCCACTGGCGGCGCTCGATCACTTCCCGGATGAGGGAGTCTTCTGGTAAGCCCTCCCAGTCAATGGTCCGCTCCGGAATAATCTTCTTGGGCTCGTACCATTTGTCGAAGCGCTCCTGGTTCTCCTTGGTCCGGAAGCGGCCTTCATCAAACCCTGAGGTGCATGGCCTCTTGCTGCTGGTAGCCCTTGTGGTGGTTTTCTTCTTACCAGTGTCCACCTGTTTACCCTGAAATGGAAAACCACATCCAGTATACCATATGTTCAACAAATGATCAAAACAGCTCAGGCCTAAGCAATGGACCATGGGAATTCCCAGCTGTTAGGATAGATTATATTGAGCACAATGCACTAATCCAAGCACAAGATAAACGCACAATCACACAGATAATACATTTGTGCATATTCAGATACATGCTGGGATTCCCAGATTTATTCGAAACCATATGGCCCACAAGGAAGTTTACAAATATGCTTAATGATTTCAAACATTCATTCACATGTAGGGAACATAGAAAAGCAATTAGGGTTCAGTGCAGACTATCATTCACAGTTCATGACTCTAAGCTTGTTTTCAGCACCAGTGTTAGAATTGATCAATTTCACAGCAAAATGGTACTATGAATGCGGTGATCAAATGTGCTCAGGGATTTGAAGAAAATTGACAAAAAGGTAAACCATTTTTCATGCAACAGGGTGAAATTCAATTAAAAGCAATGCATATATCAGATCATACCAAATTGCAATGGAATTCCCAGATTTGGTTTAGATAGTATGGTTATGCTCACGATCAAAATCACAAAAGCATCATGAATGTAACAGTAACGAACTGTCATATTTCAAACACCAGGGCCAGATGGTATACTGGTATACCAGAAGGTTCAATTGGAAACTACCATTCCCAGATTTATGCACATAGAATAGCCTCTTATGGTTATGCAACAATCAATCCATGACAACTTCCAACAATTGCTTGAATAGCATCAACATGGGGAATAATGAACAGAAAACTATTGAATCGTCCCATGCAAGCATATTCTGAAGATAAAATCAATTTAAACTCAACACTTGTCAATGAGGTCAAACAAAATTCTGCAATAAATCTCAGAGGATGTATGAATGACCAATTGGTATCACATTCAATGCATTGCAGAGACCTATGGCTAAAGGTGTCTAGGATACATGCAAGTTGCAGTCACAACACCATATAGCAGCCTCATATATTCCATGAGTTATACTCAACATATGACTAAACTGAATTTAGGAAAGCTTCAGGTAAACGAGTAACCTAGGGACTATTTGATAGTGCAACCTAATTACAACATGCATCACAAACACAACTTCACATTAGGGTATACATCAATGTGCTTTCCTATGCAGACATGCCAAACATGATTCCCAGGTTTGGAAATGATCATGCTCAAACTAAGGATCTATTAAACACATAGGGAAACCAGGGAAGCCATTGACAATATAGAATGACAACTAAAATCACAGCCACATCATGAGATATGCACAATTCCCAGATTTACTTTTTGGCATACATAAACAATCTCACCAAGAGCATTCAAATGGAAAACCAGTATGTTCAGAATAAACCACAATGGCAATTGATAATGAAGCTTGAACCTAAGGTATGACAATACACTCATGGAACCAAGCAAATGAGTGAACGTGCATTAAAACAGGTTTAGCAGCAACTGAAATCACTCAAGACCAGAGTTGTGCCAAATGACAATCACAAGGAATTCCCTACAGACGAATCTGATCTATTGCACATCAATTAAGCACCCCAAGCACGCAATTTTATCAAAATGTTCAAAACCCCTTTTTGCCCTAACCCTAAACTAGCAAGGACCTGGTCCCAAAGCATCCCAACTCAGGCTTTAAAAAGAAAGACATACCTTATCTTTAGCCATAGCAGAAAACGCAAAGGAGACCCACAAAGACCAACACGCACAGCCTTGAATTGCCACGCAAAGGAAGCTTGTATGGGAAATGTGAGGGGAAGGTGGTGAGCGTGTGAAGGCGGAGGCTTGGATGAACTATGAAGAGAGTTAGGAGCAGATGAGGGGGAGAGGGAGAGAGATACGAGGTGCTCTAGAGGAACGAAAGGTTTGGGAAGAATGTGAAGAGAGGAAAGTTTCCAAATTTAAAAATAAAACAACGCCCTAAGTGTGGCACTAATCGCGCCATTTTCGCGCCAAGAGCGCGACTTCACAGAATCAATGGCGCTGATGGCGCCATACTCGCGCTGAGAGCGCCTTGTAAGAATTACGAAGCCAGGCCGTGCCATTAGCGCCACCATGGCGCCAAGAGCGTGGATCTACAGACGCAACAGCGCTGATGGCGCCAGTCTCCTGCCAAGAGCGCGGGACTCCAGAAAGATTGGCGCTGATGGCGCCAAGGTGGCGCTCCAGGTGCCACCTGTACATGCATTTTGGACTTTTACAGGCCCAGAATCACCAAATTCTTATACCAAATGTAAAATAAAGCTATAAATATAATGCATTCATGAAAAACGTAAACAATAACAACAATAAACACCAAAAGACTGAAATTGGACAAGTACATGAAAGCTAATGGAATTTATCAACAATAGATGCACAACTAATGATCTATTCTAACCTAAAACCAGACTAAACATATCACTAACACACAATTGAGTTGCCTCTCAATAAGCGCTTGTTTAACGTCACAAGCCTGACGGTTAATCCGCTAAGGATTAGGGGAGCTCAAAGGGATTGCCACATCATCTCTATTAACTAGACCACCAAAATATGGCTTCAGCCGCCATCCATTAACCTTGAAAGGTCTGTTGGTGTCAAGAGGAGAGATTTCAATGGTCCCGTAAGGAAATACCCTGACAACCACGAAGGGTCCAGACCATCTTGATTTAAGCTTACCAGGAAATAGCCGCAACCTTGAGTTATACAACAATACTTGCTGCCCCGGCTCAAACTCCTTGGGGTGAATTTTCTTGTCATGCCACTTCTTAGTTCTTTCTTTGTATAGCTTGGCATTTTCATAAGCTGCAATTCTAAACTCATCCAATTCATTCAATTGTAATAAACGCTTTTCATGAGCTTTGGTGAGTTCAAAATTTAGAAACTTAGTGGCCCAAATGGCCCTATGCTCAAGTTCAACGGGAAGGTGGCAAGACTTACCATAGACCAATTGGAAGGGAGACATACCTATCGGCGTTTTGAAAGCCGTTCTGTAAGCCCAAAGTGCGTCATCTAGCTTCTTGGACCAATCTTTTCGCGAATTCCCAACAGTTTTCTCCAAAATTCTATTCAGCTCTCTGTTGGAGATCTCAACTTGGCCACTGGTTTGTGGATGGTATGGTGTGGCCACCTTGTGTGTGACTCCATATTTGGCAAGCAGTCCTTCAAGTTGTTGTTACAAAAGTGTGTTCCTCCATCACTGATGATTGCTCTGGGGACTCCAAAGCGTGTGAAAATATTCTTTCTCAAGAAGGTGGACACCACTTTTGCATCATTTGTAGGTAGGGCTACTGCTTCAACCCATTTTGAGACATAATCCATAGCCACCAAGATGTATTGGTTGGAGTATGACTTGGGAAATGGTCCCATGAAGTAAATCCCCCAAACATCAAACAACTCCACTTCCAAGATGCTGTTGAGTGGCATTTCATCTTTACGGGAGATATTACCCGTTCTTTGACACCGATCGCACCTCTCGACAAAGTCTCTAGCATCCTTGAAGATGGTTGGCCAATAATAGCCACTTTGCAACACCTTGTGAGCTGTTCTATTTCCTCTAAAGTGGCATCTATAGTCTGAAGCATGGCAATGCCACAACACCTTGGGCACTTCGAACTCTGCAATGCACCTCCGAATGACACCATCAGCACATTGGAAATAGAGGAATGGACTATCCCAATAGTACCTCTGGGCATCATGCAAGAACTTCTTCCTCTGCTGCCATGTCAATTCATCAGGAATTGCCCCCACAGCTTTGTAGTTGGCCATATCAGCAAACCACGGAGCCTTGGTGACAACCATCATGTGTTCATCAGGAAATGAATCATTGATCTCCAGCTGTGGACTATCTTGGAGTTCTTTCTCTTGGATTCTTGATAGGTGGTCAGCCACTCTGTTTTCTACACTCGCTTTGTCCTTAATCTCCAAATCAAATTCCTAAAATAGGAGCATCCACCTCAACAAGCGTGGCTTGGCATTCTGCTTAGTCAACAAGTACTTCAAGGCAGCATGGTCAGTGTAAACAATAACTTTAGACCCAATTAAGTAAGAACAAAACTTGTCTAAGGCATAAACTATTGCTAGCATTTCTTTTTCTGTGGTAGCATAATTCACTTGTGCGTCATTCAAAATTTTGCTAGCATAGTAAATGACATGCAACAGTTTTTTCTTACGTTGGCCTAACACAGCTCCTATAGCATATTGACTAGCATCACACATAAGCTCAAACGGTAAACTCCAATCAGGGGCAGTCAAAACAGGTGCAGTGGTCAATCTCTCTTTAAGCACATTAAAAGCATTCAAACAATTAGCATCAAATTTAAATTCAGAGTCTTTGACCAACAATTGGCTAAGAGGCTTAACTATTTTAGAAAAATCTTTAATGAATCGCCTATAAAACCCTGCATGACCTAGAAAACTACGCAGACCATTCACATTAGCGGGTGGAGATTTTGTGACCCAAAACTATACCATCACGTACCATGAAATGACACTTTTCCCAATTAAGAACGAGGTTGGTCTCTTGACACCTCTCTAAGACTTTAGACAAGTTAAACAAGCAGGCATCAAAGCTAGACCCGAACACAGAGAAATCATCCATAAACACCTCTAGAAATTTTTCTACCATATCAGAGAAGATAGAAAGCATACACCTTTGGAAAGTGGCTGGTGCATTACAAAGACCAAAAGGCATCCTTCTATAAGCGAAGACTCCAAACGGGCAGGTGAACGCTGTCTTCTCCTGGTCTTCAAGTGCTACCGGAATCTGGTTGTAGCCGGAGTATCCATCCAAGAAGTAATAATACTCATGGCCGGCCAACCTCTCTAGCATTTGGTCGATGAATGGAAGTGGGAAGTGGCCTTTCCTTGTGGTGTCATTCAACGGCCGGTAATCCACGCACATCCGCCATCCGGTGATAGTCCTAGTGGGGATAAAGTCATTGTTATCATTTTGGATCACCGTGACCCCACCTTTCTTGGGCACAGTTTGCACCGGACTAACCCATGCGGTATCCGAAATCGGATAAATCATACCTGCATCAAGAAGCTTCACAACTTCTTTTCTGACCACCTCCTTCATCATCGGATTAAGCCTTCTTTGTGGCTGCCTAACTGGCTTCACATCATCCTCCATTAGAATTTTGTGGGTGCAAAATGAAGGATTAATGCCCTTCAAATCTGATATAGACCATCCAATGGCGGATTTATGCTCCCTCAGCACCTTGATAAGCTTGGCTTCTTCCTCCTCAGATAAACCTCTATTAATGATAACGGGGTAGGTTTTATCTTCCCGCAAAAACACATATTTGAGGCTGCTGGTAACTCCTTCAACTCTAGCTTTGGTGCCCCATGGTCAAGGTCAGTGTCATTCTTCTCCAAAACCTCCACTGCTGCTTCCGTTACTTCTTCAATGACAGCCACATCTTGAGCCTCCATAATCTCTTCAAGTTCTTGCTCGGGAGACTTGTCTGTGTGAATCAAGGCATCTAGCACATCAATCCTAAAGCAATCATTCTTATCAAGAGGAGCCTTCATAGCATCAAAGACATTGAACACAATTGATTCATCAAACATCCTCAACTCTAGTTTTCCTTCAGCCACGTCTATGATAGCTCTAGCCGTAGCCAAGAATGGCCTACCTAGAAGAACAGGTATCTCCCCCTCTTCCATGTCAAGAACTATAAAGTCAGCTGGGAAAATAAATTTATCTACCTTGACCAAAATGTCTTCAATGAACCCACTAGGTCTTCTCAAGGATCTATCAGCCAATTGCAGAGATACCCTGGTAGGTTTCAACTCAGAGATGCCTAATGATTTACATATTGAAAGAGGCATCAAGTTAATACTTGCACCAAGGTCACATAAAGCCTCACCCACATTAACATTACCTAAGGCAATAGGTATGTTAAAACTTCCTGGATCCCGGAGTTTAGGTGGAACACGACTTTGGATGATGGCACTGCATTCTTCAGTCAAGACCACTGTCTCACATTCTTGCAGCTTGAGCTTTTTAGATAACAAGTCCTTCATAAACTTAGCATAATTGGGCATATTAGCCAAAGCTTCAGCGAAAGGAATGTTAACTTGCAACTTTTTAAACATTTCCAGAAATTTGGCATATTACTTTTTCTGATTCTGCTGCTTTATCTTCAAAGGGTATGGAGGTTTTTCAAATCTGGAAAAATCCAGAGGCTTCTTGGTTTCAGCTGAGACTTTTTCCTTCTCTTTCTCTTGCTCCTTTGAGTTGCTAGATGGTTCTTCTCTCTCAGGTTGTGCAGCAGCTGGTGGAATCTCCTTCTCCTCCTCTTCTCTATGCACCACTTTGGTCTTCTCCTTAGGAGTAATGACAATTCCACTCCTAGTGGTGATAGCTTTGGCATGTTCCCTAGGATTGACCACTGTATCACTAGGGAATTGACTAGGTGGTCTCTCAGCTAGTTGCCTTGAGATTTAACCAATTTGAGTCTCCAGGTTTCTAATGGATGCACCTTGGTTCTTCAGCTGAGATCTTGTTTCATTCATAAAGGCATCCATGTTCTGGATATGGTCATTTGTGGTCTTGGCCAGCTGCAACATAGCTTTCTCTAGCTCTGATGACTCCTTGGGAGGGATGGGAGGCGGTTGTAAATAGTGGTTAGACTTGTAGTCCAACCCACCTCCATGTGGTCTTCTTGGATAGCTACTACCACTCCCAGAAGCTTGATTGTAATTTCTTTGATAACCTTGTGGTGGCCTTTGGTCATATCATACTCCATTCACCTGAATTGGGTCGGCCCCCACCAAGGTTGGACAAACATTAGACTCGTGGTCCCCTTGGCAATACTCACACACAACTACGCCTGCTTTGATTGACAAAGCTTGAGCTTTGGAGACCTCTAGCTTGTCAATCTTAGCATTGAGGATGGCGAGCTGCTGTGATAGGAGTTTTTGCTCAGCCAACATTGCGTCTGTATTACCCAGATGAATGACTTCCCTCTTAGGCTGAGATGCTATGATCTCATTTTCAGTTCTTGCCAAAGATTCAATCAACTCATATGTCTGGGCTGTAGTCTTGGATCTTATTGAGCCTCCAGCTGCGCACCTTCTTCCCAACTGGCATGTCATATTGAGGACATCGCCGGATGAGCTCTTGAAATCTGTTCCATGCCGCACATAAAGTTTCTCCATGGAGCTGAGTGAAATTGGTGATCTCATTCACCAAGCGGTTGTACTTCTCCATGGAAAAGTATTGAGCGAAGAATCTTTCCATCAGCTCATCACAAGTGGTTATGTTATTTGAAGCTCGACGGCCCAACCACCTGAGTGCCTTTCCTTTTAGAGAGAAAGGAAAGAGGCGTAGCCGAACAACATCATCTGTTACTCCTTGATGGCGGATGGTGTTGTAGATCATCATGAATCGATCAACAAAGTCGTGAGGGTCCTCATCATCCTCACCACCAAATTGATTTTTCTCCACCAGGCTAATCAGAGACGGGTGGATGTCGAAATGGTTCGCTTGTATTGGTGGTCTGACAATGCTGGAGGCAGGTCGGACGAACAAAGGAGCAAAGATGTTCTCCATGAGTTCATCCTCCGGCCTCGGCTGATCACGATTTGGGTCAGCCATATCTAGTTCCTCTTCTGATTCTTCTTCTTCTTGAGGTCTAGAACTAGATACTTCTGCTTCCTTCCTTTGCCTTGCTAACTTTCGGTTTCTCTTAGCAGTCTTCTCAATCTCCAGATCAAACTGAAGATTAACGGGGTCAGCGGTACCTCGCATAAACTCTGGAAGCAGGTTAGTAACAAAATAAATCCAACCTTAAAGATAAAATATTATAATGAAATTGGCTAAAACAATCCTTGACAACGGTGCCAAAAACTTATTGCGCACTCGACAAGTGTACCGGCCGTACAAGTAATAAAGTGATAAAGAAAAGTATCGTTCTCATGAGGATTGTTTGACCAATTAAATTATAAATTAAATCAATAAGTTGGATGACAAAGAAATTGAGTAAAGTTGTTGTTGTGTGTGTGTGTAAAATAGCTAAATTAAAAACCTAAATATAAACATGAATATATGGACAAACTATGGAGAATTATAATGATATATGTGGTTAAGTAGCTAGGGCGATCCACACTAAATGCTTCCTACCTTTGTCCATGTATTGTCTACTACCTTCATCAAGCCCAAGTTACTCAAACATGCATCTTCATACAATGATAGTTAAGCCCTACTCCCGTAGTGTTCTTAACCCTTTAACCCACTTTAATACCCTAATTCCTTAGTGATATTGGTTAGGTCAAGCATTAAATGATGCATTAAATGGTTGCAAGCATACATTCCTATCCCTAGTTAATGTAAAGCTTGTCACTTTACCCAAGTCCAAGCATAAGGCCCCAATATTCCTATTGTAAACCCCAACTCTTAAAACCTAACTAGAGTGATCAGTTTCAGAGAGATAGAAACATGCATTCAACAAGATAAAGTGAAATAACTTGATATTAATGAAAGATAGCATCCAAGACAATCCCAAAAGAGGTTACATTCAGTGCTTAGCCCTAACTACAGTAAGGAACTAGCCAAACCTCATAATAGGTGGCTGTGTTACAAAATAAAATGGCCTACCTAGCTGAAGCAAGGAAGAAGAAGATGGAGAATCCTCCACTTGAACCTTCACTCTCCCTCAACACTAGCTAAGGCACCCAAGCTTCCTAAAACCCTATTTTGTGATGTTTCCCTCCAAGTTCGTGCATTTAATGCTGAGGGTTGAAGTATTTATATTGGATCTTGTGAAGTTTCTGTTTTGTCCTTAAAATGCTGCTTATGTTAACCTGTGGCGCCCCTGGCGTGAGTCTGGCGCTGATGGCGCAACATCCAGAAGGACTGGCGCTCTTGGCATGAACATGGCGCCCCAGGCGCTGGCTGATAGAGAGTTTGGCGCCTTTGGCGCCAATCTGGCGCTCTAGGCGCCAAGATCCAGGGAATATGGCGCCTCTGGCGCGGCCAATGATGCTCCTGGCGCGGAATTGCAGAAATGGTAGCGCCCTTGGCGCGGGTGCGGCGCTCCAGGCGCCACATTCTAGAACAGTTGGCGCTTCTGGCGCAGATTTGGCGCCAACCTCCAGTGCTTATGGCGCTCCTGGCGCCACAGCTGGCGCTGACGGCGCCACAACTTCCTTCAGACTTGGCTCTTTTCTTCTGATTTTTGCTTAGTCTTGGCACTTGTAGTTGCTTTCCTGGCAATTCATCACATTAGCTCAATTCATAACACAAAAAGGGGTAATTATCCATGCTTAATGCTCAAGTCTTGCTCTAAAAAGCTCAGGAAAACCTTATATGCTAGGCGCATATCACACATCTATTAAATGAGCTTGGTAGAAAGAAGAGAGTAGATCTGCTAGGGATTTTATTTATATAATTACATTACTTCACTGCCCACTATTTTTTGTATCCAGAAACCATTGACCTTCCTTTGCATCTTCAGTTCACAGCATTTGCAATGGCTTCTAACACCATCACCCAACGCAATTCTTCTTCATCTCATGAGATCAGGACATATGACATGTTTGTGGGCTTTTGCGGTGAAGACACACGCTAGAACTTCATTGCTTTTCTCTTTGATGCTCAGTAAAAATGGAATTGATGCCTTCAAAGATGATACACATCTTAAGAAAGGAAAATCCATAGCACCTCAGTTGCTACAGGCCATTGAAGGGTTTCACCTTTTCATTGTGGTCCTCTCAAAGAACTATGCTTCATTTACCTGGTGCTTGCGTGAACTTTCACACATATGCTACTGTATTAAAACATCACGAAGACCAGTTCTGCCTATTTTTTATGATGTTGATCCATCAGAGGTATGGAAACAAAGTGGATATTATGAGATAGCCTTTACTGAACACAAAACAAGAATCAGAGAAGATAACCAAAAGATGGAGGAAGTGAAGAGATGGAGAGAAGCTCTCACACGAGTGGCAAACCTCACTGGTTGGGACATCCGAAATAAGTAAATAATCGTCCCTCATTCTATGATGAATCTTAATCTTAATCATAATTTCACCATTTCTAACTTTCTAACTCTCTAGGTTTTATTAAATTTACTATCCGTTTGAAAACTACAGTTGAGAGAGGTTGAGGAGGTAACGCGCAAACTGAGTCCAAATTAATACATGCTTAATTACTGCAATAGTATTTAAAATATCAACAAGAATATTGATATTATCTTAATCTTAATCTTAATATCAACAAGTAACCCTCTCTCATTTTATGATGAATCTTAATCTTAATCATAATTTCACCATTTCTAACTTTCTAAGTCACATGGTTTTATTAAATTCAT
>PYAF01003289.1:408808-439564 GCA_007407185.1 Glycine tomentella
TAATTGTTGTTTTTATTTTTATTATAAAAATTATGTTATTTTATAATTCAGAAATTTACAAATTAATATATGTTTAATTAAGGTATTATATGATTTTATTTGATATATTTTATAATGTATGTATTTTTATGTTAACATTTGTATTTGAAAAGAATTAAATTAAAATTTTGATAATAATATTCAATTATTGTTAACAAAACTTAATATTTGACATAATAATATCTTAATGATTTTTGTTAACAATTATGACAATATTATGAACATAATATAATTTAGTAATAAAATGATTGTTAAAATTAAAACAATATTAGAAATGAATAATACAAATGAAATTAAAATATATAAACTATAGATAATATTAACCGTTGACTTCCTTATATGGACAGTTACTACGATTATGTCCTTCAGTTCTACATAATGAACATTTCTTAGGCCTATTTGGAATTGGTTCGTCCATTTCATTATGTATACGAGTAGTGGCTGGCCTTCCCGATATCTGACGTATTTTTGAAGAATCAGGCATAAAATATGGACCTACATATTGAGGCCATTGGTCTTCGCTACCAAGGGAGTGAAAGTGATGTTGATAAACTTTGTAAATGTTTTCCAACTTATATACAGGGTCAACAAAGTCATCGTAATTTAAATTGCAAGAAGCGCACGCTGTAATTGCCTGCGAGCAAGGAATTCGAATGGCCTGAAATTGTCCACAATCACATGACCATTCGTTCAATTTGACAGTGCATGCCATTGCTCGTCGCCCAAGTCGCGTGTTTGCAATTTCTTGAACCATAAACTCCCCCGTTTCTCGAACGTACATCCTCACATAATGTGAGGTTGCAATGTGTCGATTTTCTTGCAACATGACAACTACCTCTTCTGAGTACCTATATCCTGCCTCTATGATGGCCATGATTTTCATGCCATTACTAACAAATGAATCATTTATTTTATTAAATGTTTCATTCACTAAGGCAGTAATAGGCAATGCTCGAGCTCCTTTCAACACAGAATTCATACATTCGACAAGGTTGGTAGTCATGTGGCCATACCATTTTCCTTCATCATATGCCTGTGTCCATTTATTCTTGGGAATCTGGTCCAACCAATCTGCTGCAAGTGGAAACTCAGATCACATTATGACTAACTTTGCCTCAAACCGAGATTTTCTCAACTCGTATCCTATGGCAAAATAAAAAAAATAAGGATTAATTAGGTTAATGCATAATAATGTAAGAATTTGATTTATGAAATGTTTAGAAGATTACCCATATTTATGACTTGTTTTTTTAAGTCAATATTACTAAACTGTTTGTTAAAATTTGAAGCAATGTGGCGAATGCAATAGACAGAAGATACATCTGGTGTAGTCCACCCAACTCTGTCTGATCGTAAAGCTGCTAGCAAACCTGTTCCCCTGTCTGAAATAATACACAAATTCGGTTGGGGTGTAACGTATCTTCTTAAATGATGCAAAAATCACATCCAAGCTTCTTTGTTCTCGCTCTCAACAATTGCAAAAGCAAGTGGAAAAATGTTTCTACTACCATCTTGTCCAATGGCAGTCAATAAAGTACCACAGTATTTTCCAGTTAAAAATGTTCCATCTACTTGCATAATCGGCTTGCAGTATTTAAAGCCTTCAGAACACACGATTCAAAATCACCTTAGAAGGGTCATCCTCACCATCTTCCATTGAAATGGATGTTTTGTATTTAACAACTGTACCTGGTACAAAGTGTTGAACTGATGTCATCCATACAGGCAAATGCCTATATGATTCTTCCCAACTTTCAAATGCAAGTTCAAGTGCTTTTTGTTTAGCTATCCATGCTTTTCTGTAGGTCACATTATAACCAAACAGTTGCATCATGTCGACAATCAAGGTTTTAATTTGGATACCTGGATTTGTTTTTACTAAGTGCACGATATTATGAGCAATAACAGATGAGTCTAACCTAACATGATCTTGTGATAAATGTGATGTTGTGCAAGTGTGATGTCCAGTTATTTTTTTCATGACCCACCTTCTACGTAACTTGTTGAACGATGCTCTAGCCCTCCAATGACAACCATTACCATATTCAGTACACTTAACAACATACCTATCACTATTGTTTTCTTCAACATGAAAATTAAATGAATGTACAAAATGAAATTCCTTTATGGCATTCACAGCTGCTTGTTTTGATTCAAACATCATGCCTTCATAAAGGTCATTCATACTCTCACCCACTCTATTCGTAAATGGATTTGAGTACTATTCATCTTCTAAAATTTGGCTATTAATAGTTTCAAAATAAGAAGAAGACTGACTTTCAATTTGATTGCTTGCTTCTCTAGTTTCGTAAAAAGAATACTGTTCATCTTCTTCACTAAATTCGCTAACATTGTCTCTGACTATTGGTTCTTCGCTATCCATCTGTAAGAAAATTTGATTGTAATTTGTTAGTCAACATGTGAAGACGTTAACATGGTAATGAGAATGAGATGATAAAATATGAAGTATATTATTATAAACATACCTGGAAAATCGTAAGGAAGAAATTAAAAGCAAGTGTTAAAGTGTTAATGAGGAAATAGCAAGTATTCGCTGAATCGCTTCAAATGTGGCTTTATAATAAAGATGAATGAACATCAAGCAACATGAATGACAAATCAAATCAAATCAGAAGATTTACATGAATAGTTAAATGATTTGTAATTAAATAAGTATGACAAAAGGTCAATCGTACACACTTGACTTCCATGTACATTTCTTTAATCCTTAATTACTACACTTTTTTTTTAAAACCCAACTTTTGAAGACCCAAAGACCCAACTTACTACGAAAATATTTAAAACCATAAATAATAGTAGTTAATGATAAAACCATTTCTAAAAAACCCTAATTAGTGCACTGTATTTTCTAAAACCCGTAATTACTAGACTCATTTTTTTAATCCCAAATACAAATAAAACCCTAGTTACTACTATACATTTTAAAACCTTAATGAATATTAGTTAATGGTGAAACCATTTATGAAAAAACCCTAATTACTACACTCTAATTTTTAAAACCCTAATTACTACAATATTTTAAAACCATATTATTGTTACCAATTTTTGAAAAGGCTAATTATTAGACACATTTTTTAAAACGTATTTGGTTCATTTTATTTTAAAACCCTAGCCATAAAACCCTAATTAAAGCATGCTTTGTTTAATTATTTTTTTTGCTAAAGCACTATTCACAACACGACTTTAAAGTCGTGTGGTATGTCACGACTTTAAAGTCGTGCTATCCTCCATGAGTTCCTTTATTTTTTAGGCCATTTCCATCTTATTTTTTGAAGAAATCATGGCACTATATACAACTTTGAAGCCGTGCCACTCAATCCGACTTTGAAGTCATGCCATTCAATCCGACTTCAAGCCAAAAATGCCAAAAAAAATAAAAAAAAATAATAGAACAGCAAATATGCATTTAAGCTAAGAAAAAATAATGGAAGGAGTGGAAAAAATAATGGAACCATACAATAATGGAAGAAAGGACAAAGCCAGCTTGCTTGCTCAAATAATTATTAAACCAACTTACAGTTTGATAGGAAATGGCTATTGCACATGCTTTGTGATAGATTTGATTTGAAGCAAGTTGTACATGATATAAAGTATGGTTCAGAGCAGCTTATAGCATAACATTATGTGAGTGTAGCATGCACATGCCTTGGTGATAGATTCAATTTTAGGTTGTACATGATATAAAGAATGGTTCAGAGCAGGTTATAACATTTCGTGAAATGAGTTTAGCCACGTGAAAGTTACACTATGAGATGACCATTCAAGCTGTGTCTAAGAAAAACAATAATGGAACCATGTGAATAAGTTTCAGTTGAGAAATGATTCAACAGAAGTAAACAAAAGCTTCCCACGTGATTCTTACAAAAGAATATGAAAGCCATTAGCATGAATAGTTCATATTTATTTTCAATGACATTTTGAATTGCTAAAGACAAATGAATGAATAGTATGTGACTATTCTACTTCTGAAAGGCATGACCATGAATAGTTCTTATTTATTTTGAAAGGCATGTCACGTGAATTGGAAAGATACTAAAAGCTAGGATATTTTAAATGGCTAAAGACAAATAAATGAATAGTATGTGACTATTCATTTGCTTCTCATTTGGTTTGAACGTGGAACAACAATAATGCCACATTTTTTTAAGTTGCCTACTATAATAAACTATGTTAAAGTGATTTTCATACACTTGCTTTTCTACTTAGAAGCTTGCTCCTTCATATTCTCACGAAGCTTACTGCTATTTTCATTTACTTGCTCTTCCATTCACTAACCCTCGTTCATCATTCTCACGAACCTAACTTCTATTTTCATTTACTTGCTCTTCCATTCACAAATGCTCCTTCATCATTCTCACGAACCTTACTTATTTTCTCCAACCTCATTTGTTTGACTCTACTTCTTCTTCATAAGCAATGGCAAACACCCAATCTGGTGGACCTATTGATGAGTCTTTGTTACGCTTACAAGAAAACCATATTTCAAGCTTAGTTTGGCAAGGTGAAGAAAGAATGATTCATCCGAGATTGCATTATGTTTGGGCTATAAGACACTTTGATGAATTAGACAATCGGGTGAAAAACGCAATAACAGAAGTTGGCTTTGGTCATATTATGACTATCGGTCAAGTTGATATCAACCAACATTTGGTAACTGCATTGGTGGAATGTTGGAGAACAGAAACTCACACGTTTCATTTTCCACATGGGAAGGCCACCGTAATGTTGCAAGATATGGCATTGCAATTGGGCCTGAAAATCGACGGCCTTCCATTAACTGGTGGCATTATTGGAGATGTTCGTCACTGTTGTGAAGTCTTACTTGGACTGACTCCACCAGAAAAGTATGTAAAGGGAAAAACTATTTACTTAACTTGGCTACGACAAAATTTTCAACAACTTCCTGATGATGCTGATGATGTTGTCGTTGCACAACATGCTAGAGCTCATATCATGATGCTGATAGGCGGTTGTTTGATGCCAGATACATTTGGTGCACGTGTTCATTTTATGTACCTCCTTCTATTATGAAATTTGACTGAGGCAAGTCACTATAGTTGGGGCGCTGCAGTCTTAGCTTCCCTTTACCGAGCACTAGATCAGGCTGTGAAGTCCTTGCAAACTGAAATAGGCGGATGTCTTTTGCTCCTCCAATCCTGGGCGTGGGACCTTATACATGCCCTTTCTGATGAAGAAGTGCAAGAAGGACTTGGATTTCCTCTTGCACGCAGGTGGTCTCGACCGATGAGTCAAACTAACATTCCGACCAATTCTGTTAGATTGATACGCATGATATTCGACAGACTACAACTGCATGAGGTTCGATTCTTCCTCCTTCATGTTAAATTTTTGTTTATTTTTCCTACTGGTAAAAACATATGTGACAAAATTCTCTTGTATTGCAGTTCTTGTGGACACCTTATGATACACCTGAAATAAGGCCATTAATTAATAACATTGAGGTGTCTATGATAGCTCGTGCAAAAGTCCCTCTTATATGTTTTGCAATTGTGGGATGGCATGCAGTAGATAGGGTCATGAGACAATTTGGAATGCGACAACATATTCCAGATGACCCACCAAACCTGGACCAACTCCACGAAATAGATATAAGAGGGAGAACAGATGTTTATTGGCCTCATCAACATCAGTACTGGATAAATAAATGGAATCATTGGAATGCTTATATAGTTCATGGTGAAATGGATAACGACATCTTGCATGAAAATTCTGAATACATGCAATGGTATATACGTGGAACTAGACGATATATATCGCCTGAGGGGAGAGCATCTTCTGAGGTTTAAATTTTAAAACCCTAATTTTTGTCAAT
Organism: Glycine tomentella; assembly: GCA_007407185.1. Classification (NCBI taxonomy): domain Eukaryota; kingdom Viridiplantae; phylum Streptophyta; class Magnoliopsida; order Fabales; family Fabaceae; genus Glycine; species Glycine tomentella. The sequence continues at coordinate 414,702 of PYAF01003289.1, forward strand.
TATTACTATTATTATTGATAAATATATTTCTAACTTCTAAAATATTAATTTGCAGTACTATCCCGCCCATCACCACCATGAATCACATGCTCAACCCAATGTACCTCCAGTGCATGTTTCTGGATATATGCCCCAACATCATGAACCACATGGTTCTTCTTATCAATCAAGGGGCTTTTCTGGATACATGCCTCAACAAGGTCAACAAAGTTCACAATCATTTGGGTTCGCATCATATACGCCTCAATACTCATTCCAAGTTCCTTCGACCTCAAATGTTTTTCAAGGATTCTCACAAGGGTTTGGAACCACTTTTAATACTCCTCAATCTGCATATAACCTACCACCTTCGTCTCTTGCTATCGTCCATCATTACCCACTCAAATGCAAGACATGGGTGACGACGATGAGCAGGAAAATGATAACAATAATTCAAACAATGATGATGATGACGATGGTGGTGAGGCTGGTTATCATGTTGCTTAACAACACCAAACAATTAGACGTGATCGTCCTAGAACAAGAGGAGGAAGAGGTTCTAGAACAAGAGGAGGAAGAGGTCAACAACAACCAACAAATCCAGTGCAACAAGATGAGAGACCTCGACGCAATTCAAGAAGAACTTGTTGTGGGACATCATCCCACTTTTAAATTTTGTTTTTAAGTATTATGTAATATATTTAAATTTTTGTAATTTTAATATAAGTATTTTGTATTTATATGTTGATAATATTGTCATTGGTAACAAAAATTATTATCATATTATTTTCTCAAATACTAAACAACAATTAAAATAAAAAAAACAAAAATAAATAACAAAACAAAACAATATTTTCTTTTAATGTTTATATTGAATACAAAATAAATAAAATTATACAAAATATTAAATAAAAAAATATATTAAAATTAATGTATTCTTAAATAATAAATAAAATAATTTTATTAAAATTTACTAAACAAAATAAATTAAAAAAATTAAACAAAACGTATCCTAAAAAACCTAAAACAAATTAAAAAAAAAGCAAGAGTCGTATATAATGCCACGACTTTAGGAAAAAAAAAAGCAAAATTTAATGGAAGTCGTAAATTATTATACGACTTCCTAAAAAAAAATGGAAGTCGTATAATAATTTACGACTTCTTTTAAAAAAAATAGAAGTCGTATTTGTTGGCACGATTTTACTTTACGACTTTGAAGTCGTAAATTAAAAATAAACTGCATTAAGAAGTCGTAAAAAATTATCCGAGTTTAGCACAATAAAATAAAAAAATAAAGTCATAAAATTATTTACGACTTCCTATTTAGAAGTCGTAAAAATTTTACGACTTACCCCTTTTCCGTAAATTATTTAAAAAGTACCCCTAATCCGTAAATTATAAAAAAAATACCCCTTTTACGTAAAATCGCCGTAAAGCTCCTTGGTTGCTGCATTGGTGGAGAAGAAAAAATGTTGATTTATGAGTACATTCCCAACCAACACTTGGACTACTTTGCTTTTGGTTGGAGCCTTTATGATTTATTCTAAACATCCATTATTATCGTTCTATTTATATTTTAGGAAATTATATGGATATTGCAACTGCTATACTAAATGTGTGTATTTGACCAGATGAAACCAAAAGAAAGTTGCCAGATTGGTGTAAGCATTTCAACGTTAATAGTGGCATTGCTAGAGGACTTTTGTATCTTCATCAAGACTCTAGGCTGAGGATTATTAAGAGATCTAAAAACTAGCAATATTTCACTAGACTCAAATTTGGATCCCAAAATATCATCCTTTTGCTTGACTCGATCATTTTTGGGAGATAAGTTGAGACAAACACAAATAGGGTTGCTGAGACATAGTAAGGTAGTTTCTATTTTGTTATGATTCCTTGATATTGTTCTGTCAAGGTTATATTATTGTGTTTTGAAATTAATTTTCAATGGTTACATGCCTCCTATGTATGTTGCATGCGGGCATTTCTTCATGAAATCAGAGATTTTAAGAGTAAGCAAAAACAGAGGATTTTCATACCCAGAACACTACAACAATGTTCTAGGACATGTAACCATACTGGTATGACTATGTTGCTAATTTGTATAAAGAATTATTTCTGACCAAATAATTTAACTTTTGCCATCTAAGGCATGGAAATTATGGAGTGAGGAGAGCAAGCTGAACTGTTGGATGAAGTATTAGGAGAACAATGCATGTTCTTTGAAGTCATACGATGCATAGAAGTAGCATTATTATGTGCGTGCAACAAAGACCAGAAGATAGGTCATACATGTCTTCAGTGTTTTAAAATTTTAATGTTGAATTATGATAAATTATTGTCAAAGCCAAAAGTTCCTGGCTTTTACACTGAAATAGATTTTACATCCGAAGCAAATTCTCTGTTAGCAAATCCCATATTGTTCTCAGTTAATTAGGTTTCCATCACAATTTTAGATGTAAGATAGGAAATGGAGGCAAGAAAATGTTAAGGATTCACCTTCTAATTCAGGATATATGATAATTTATTTGATCATAAATGTTAAAGGTTCTTGTACGAGCTCCTACTTTGTTTCAAGTATCCAAAAACAGTATCAGATAAACAAAGAGTTCCATGTATATGAAGATAAGAATTGTTCATTGCCATGAGCAATAGAATGTTATTGTGAAACTTCTCCAGTTCTTGACATGATAAAATTTAGATACCTCCTATTTTTAGCATTTCTAAAAAAATACCATTTAACATCGGTTATTTTTGACATTCCACATCGGTTTTGAACCGATGTTGAATCAGGCAACGTTGAAAGTGTGGAAGTTAACATCGATTTTCAAAACCGGTGTTAACGTAAACTATACAACATCGAATTTTACTAAAAATTGATGTCGTTATCCAATAAATAAAACATAAAAAAATGTAAAAGGTGGAACTTTAACATCGGTTTTCATAATAAAACCGATGTTAGCTTACACTACAACATTGATTTTCAATGAAAACCGATGTCGTTGACATTTAACAACATCGATTTTATTTAGAAAATCGATGTCCTTGTGTATGTAACAACATCAGTTAGGATGTAATTTTTAATAATAAAATTATTCTTTTATTAGAAATTCAATGTATGAGATTTTTTTCATTAAAAAAAAAAACAAACATTTAGGTATTTATTAAAAATGAAAACATATTTTAGCTTTGAATTTATAAGTTCACCACTGCACTAACTCTATGCACACAAGACCTGTTCGTTTTAGTGTTTCTAAAATATTGCTCTTAGTCATATTTTTTTTTCAATAAACAGCACATACTGTGTACACATTCCAGATATGGTTAGAAAGGTAACAAATATAATATACTAAATTTGGTCCCACATTTTCAAGTCTTCCAAATGATATAATCTAGTTAGGATGTAATTTCGAGTTAAAGAATAAGAAAAAGTTTTACATTTTGGGTTGGTTAATGATGTTCAAGTTGTCGGAATTTGTGAAATAGGAAAGATAGCTATTGGTCTTGCTTTATACGAAAGAATATCGCGTCAATGATATTTTTGCTGTTTTATTGATTGTGTAAGCTAGTTTTGTCAAAAAAGCGAAGTTATTGGAAAGATGGAACGAGAAAAAAAATGCCTAAACTGAAAACAGGGGAGTTATATATGGTTATGTTAGCTTGGGAGAAAGCAAAGTTAGAAAATAAGGTGTGAGTGCAATCATATCAACTTCATTTATATAGAAAATGTGTTCCCCTTCCTCGGTTGCTCGCAAGAGATGTCGATATAATTAACTAACCTAATATTTCTTCACTGACCACTTGGTTTGTATCCAGAAACACTTATCCCTGCTTCGTTCAACTTCTGGAATTACATTGGCTTCTAGCACCATCATCCATGCAATAAGGACATATGATGTGTTTGTGAGCTTCCGTGGTTTAGATATACGCAACAACTTCGCTGCTCTTCTTCTTCAAGCTCTCCATAGGAATGGCATTGATGCCTTCATCGATAATGTACATATCATGAAAGGTGAATTCATTGAATCCGAGCTGTATAAGGCCATTGATGGGTCTCGTAATTTCATTGTGGTCTTTTCAAAGAACTATGCTTCCTCAACTTGGTGTTTGCGCGAATTAGCACGGATCTGCAAGAACATTGAAACATCAACAAGACGAATTCTGCCTATTTTTTATGTTGTTGATCCATTAGCGGTGCAAAAGCAGAGTGGATGTTCTGAGAAAGCGTTTCTGGATTACGATGAAAGATTCAGACGAGCTAAAGAGAGGGAGCAAGTATGGAGATGGAGAAAAGCTCTGAAACAAGTGTCACATCTCCCTTGTTTGCATATTCAAAATGAGTAAGTAATCCTCTCTCATTTCATAAGAGAAATTCATTTCTTACATATATATGCGAATATATTTTATCGCTTCTCAGTCATGCAATTTTCTTGAATTTAAAATCTCCTTATAAACAAGACTTGAGAGATTTGAAGAGGTAACATGTTATACATGTTTAATGCAAATACTGTTATTACGCAAATAGTATTTTAAAATATAAAATGTACTATTACTTTCTTGTCCAACATGTTATGTTAATGCTAAGAAAACAACGTAATGCAGAAGAACCGAAAGCTAACCAAAAACAGAGTAATAAGCAGGAGACAACAAACATAGAGAAAAAGAGAGAGGGAGAGAGCAATACGGATTTACGTGGTTCACTCTAAATGAGCTACATCCACGGGCAATAGCTTCTCAAGGATTAATGGAATATTCAGTGTTTTACAAAGAGGTGCTATAATCCCTTTTATAGCAACAAGAATCAATAAAGACCAGTTAGAGGAATGTACCAAAAAAAAAAAATAACAAAGCTAATAACAACTTCTTAACATATCTGAAAAATACACCACTAATATCATAGCTTTAGATACAAGGCATATATCACAATTCTCCACCTTGCACTTGAATCTCAAGCTTAGGTTCTGATACATATAAAACTGTTGCCTGCCTTAGAAGAATTATTTCCACTTATCAACATTAAGCAAGTCCAAACAGTGCATGAACTTGCTTCTTGGAACAAGTTTTGTAAACATGTCTGCTGGATTATGCTTGGTATCAATCTTTTGGACTTTAATCCTCTTCTCTGTTCGAATGAAATGGTATCTAACATCTATATGCTTGGTTCTTTCATGGTGAACCTGATCCTTGGCCAAACAAATAGCACTCAAGCTGTCACAGTAGATCAATGCATGATCTTGAGGAAATCCAAGGTCGTTGATCAGACCTTTCAACCATATTCCTTCCTTAGCAGCTTCAGTCAAAGCCATATATTCTGCTTCTGTTGTAGATAAAGCAACAGATGATTGAAGAGTTGCTTTCCAACTAACTAAAGAACTTCCCAAAGTGAAAGCATAGCCAGTAACTGATCTTCTCCCATCCAAATCAGCAGCATAATCTGCATCCGAGTAACCAGCTAAGGAACAATTTGTGTCAGCACCATATATCAGACCAACATCAGATGTTCCTCTCAAATATCTGAAAATCCGCTTGGTTGCTTACCAATGTTGCTTTTGTGGTTGGTTTAAGTATCTGCTAACCACACTAACAGCATGAGCCAGATCTGGTCTTGTACATACCATAGCGTACATAAGGCTGCCAATAGCACTTGCATAGGGAACCCGAGACATGAAATCCTGATCATCTTTGGAGTGACACTGAACCATAGTAGACAAATGATCCTTTGCAGACAGAGGTGTATTCAAAGGTTTAGCATTATTGATTCCAAAACGCAATAATATCTTCTGTATGTATTCTTCTTGTGATACAAATAGCTTCTTCTCTGAGCAATCTCTATGTATCTTCATTCCAAGAATCTTCTTAGCTGTTCCTAGGTCCTTCATGTCGAACTCTTTACCCAAAAGAGTTTTCACCTTTTGAATTTCAGATTTATCTTGGGATGCAATAAGCATATCATCTACATACAACAGTAGATAGACCATGGACTCAAGCTTCACCTTCTTGTGGTATACACAACAGTCATAAGGGCTTCTCTTATAACCCACACTGATCATGAAGCTGTCAAACCTCTTATACCATTGTCTTGGTGATTGTTTCAAACCGTACAATGACCTTTGAAGCTTGCAGACATAGTCTTCTTTTCCTTCTATGATAAATCCCTCTGGTTGAGTCATAAGGATATCTTCTTCAAGTGTTCCATGTAGAAAAGCAGTCTTCACATCTAGTTGCTCTAGCTCAAGGTCTTTGCATGCTACAAGAGCTAGAAGGACCCTAATGGAGGTGTTCTCACAACAGGTGAAAAAATCTCATTGTAGTCTACTCCTTCTTTCTGATTGAAACCTTTTGTCACCAACCTTGCCTTATATTTGATAGATTCAGCTCCTGGGATTCCATCTTTCCTTTTGAAAATCCATTTGCATCTAACTACATGTCTTCCTTCAGGTTCCTTGATCAGTTTCTAGGTCTGATTTTTGTAAAGTGATTCTAACTCTTCTTTCATAGCAAGTATCCATTTATCAGCTTCAATATGATTGATAGCTTCCTTGTAGGTGGTAGGTTCAGAATTTTCTATTTCTTCTGCAACATGAAGAGCAAAAGCTGTCATATCTTCCAAACCATATCTTATAGGAGGTTTAATTATCCTTTTTGTTCTCTGATATGAAGCATGGTATGGATGTACAATGTCTTCATCTGATAGCTGATTAGGTGAGTCTGTTTCTCTTTCATATCCTGAGGAATCTAACTGAACAATTTCTAAAGGTGTGCTGACAGATTTTTCTTGGTGGTTATTGTCAACAACAATAAGCAGCTCCACTTGTGTAAGAACTTCAGCTTTTGTTTCTGGAACAGATTACTTGGCAATCTGATTTGTCATAATAGATTCATCAAAAATGACATCCCTACTAAGTATAACTCTCCTTTCAGATGGTGACCAAATTCTGTACCCTTTTACTCCTTCTCCATAACCTACAAAAATTCCCTTCTTAGACTTAGGTTCCAGTTTTCCTTCATTCACATGATAATAAGCTGGACAACCAAAAATCCTCAGCTTAGAGTAGTCTGCAGGTTTATTAGACCAAATATCTATAGGTGTCTTACAGTTTATTGTAATAGAGGGTGATTTATTGATAAGATAGCATGCTGTGTTAATAGCTTCAGCCCAATAGCTTTTATCAAGTTTAGCATTAGATAACATGCATCTAGCTCTCTCTAGCAATGTTCTATTCATTCTTTCTGCTATCCCATTCTGCTGAGGGGTGTTTTTAACAATATGATGTCTTACAATCCCTTCCTTGTTGCAGAAATCATTGAATTCTGCTGAGCAAAATTCAAGGCCATTATTTGTTCTAAGGTATTTAACCATTTTACCAGTGTTGTTTTCAACTGTGGCCTTCCAGTCTTTGAATTTCTTATAAGCCTGATTTTTATGCTTCATTGTGAAAATCCATATCATTCTAGAATAGTCATCAATGATGGATAGGAAATACCTGACAGCACCTAGTGATGGAACCTGTGAAGGTCCCCAACAATCTGCATGTACATAATCCAATATTGCCTTGGTTTTGTGTTGTGCTTTTGTAAATTTTACCCTATGCTGTTTTCCAAATACACAGTGCTCACAGAACTTGAGTTTCTGTAGCTCCTTGTTTCCCAGCAGACCTTCTTTGCTTAGGATCAGCATCCCATTCTCACTCATATGCCCCAGCCGCATATGCCACAGACATGCTTGATCAGGTTCTAGTCTAGCTAATCCAGATACCAGAGATAGAACATCTGTTTCTCTAACAGTTGATCCTTGAAGCAAGTACAGAGTTCCTTTCCTGGTTCCTTTCATAACAGTGGTGGAACCCCTTTTGATATGCATGATACCATCTTCAACATCCCATTTTAAACCCTTAGAGTCCAAGGTTCCCATAGAAATCAGATTCTTGCTTAATTCGGGGACATGTCTAACATCAGTAAGTGTTCTTACAACTCCATCATGCATCTTTATTCTGATGGTTCCAATTCCAGCAATAGTGCAAGGCATGTCATTTCCCATGAATACCTGTCCTTTATCCACATCTTCATATGTATGAAACTAATTTCTGTTTAGGCAAATGTGAAATGTGCAAGCAGAATCCAAGAGCCAATGTTCACCAGATTTTAGAGGGTGATCATTAATGGAAAGCACAAGATCACTTTCAGATTGGTAGCTTTCCTGAACAAGTGCAAAAGTTGGCCTTTGATTCCTTTTCTTCGGGCAGTCCTTCTTCCAATGTCCAGGTTCTTTCCAATAGTTGCAGATGTCCTTTGGATCAATCTTGCCCCTTTTCTTCCATTTATCTTTCTTCCTCTTTCCATTCTTGAATGAACCTGAAACAGTAAGACCCACAGCATTGTTGTCTTCACTATTTCCAGATGCCTTGCTCCTCAATTCCTTTGAGTGCAGGCTGGATTTAACCTCCTCCATAGTTATACAATCTTTGCCAATACTCAGCGAATTAACGAAACTCTCATATGAGGGTGGTAAAGAAGCTAACAGAATCATTGCAGCATCTTCATCCTCAATTTTTACTTCTATGTCTCTTAGTTCCATTAATATTGAATTCAATTCATCCAAATGTTCTTTTAGAGGTGTACCTTCTTTCATTTGGAGACTGAATAACCGGCGTTTCAGAAGCAGCTTGTTGCAGATTGATCTTGTCATGTAAAGTCTTTCAAGCTTTAACCATAAACCGCTTGCTATTTCTTGGTCTGCAACTTCATACAAGACTTCATCAGACAGGGATAACAGAATCAATGAATGAGCTGTCTCTTATTGTTCAACAATGTTTCTTTTCATCTCTTTGGAGAGTTCCTCTTTCAGAGTTGAAGAAGATTCCTTCTTCACAAAGGCAGATATCAAAGGTGCCCAGACTCCTTGTTCTTTCAACAAAGCACGCATTTTAATGCACCAGAGATTGAAGTTGTTCTTGCCATTGAATTTCTCGATTCTCAGAGAGGTAGCCATGGTTCTTGAAGGTTTCTTGCACAATCTTGCAGCAAAGAACAAAAGTGAAAAAAGCACTAAAGGATAGTACCTCCAGAAGGTAGCAGATTGAGGTGACAGAATCCTTTCTTAGATTGCAACCAAAGCTCTAGATACCAGTTGTTATGTTTATGCCAAGAAAACAACCTAATGAAGAAGAACCGAAAGCTAACCAAAAACAGAGTAATAAGCAGGAGACAACAAACATAGAGAAAAAGAGAGAGAGGGAGAGAGCAATACGGATTTATGTGGTTCACTCTAAATGAGCTACATCCACGGGCAACAGCTTCTCAAGGATTAATGGAATATTCAGTGTTTTACAAAGAGGTGCTATAATCCCTTTTATAGCAACAAGAATCAATAAAGACCAGTTAGAGGAATGTACCAAAATAAATAACAAAGCTAATAACAACCTCTTACCATATCTGAAAAATACACCACTAATATCATAGCTTTAGATACAAGGCATATATCACACAACACATGTACATTTTGTTTCGGTTTGCCAGGGTGATGATTTGGAATTCTTCATTCTCTTTAATTTTTTAGGCTACATCATTTACAACAGGCAGAAATCGAAGAAATTCTTCAAGTGATAATAAATATATTGAATTCCAAATCTTCAAGTCTTCCCGATGATGATCTAGTTGGGATGAAATCTCTTGTCAAATAAGTTAACTTGCATAAAGTCATTGTTTTGGTTGTCATAGGATACTTGTGTTGGATATGATTCTTTTTCTTTTGGATGTAATGTTTACCATAGGATGATACAATTTCTAATCCTTTTTATGAAACTTAAACAAAGTCAGTGATTTTTATGTGTAATTCATGACAGCATGAAGAGAAGTTGAAACAAAATGATTCTTGATTTGAGTCAATCTGATATTATTAGAAGCTTTTGTTATTTTTGTTGCTCTAGAAAGGAAACCACGCAACACTTATTTCTCACGTGTTCTGAGACTATTCAGATCTGGTATGGGATCTTCAGATGAATGGGAGTAGACATAGTACTCCCTCAGGAGATTAATCAATTGTATGATCAATTTGGTCTGCTAGCTCATTCGTGGAAGGAAATGTTGTAGATGGAAGCATTTGATCTGGCACGCCACATGGTGGTGTATGTGACACAAGGAAGAGCATTGCTTTTCGGGAGGAAGGACTTTTTGATGTGGCAAAACTATAGGAAGACATTAAGATAACCCATTACTAGAAACTATGAATTTTAGATTGGTTATTTAATCTTATCAAAATCAATGATAATATAAATGTGATGATATTTTTGTGAATAAAGTGTCACTATTAATATCGGTTTTAAAATAATCGATGTTATGAGTTTCTTGCAACATCAATTATTGTAAAATGGATATTGTGAGTGTTTCTAGTACCCAATCTTTCTTATACCCAGTCTTATTATATTCCAAAACATATGTTAATATATATGTCTAAAGTAAATAAATTAGAAAAAGAAGATTAGACATATATGGGGATATGCATGCATGTACCGTGGAACTAGGAACATAGGAAAGGAAATAATCCCCCCAAATAGAAGGATGAAAATTTGCAATGGGTCGAGTGAATTAAGTTTGCACATCCTTGGTGAAATTTGGAAGTGATGAGGCTACATTAGACATGGTTTGCTGTCTAGTATGTATAAATATACGTGATAAAGGGAGAATGCTTTAGTTAATTGGTAACTTTGCTTCGAAATGTTGAAGGACCCTAAAAATATACAGTTAATTTTATAGGAAATCAAAGAGAAGATGTGACGATGACTAACCAGGCTCGTCAGCGTCTAAGGCCGCCTTAAAATTGATTTTCTAATGTGCCTTGACGGTTGACTGTGATGGTAAACAGCATTGTAAATGTTCAAATGTACGCTGAGTTTATATATATATATATATATATATATATATAGTGTAAGTTCACTCCTGTTCATTAAGTCCATCTTTTTTATCTTTGTTTATCGTATTTAGTTATTTATATTCTCTCTCTTCATGCTTTTCCCTCTAACACTGTCTCTAGTTTTACGGACAAATATAAAGGGTTGTAATATGATATTTTTATTTCTCTCATCTCGTCACCACTCTACCAAACATTTTTTTAGTGTACTAAAAAAAGAAGAAACTAAGTGAAAAAAAATAAACACCATTTTTTTCCATATATTTTCACTAATTTTTCTATTATCCTTCTATTTCACTCCGACTAAACAAATTGTTTGTCTATGAAAGGATAGAAGAAAGAAAGTAAAATAAAAAAGAACAGAAAGTGAGATTATTGTTTAATTGTTTGATGAGCTAGAAAAGAAAAAGTTACAGAAAAACTATTTATAAAATAACATAAGCAGTCTAATTAAAAAGAGATACAATAAAGTAAATAAAAATATAAAATAAAGATTACATCAAAATCTTATTTAAATTTTAAAATTTTATCTATCCATTACATAAAGCAAAAATAAAATATGTGCAAAAAGGAAAAAAATATATATTTTATACTAAATTTCTATAATATATAAAAAAGAAAAAATAAGTTGTTAATTAATAGAAAAAGTAAAAATAAATAAATAAAATTAAAGATAAATTTTAAAATTATTTTATTTATTCTTTGAAAAAAAAACTAATATTTTTTATAATATAATAGTTTGATTTATTTTTTGTTGTAGTTATAAAAGGGTATAGTAGTAATTTTATCAACTTTAACTCCTTATTATTGCTTTGTTTCCAAATTTGAGAGATAGTTTTGGTGTGGACCCATCTTAACATTTAGGCATTGATGATCACAAGGATTGATTTACCGGATAAATAAAGTGAGACACAAATAAGAAGTGACTCTTAATTAACATGCTAAGAGTTGGAGAAACACATGAATAAATCGAATAAACATAAAAATGAGAGGTCATGAATAAATCGAATAAACATAAAATGAGAGGCCTCCATAAGGTATAAAGATAGGCCTCTGTAGAATTATACAATAGGAGATGATTTATAAGATTTGATTAATTACTACTGCATATATCAATAAGATATATTTATTTTTCTAGAATCCATAAATTAAGAACTCCACAAACCATGTTTGACTAAGAACAATTTTGAGGTGAGTGACATCTTGAGAAGTTTTCTAAGAAACGGTGAGTGAGACCAAAAAACATATAAAAAAGTCAGTGTTAATTTGTGAGAACAACAATGAATTTTCAAAACAGCCAAGTGTGACACCATAACATACATCCATAACATTTTTTCTTCTTCTTTTTCTTATTTTCTAACAAAATCTTGTTTATGTGGGAATAGTTATCAATCTTGAATGAAGCAAAGCTTGATACCCATAACAATATTTCTTTCTTTCCTTTCTTATTTTCTAGTATACTAAAGGGTAAAAACTAATGTTACATACTTACATTAATGCTAGTGAAATTGTACTCAAATTTCTTAACCAAACTCTCAAATACAAGTCTCAAGAATAGAAAAAAAATATAGTTAGAAAAGTAAATCTCTAATAATCATTGGCAAAACCAATAAATTAAATGCTTCATAACTCCCTAACATACGACTTACCCATTTGTGAACTTTTTTTTAAAAAAAGAATTATGCATTTGTTAAATTAGTATATACTGCAATCGTTTAATATCAGTTTACACGTTTTAATTAGTAACTTATTGATTCGATTAATAATTCAATGACCATATTTTTTTTATTAGTTATATTGGGTTACTGGTTTGATTTTGATCATTATTTTATAATAAATAAATATTTTTAAATATATATAAATAATATTTTATATTGGCAATAAATAATTTGATAGTTTATGTATTGTCAGTATAAAATTTTTATACTATATATCAACTAATTAGAAAATTATATAGGTATGGTTTTAAGGTTAATACTAACTTAAAAAATTTATTCATTTGTTAAATTAGTATATATTGCACTCGTTTAATATTAGTTTACACGCTTTAATTAGTAAATTATTGATTCGATTAATAATTCGCTAACCATATTTTTTTATTAGGTATATTGGGTTACTAGCTGGTTTGATTTTGATCATTATTTTTTGTATAATTAAATTTTATAATAAATATATATTTTTAAATATATAAATAATATTTTATATTGACAATAAATAATTTAATAGTTTTTGTATTTTCAGTGTTAATATTTTATACTATCACTACAAAAAAGTTGGTGTCTATTGACCGACCTTTCTCACGATCTATAAAACCGTCGGAAATATATTGATTTTTGACTCCACAAATTAGCTTCCACAAATCATAATATTGTTTTTAGTATTTAATATTTAATTTTATTAAAACTTTCCTAATTTTTTTCATATTCCCCGTCATTTCATTTCTCTCTCGAACGTTTGGTTTTGCCCATTACCTGACCCTGACTCTCGCACTATCTTCTTTCTTAGTCTCGCTTAGTGTTTTGATTGAAGATCACCAGCGTTTTAGAGTTTTAAAAAGCAATCAAAACTCTTCATCTACATTTCCCAAACTCATGTGAAGCGACGACACAGTCGCGAAGCGATTGTTTTGATCCTACCATTTTTCGATCCAAACTCGGTGATTCAAATTGACTCCAATTTTCGCTTTTCCAAATCGAAGACTCAACTATTTTCCAATCCACACTCAATTGATCGTAGCATTTTGATGCTCATCTCAATATTGAACATATAAACAAAGAGTTTCGAGGCTATTATGCTCTTCCTAAACTGGATAAGCATGCTGGTTAAAAAGTAAGTAGCCTTATGCTCTTCTTAAACTTGATTTATATGGCTTATTTCACTACAAAAAGACTAAGGAACTAAGCAAGTCATGCTGTTAGGTTGAACCTGCAGAGCTCTCCCTTGAAATTGTTAAGATGACTCCAGAGATAAGGCAGAGTCCAGAAGTTATATGTTGCTAACTCACTTCTATGGAGGTATATTTCTTAGATAGATGTATTGCCTTGTCTCATTTCCCCCTCTTTTCTTGTGTGAGGGGAGAGTGTGGGTATTGGGTTATTGGAAATGAGTCAATAATCCTCTCTCATTTCATGATGAATTTTCATTTATTGCCTATATCTGCTCTTAGTCATATTTTTTTAAAAAAAAAATTTCAGGTCATACTGTGTACACATTCCAGATATGGTTCGAAAGGTAACAAATATAATATATTAAATTTGGTCCCACATTTTTAAGTCTTTCAAATGATATAATCTAGTTAGGATGGAATTTCGAGTTAAAGAATAAGCAAAGGTTTTACATTTTGGGTTGGTTAATGATGTTCAAGTTGTCGGAATTTGTGAAATTGGAAAGATAATTATGGGTCTTGCTTTATACGAAAGAATATCGCGTCAATGGTATTTTTGCTGTTTTATTGATGGTGTAAGCTAGTTTGATCAAAAATAAGTATATTGGCAAGATGCAACGAGAAAAAAAAAAAATGCCTAAACTTAAAACAGGGGATGCTATATATGGTTATGTTAGCTTGGGAGAAAGCAAAGTTGGAAAATAAGGTGCGGGTGCAATCATATCAACTTCATATATATAGAAAACGTGTTCACCTTGCTCGGTTGCTCGCAAGAGATTTCAATATAATTAACTAACCTAATATTTTTTTCACTGCCCACTTCGTTTGTATCCAGAAGCATTGACTTCTAGCACCATCATCCATGCAATAAGGACATATGCAACAATTTCACTGCTCTTCTTCTTCAAGCCTTCCATAGGAATGGCATCGATGCCTTCCAAGATAATGTACATATCATGAAAGGTGAATTCATTGAATCCGAGTTGTATAAGGCCATTGATGGGTCTAGCAATTTCATTGTGGTCTTCTCAAAGAACTACCTTCCTCAACTTGGTGCTTGCGCGAACTAGAACGGATCTGCAAGTACATTGAAACATCAACAAGACGAATTCTACCTATTTTTTATGTTGTTGATCCATTAGAGTTGCAAAGGCAGACAGAGCAGATGAGGAGATGGAGAAAAGCTCTGAAACAAGTGTCACATCTCCCTTGTTTGCATATCCATAATGAGTAAGTAATTCTCTCTCATTTCACAAGAGAAATTCATTTCTTACATATATATACACCAAGTTACTATCACTTTCTAAACTAGACTTCAGAGATATTGAAGAGGTAACGTGTTATGCATGTTTAATACAAATACTATTTTATAACATAAGAAATACTGTTATTAAGCAAATAGTATTTTAAAACATAAAATGTACTGTTATTTTCTTGTCCAACACATGTACATTTTGTTTTTGGTTTGCCAGAGTGATGATTTGGAATTCTTCATTCTCTTTAATTTTTCAGGCTACATCATTTACAACAGGCAGAGATCGAAGAAATTCTTCGAGAGATAATAAATATATTGAATTCCAAATCTTCAAGTCTTCCCGATGATGATCTAGTTGGGATGAAATCTCTTGTCAAATAAGTTAACTTGCAAAAAGTCATTGTTTTGGTTGTCATAGGATACTTGTGTATGTGTTGGATATGATTCTTTTTCTTTTGGATGTAATGTTTACCTTAGGATGATACAATTTCTAATTCTTTTTATGAAACTTAAACAAAGTCAGTGATTTTTATGCTTTGGCATCTTTTTCATTGTTGATATATCCAACATTGACTTGGCTTTCTCGTGCGTCATGTTATTGGGGATTTATTAGAAGTCGTTCACCAGCTAGCTGTTAACTTGTTATGCTATTATATTATGTACAGTGTCTTTTTTCTTTTTTAGCTTTATGTTCTTTGCTAGGGAGGAGTATTTTTGGTTGGAGAACATCGTGTGCTTCGTGTACAACTCTTTCATAAATAAACCTTTTTGCTTATCTAATTTTATTTTATTTTTTGAAATCAGTGTTTTTATTCATGTAAAATGAGTGAATTTTAATTTTAATTCTTGTAAATCATTTTTTATTTATTTTCATTACTCCAAAAAATATACTAAATTGAAGTTACTTTTTTTAATTGTTCTTTGTTCTCTCTTTATGAATTAAGTATTTGTATTTTTTTATGAAGTTAGAATATGTATAGTGAAATAATCATAACAATAATAATAATCATAATAATAATAAAATATGGACAATATTTATAAAAAAACAAATATTCTAATTTTTAAGACGGTCGGAGAATTGTCTTAGAGTTCTCAATTTTAAAAAAAATGATATTTTTTAGATGATTCTCCAAAAACCGTCTTGGAAATATCAATTTTTAAAAACATTAAAATTAACAATTCTAAGACGATTCTTTAGATAATTGTCTTAGAAAATAGACTTTTAAGATGATTTTCATGGAAAACCATTTTAGAAATGTCTATTTAAAAAAAATTAAAAATTTGAGAATTCTAATATGGTTATTCAGAAAATCGTTTTAGAAAGTATACATTTTAAGACGATTTTTGCAGAAAATCGTCTTAGAAAGTAAACCTTCTAAGATGATTTTTGCGGAAAATCGTCTTAGAAATTGTATTTTTTTCTATGATGATTTTCCAAATAATGACTTAGAAACATTCATTTTTTTTTAAAAAAAAATTCCAAGACGGTTCTTGACCAAATCATCTTAAAAATTGTAACCTTCTAAGATGGTTTGAAAGTCGTTGTACAACCATCATTAAAAGATCTTAAGAATCGTCGTAAAAGCTCATTTTTTCAATAGTGAGAAGTACACTATTAGCAATCAAGCTTTGCAAAACAGGAAGAAATGTTACATGGTAGGAGAAGAATTGTGAGAAGGAATAAGAAAGAGCGAAAAAGAAGAGGAAAGTTGAAAAATATTATTATTATTATTATTATTATTATTATTATTATTATTATTATTATTTTCAGAAAAAGTTGTGCTAACATAAAATTATACTCCATTCATCTCAAATTATATATCATTTTCAACAATTTGTTTCTCTCTTTTATAAATTTTTTATGATTATTAGATGCAGTAATTATTTTTTCTCTCCAAATATTAATTGATAAAAAACAATTAAGTGGATAAAGAGATAAAAAGAATAATTTTAAAATTATAATACAAATAATTGACATATTTAATGTGACTAACTAAATTAACTATTTTTCTCGAGGGACATGAATTAGTTAAAATAATCTTATAATTAGGAATGAAGGAATAGTAGTAAGCATCACAATCTAAAACAAATACACACGAGTAATTTAACTCAAAATGCCTATTAAGAATTAAATGTGACATTAAAATATGGCTAGCTCATAAAAAAGGTAAATAACCAATTATTTTTTGGTAATCATGTTATTGATATGGAGTATTCTCTAAATTTGTTGATGATTAATCTTTGTTGAGAGACCTAATTGATCATCTTTAGTGGCATTATTTCCTATCAACCATGTTTTTTCATCTACAAGCCTCGAATCCAAAATTTTGTTTAAGGGGACCACGTCTAGTACCACTTAGACCAACTACTTGTTGATAATTAAATAACCATTTTGGTCACTAAGTGTGTACATTAGTGACAATTTAGTCTATAAAAGAACAAAAATTCATACTTAGTCCCTAAATGTGTAAAAAATGTGATACTTATGCCTTGTCATTAATTTCATGGCTTCAAGTTATAATTTTCAAGGATAAATTTGACAATAAGTGTTATATTTTATAATAATTTTGACATTTAGTTGTAAATTCCATGAACCAATTTGTTATTAAATTGTACGTAAACATATTTGTCACAATTTTTACATATATATTTAGAGATTAAATTAAAATTTTCATTCTTCGTTATTTGAGAAACTAAGTTGTCACCATATTATATATTCCAAAACAAAATAGTTATTTCATCTATAATAAAAATCAAAATTGATACAGTCTTCTTTGTCTGCTGTTATGCTACAGGTTATTGAACCGCAAGCTTTACATGGAAATGGCCAACAATTGTTTTACATGGAAATCATCTTTACTATTGTTCCAAGGGAAGCAGTTATCAACGAGTGACGATTGAGGTTGAAATTAACAATTAGGATCGTGGGTTTTTCTGGTGGAGTTTAACACAAACAATTAATAATTCTTGAAATCAAATTGTGATTGATTTGGTAAGAACCTTTAAATGCTATTATGTGATGCAAAGCTTTAAGGCATACTTATACGTGAAATTATTTTTTCTTTGGGAATACTAGAGATGTTTTAAGACTTTCTCAAGTCATATGATTGGCTTAGTTTATGAGTTACTTTGGATAAAATATGACCATTTGTATACTTTTGAATGAAGAAGATTTTTGGGTAAAATAAAATTTAGTTGGTCATAGCAATCAAATTTAGTTACCTTAGTTAAGATCAAATTTCTAATGTTAGTATCACTACTCGAAAATAGGCTTTTAACATTGATTATTTTTTACTTTTAACATTAGTTTTTAATCGATGTTGAAAATATCAACGTTAAAAGTATCAATGTTAACATCAATTTTCAAAAACTGATGTTAACATACACTACATAACATTGATTTTTAAAAAAAAATCAATGTCGTATAATAAGAAATAAACAAAAATATGTAAAATATGTAAAAATCAATATTGATTTTTAGAAAAGTCGATGTTGTCGTACACATAACAATATCATTTTTTCTAAAATTCAATGTTGTAAGATGCAAAACAACATCGATTATGCAAAAATCGATGTAAAAATGACACCTTTTACATTAGTTTTTTCAAAACTAATGTTGTAAGTTTATAACACCAGTTTTGGAGAAACCAATGTTGTGTAGTACTTACAACATTGGTTTTGTCTAAAACCGATGTTGAAATTGCCTTTTCCACATTAGTGTTTCCTATAATTGATATTGTATAGTCACTTTCTACATCGTTTACTACATAACCGATGTAGGATGTCATTTTTTAAAAAAATATGGCCTAGTCTCTTTATTTCCATCCTTGTAATATTAAAAACTAGGTTAAAAACTTAAACAAAACTTTTAAGACACTTCTATTAACAATTAATAGAAATACTCAAACAATCATTTATCCAAAAAATTATTGGTCCATTTTTCTTACATATTCTGCTATGGAAAAAAGATAACTTTAAATAAAGAGAACAAGAAAGATATATATATAAGAACAAAAAAGGGTAGGTAACATAGACCAAATATATATAAAAGAAAAAAAAAACATGAAAAAACTCGAGTGCAAATAAATAGCAGAACAAAAGTATTCACAATATTTTTCTCACCTTGATCAAAATATGACTAGAAACTCTATCTTCTTCTCGAGTACGAAGCCCCTAAAATTTAACAGTTCGCAGAATAAATAAATATAATTTTTTACATAAACAAAATGATATATATATACACACACTATTATCACATGATTAGCATCAAGTTCGTAGAAACTGTTTTCAGATACCTTATTCTTGGTCTAAATTTTAGGATCACAATTGTTTTCAGCTTCTTTGTTTATTCCCTAATGACGTGTTTCTTGTCCTCCATGCGCAACTCCATTTTTATATTCCATTATGCTATAAATAGTCACATAAAATAAAGTTCAATTTAAAGATGATTTGTTGTACAAGGTTTCTGAATCAAGTAACTAAAGACAATAAACATTAATAGAAAATCCAACAAAATATAAAAGGCTTCTAGCCCATGTGTAACTGCAGTTTTCCTGAAACATTGGGGTGAATCGCTATGCTTATTAATCAAGTCCAAAGAAATAAAATAATACAAAGGAAACTCATTGAAGAAATTATATACTTATCCAAAGCTTTTTGTTGTTCTAATTCACTGTATCAAGAATTAAACAATATCAAGAACTAAGACAAATATCCCATATGAAGACTCAGAGACTCAGCGTGCTGCAAACAAATAAATACAAACAGTTCTCATGTAAAAAATATGAAGAAAACAGTGTTGCATAGTTATCCAAACCCACATGAAGATTCTCGAAACAAAAGTGAAAGCCAACCAAACCTGTTCCTTGCTCTAGTTGAGAAGATAAATCACAAACAACATCTTCCCTTGAGACCAAAAGAAAAAATCATGAAGCTCATAATGGAACAAAGAAAGATAGAATCAAGAGAAATAAATTCGAAGGATTCAAGAACCTAAGTAGATTAACAAGCTTATGAGATTGGAAACAACAAGGAAGTGGTAAAATCAGCAAGGGAATAGATCATGAAATATAGCCAGCAATAAGATGCTTCCACAGCCAACCACACATTGTGAGACCCAACCCAAAGTCAGGGAGATGTAAATAAAGCTCTTATACTAGACCAACGAAAAGTAGAAATCAAATCCAAGATTCATAATCTAGAGTAGAGATCATAAAATCATGTAATAAGACAACCACTGAATTCCAAAACCCACCACACAGATACTTAATACCAATAAAGAACTTCCAAATCTCTCTTTTATGTGACATACTAAACTAACTCAATGTACTTTTACAGCTACGTGGTTGTACTCATGAGAATATATAATATGTATATGCCATTGCAATCCAACAAATGCAAGCTAACTCAAATCATATATTTTACTAAAAAATCCAGATCATGCCTATGCTGTAATTTTGATATTTCTTCATAAGGAAGCCATTCTCTAAAAACGAAAGTACTATTGAGGACAAACGTAAAAGATCAAGACTTAGTTCCCATTTAACACCAAGAACAGTGTATACCCTCTTAGTAATAATAACTGAAAATATTCCAGTGAAAGACATAGATGAGTCACTCACCATTTCAATCAAAGGGGATCCATACATTGTTATTGAAACACCTAAGCCGATGCTACCTACGAGAAGCTTCCGGTGATGATTATCATGGAATGCAAAAGCTGACACTACAACAATTATAAAGAACACCATCAAAACTGGTATTGCAGTCATGGCTACCTTCACCTGCAACAACAAAAATTTGCATTAAATCAAAACCTGCAAAACAACACACAATAATCATAAAAATAGAACAAAAAAATATATTTAGTTTCAGAACCTGCTACCCTTCCCTTGCCATCACCACTGCCACCAAGCTCAAGAAGAAGAAGGCCCAGACCTCCTCCGTCACCAAATTCTCCGCCAAGCCCGACTCCGCCTTCGCCGACCAAGATCCTGTCATCCTCCTCCCCGCCCCCTGCCTATGCATTGTCAAGAAGCTCGATTGCACCCACCTCGGCGGTGGCTTCGGCAACTACAACGACCACCTCAACAGGAACAACTCCTCCTACGATGACGAGTCTTCCAATTCTCGTTGAGGTTCATTTACGGTTTCTGTTCAAACTGATAATTGAGCCGCCGCGAAGAAACCCTCTGGGGGGTTTGAGAGGAGCGAAAGGGACAAAGAAGGGTTTTTCGATTCATAGTCATGTGCTGATGAATTTGACAACTTTGTTTTTAATAAGAGCTTTGTGTCATCTGAAGGCCGAAGATTCGGCTCCAACATCAATGGATTCGAGCGATAGAGGAGGGTTGTTGGGTTCAAGCGAGAGAGGAGGGTTGTTGGGTTTGAGAGAGAGTGTTGGTGTTGGTGAGATTCCAAAACACAAATGTAAATTTATATAAATGAAAACATCGATTTTTAGAAAACCGATGTTAACATTCATATAAACAACATCGATTTTTAAAAAATTGATGTTAACATCGGCACAAAAGCGTTGATTTTTGAAAACCAATGTTAACATCACGACGTTAACATCGGTTTTTCTAAAAGTCGATGTTAACAAAATCAATTTATTTACAAAAATGCCACTATCTTTTTTTGTTAACATCATTTTTTTAATAAAAAATTATGTTAAAGTAACGATGTTAAAAATATTATTTCTAGAAGGGTATCATTATTAAATGATCTTAGATTTTGTGAGAATGTTCTAATCATCTATTAATAAAATACAAAATGGCCAGTTTCAATTTACTAGCTTCTGTCATCTAATACATATTTGTCTACCTTGAGGCAGACCGACATATAATGTCATGATCTTTCTAGTGTTTTGTTATTGTAAGGTTGTATAATGTACCAATCACATTTTATTTAATTTATATTACTCTTGACAATATGAACAAAAGTAAAAAAATTACTCCTCAATCAATCAATGAAATAATCATAACATAAAATCTAGGAAAAAGATTTCAGACCATATCTTTGTTTTATGTTTTCAATTTTTATATGCTTCAAAAAATAGAATACGATTTTGATTTTTATCCAAACAGCCGTTGCTTTGTCCTCTATCATGGCTTGATTAGTCTCAAGGATTTTGATTCATGAGAAAACAACACGTCAAAAACTGATATTACCCAACATTATTTGTTGCAATGTCTTGGAAACTAGATTGAAGATTGAGCAAAGAATGGTTTTCAAAAATATTTTGATACATGGCATCACAATAATTTTGTTTTCTTCTTTTTTTCATGTCTTATGTACATAACACAAATTAAATGTTTTAGATAATTGAGTACTTGCAACTTGATATGGATAGAGATAGAGATAATTAGTCTTATAGATATTGCGTATGTTCCTCGTAGATAATTGAGTACTTGCAAGTTGATAGGGATAGAGATAATCTGTTGGTCCAACAACCCAGTTACTAAGGGAGATATGTCCATGCTCCTGTGCTAGACTGACATGGAGGACTGATGTGTGTTGGAATGCCACATAATGTGACACATGCATTTTGTGGACCTCAAATAGTACATGATGTGTTGCAAACACATCTAGTTTTTAGTATAGTTTAAAGTTAGATTTTAATTAAATATTTAGGAAATAGAATAGGATTAAGCTAGTTTAGTATTTTAATTACCTTGAACTAATGACAATATCAGTTGAGCATTTTCAGGCCAAAAAGAGGAGCTCAAAAGCAAAGAAGAAGAAAAACAAGATTTTGGTCTGGCGCAGATCGCGCTAGTATCCGCGCCAGTAGCGCCATTTTTCGAGCAGTTCACACGATCAGCACGGGGATCCGCACGAGTCGCGCCATGAAGATCTTGTTTCCTGTTTTAAAGTTATCTGTTCGAATTTCTGATAAGGATTAAGCTTTCTTACTGTAATTAAATGATTTTATAAATATTAGGCCTCTGAACTGAGAGAAAATAATCTGGGAGCAGCCATTAGCATATTCTTACAATCCAAAACCCTAGAAATCAAGAATCAACATAAGAATTGCAACAGAATTATGAATCAATCAACAGCTTATGTGTTCTTGAGGCCTATGGCAGGCTAAACCTCTTATTGTAGAAAGGCCATGAACTGATGAGAATTCTTCTGTAATTGACTGGTATTGAAATAAACTTATGTTTTGATTGTTTTATTCTTATGTTCTCTTCATCCATATTCTTATTTGAAATTGATCACTTCAATTAAGTGCATAGGATTAGGATTCGCAATGGGAACGTTGGGGTTCTAATTTCTGAACTGATAAAGAATAACATTTATTCATCACCTAGGAATAGGGATGCGTAGGTGCAGAAACTATAATATGATCTTTTAAATGCTTAACTTGATAGATTTCACCAAGGGATTAGGTTTTCAATTCAGGTTAAAGGGTTAATTCACTAAGGGATTAGGGATTAACTAATCTAGAAAGACTTATTCTCTGAACAATCATAACACGACCCCATAGGATATAGTCTTTACATGCTTAATTTGACAAAATCGCTATAAGCTTAGGGTTCTTTGATCAATTAAAGGGTTGACTCGCTAGTGATCTAGGTTTCACAATTATAGAAAAGATTTATCATATGTGCACAGTAACTTAATTTAACAAATCAGTCAAGTAAAAGAGGAGGACTCAGAAGGGATTGCGCCTGACTACAATTCATCATCCATTGGTAAACTTAACTCAATTTACTGCATTTGTTTAATTTCTGTTTTACAATTCAAACAAACAATCAATCAACAACACTCTTTTTGCATAATTTTCTATTTTGGTTTCAATCACTCTTTTTGTTCTTACTGTGAAAATTACCCCAATCCCTGTGGAGACGATAACTCATTTACTTACTTTATTACTTGTTAACGATCGGTGCACTTGCCGTAATCTCGCAACAAGTTTTTGGCGCCGTTCCCGGGGATTGGTTAACGGATTTTTACAGTAATTTTATTAATTGTGATTGAAACTTTTGTTACTAATCGCTTCTCCTAGTTTTTATGCGAAGGTCAGTTAGTGCCGAAGGGTTCTTGTTCGATCCAGAGATAGAAAGAACAATCCGAAGGAGACTAGCTAGCCAAAGAAGAAGAGAGGAAAGAGAAGCTGAAATTTCTGACTTTGATTCACTTCCAGAATCAGACTCAGAATTAGAAGAAAACATGGCTGAAGCAAGAAACAACCAGCCAAGACCAGAAGATGAACTAATGGGGGATATTCTGGCCCCAATGTTCACTAGACCTAACTCCAGTATTGTGCGACCTACCATACAGGCTAACCACTTTGACATAAACCCTTCATTGATAGCTTTGGTGGAACGCAGTCAATTTGGAGGAGAGGACTTCGAAGACCCACATGACTTCATAGACAGATTTCTCAGAATCTGTGACACTATCAGACACCAAGGGGTCTCCGATGATGCAGTAAGACTAAGCCTATTCCCTTTTGTTGTTAAGGGAAGCGCGTTGAGATGGCTGAACCGACAAACATCAAATAGCATCTCAACGTGGGAGGACTTAGTCGCACGATTTTTTGCTGAATACTTTTCCATGGACAAATACAACCGATTGGTGAATGAAATCACCAATTTTACTCAGAATGGAAGAGAATCCTTATGCGCTACATGGAATAGATTTCAAGAGTTAATCAGGAGGTGTCCCCAGTATGATATGCCTGTAGGTAAGCAGGTACGTATATTCTTTAATGGTATGACTCCTGACACTCGTATGATTGTTAATGTAGCTGCAGGAGGAACAATAAGGTCTAAGACAGCAGCTCAAACATATGAGCTCATCAGCTCTTTGGCCCGGAACGAAAATGA
>PYAF01003289.1:459014-474501 GCA_007407185.1 Glycine tomentella
TCATAGTGAAGTTGTCCATTGGATTGATTATCCAATTTGGACGTCGTGGTTTTTTACCCAATTGGGTTTTCCACGTTAAAATTGATTGTGTTCTCTTTATCTCTTATCTCCAAATTATTGCTTTGAGTTTGATTTTAAATTGTGAATTATTTTATAAAACTCAATTCACCCCCCCTCTTGAGTTCATCTGGGACCAACACGGAGTACCACTCAATCATCAAAAATTAAGAAGTATGGATAGCTGATTTTGAGTGCTATAACAACATTGGACCAGTAGTAATAACTACCTACTTGGATGTCGAACATTCCTCTAACGCTCCATTTCCAATTTTTTAACCGTATTCTTGTTCTTGTGTATGTGCTGTATTAATTCCTTGGTTTTCCAAAATGGTTTTTGAGCTTGTGTGAAAATTCTGTTAGCAATGAAACAGCTGATATGCTTTCCAGTTTGATACCAAAACCTGTGAATCTATTTCCTAGAAGGTGA
Organism: Glycine tomentella; assembly: GCA_007407185.1. Taxonomy (NCBI): domain Eukaryota; kingdom Viridiplantae; phylum Streptophyta; class Magnoliopsida; order Fabales; family Fabaceae; genus Glycine; species Glycine tomentella. The sequence goes on from PYAF01003289.1 coordinate 459,502, forward strand.
TGTCAAATTAGAATCACTTATTGTTGGTTTTATTAACCCTTTTCGAACTCTGAAACATAACATTCATTGTTACATGTATATAGCAGCATAAGTGCTCACAAGCACACCAACCTTGAAAAAAAATGTAGTCTTCCAATGGAGCCCCTGATCTACTTTCTCATATTCAACACAGTTTAGTTAATCACTTAATTGATTTCAATCAGTTGTTATCGAAGGTTTGGAGAAATAATTGTTTTAACAGATCACTTATAGCAGAGTTAGGCATGTGAAAGGCAGAGATAGTAAGAGGGCCACTCTGCTTGGTATTCTGGCAACATTGCTATTCATTCCTTTTCTATTGATGCATTTGGTAATCTGATCATGTCAAATAGATCAATAAAATCATCAAATCAATTAAACTATGACTTAAGTATTTTTATTTCATATGTTCTTTTTGAAAGAAAAAATAACTCGAATAGGACAATTCTCAAATAACTAAAAAGAAAACAAAGTCTTTAGTAGCTATTTCATTTATTGAGTGGTCTCTACTCCCTTTTTCTTGCCCGTGTTTCTTTATAATTTATTTTTTAGAATTTTTTATAATAGAATTGATGAGACAGTCTGAAAATGGTATTTACTTGTTCCATGCATGATCTTTTAGCTTTGGCTTTAATCATTGGGTTAAGACATTACTTCGAAAATATTAAATCCTTTTAAAAAAAGAAACAATATGCCAAATTTTGTTTCTATGAAATTAAGAATCATACAAATAAAAGTTTAATTCTTATGGTAACACTTTTGATCAAAACAATTTTACTAATTGCAATAATTTAATCTAACTATCTTAACTAATATTTTTCATTTTGTTAACTAATTACCCAAGCATGTCAGCACTAGACTAAGCAGAGTTAATGAAAAGGACAAAAAGGAATACTAAAAAATCGTTGAATTATATTTCAGTTGGACAAGTTTTCTTCCACGTTTTGCCAATTGCACCAGTGGCTTCTAACACCATCAGCCTACGCAGCTCTTCTCATTGCATGTTTGGAAACAATTAGTTAACGTGGAATATAAACTCACTCTCCACGCGATGACGACATTTGACGTATATATGAGCTTCCGCAGTTCAAACACACACTACAACGAGGAAGTGCAGAGATGGAGAGAAGCTCTCACACGTGTGGGCTAATCTATCTGGTTGGGTTATCGGAAATGAGTAAGTAATATTCCTCTCTCTCCTTTCATGATGAATTTTCATTTTTTACCTATATCTGCACTTAGTCATTTTTTTTTTTAAATTTTCAGGTCATACTAAGTACAAATTCCAGAAATGGCTCGAAAGGTGACCAATATATTATATTATATTGGGTTCCAAATTTTCTAGTCTTCCATCGGGATGAAATTTCGTGTTAAAGAATAGACAAAGGTTTTGTATTTGGGGTTGATTAATGATGTTCCACTTGTCAGAATTTGCAACATGAGTATCGAGTAGAAAAGACAACTATGGATCGCATCAACTATCTCTATAATAAAAGAACATCTTTTGTGCCACGTGTCACCTTCTCATCAACTCTCAGGCTAAAATTTTGACGTGCCACACACAGGTTGATTCTCAGCTTCTTCACTTCTTTCTTCCTTTCATTTTTGCTCATTTGCTCAATTCATTGCTCAATTAAAATGGCGCTCATTTCTTCTGCAATGAGAACTAATATAAGCATTCAAAATTTGAAATACAAACTGGCTATGACAGAGTTTGCAGCCTACTCTGGCTATTATGTCACCTCACCGAGCTATGGAAGTGACAACTAAGAAGCACCGTTTTTCATAGTTTTCTTCCTCACCTCTTCCATTTTTCATACTTTACAGTTCACATATGTTGTTTTCTCGGGTTGAGTCACAATAGCTCTTCACGGTTTCTTCCTTAGGTCTTCCATTTTTGATACTTTTGTTGTCTCTGCTACGTTATTACTTTCGGAATAGCTCTTCACCGTTAGTGAAAATACTTTTGTTGCTTTCGGGTTTTTTTTGTTGCCTCCTGCATGCTATGTTCATTTTGTTAGGCAATAATAATTTTTGCTTATGGTAGCTTTTTTTTCCCGGTTTAAGTAACAGGTATGTTGTTTTCTGAATTTTTTTCGTGTACATTTTTGTAAAATTTTTTATTTTATCAGCTTATTATTCAATGTTGTAATGGACCAAGATATTGGCTGACTTCTTTGTGTATTATGTATCAAAATTTGTAAAACTATTATTTCCTATGTGGGCTAAACTTCTTATTTGTTTGTGTAACTTGTGTGCTTTGTTATTATGTTGATTATGTTGGGCGATATATTTTACTTATGATGCTTTTTTTTGTTGTTACTTGAACAGTTAAGTTGTTTTTCTACTTCTATTCGTCTACATCTTAGTCAAAATCTCTTTGTTATTATCAGCCTATAAAATGTTGTATTTCTTTGTGTATCACCCATTTAACATATTGTTTTTTTTCAGCTGTCGGTTCAAATATTTTCAAAGACCAGACTTTTAATCTGGAGAATATCTCCATTTTCAACTTGGTTACTAATGGCTGGCGGTATGTTTTTAACATATGCAACAACAAATATTTTTATCCATGTCCGTTAAATTATACAGTTGTTTTTTGTGTTTTTGGTTAGCAGTATTTCGCAAGTTGAATTCTATAGCCGAAATTAATGACTCCAAGGAAACCTGGAAGATTGCTATTCGACTTATAAACATGTGGACTATACCTAGATCACCTAAGTCTGCGACTGAGCTTAAACTAATTGACAAGAATGTAAGGATATGTTGTGTCCATTATTTGTATTGTGATGGTTAAATAATGAAGTATAATATTGTGGTACTTAACTGTTGTTTGTACAGGGTGATCAGATTCTAGCTCAGATGAAGAATGTTGATGATAAAGTGCTTAATGTAAATTTTGAAATTGGTCAAACATATGTGATTCAGAACTTTGAGGTGGAAACCAACAGTGGTCAGTACAAGGCTACGCGACATGCTTTTAAATTAAACTTTGTAAAAGCAACCAAAGTTATGCCTCATGATTTACCTGAAATTCCAAACACAATGTACACATTCACACTATTTGATGCCATTCAAAATGGCTCTGCCCCACCTGATTATTTAATAGGTAACATTTGTTGTAAAATTCGTAGTACATTATTAACCTATAATTAAATTGGTGGTTTAACATAGTTTGGTTTTTCCTTGAAGATGTAATTGGTGAGGTAGTTCAAATTGGTCAGTGGAATCTTGAAGGACACCCAAAGAAAGTGGTTTTCACAATGAAGGATGAGTGGTATTAATTAGACAAATTGGTGTTTTACCTCATGATATATCGTTTATGAAGTGTGTTATACATTGTCTTTTGTATCATAGTTAATGTTATTAAGTCTGTCAATTGGCACACAGTGGTAGTGAAATTAGTTGTACATTGTGGGAGGCACTTGCTGTGGAATTTAAGGAGTGTTTTGAAAAAGCATTGGCTGGACCATTCATATTAATTTTGACTATGGCAAAAATAAAGGAAGCTAGAGGTATGTTACTTTATAAGTAATTCATTTTCAATGTTTGCTTCAATGTTGTTAAACATTAATTGTATACTTCTTGGTTTAATACAGGCAATTATCCTCTAGGAATTCAGAATTCAATGTATGGATCCAAAATATTTGCAGACAATGATATGAAGGATATTTTGGAATTCCAAAATAGGTTGCATTTTTAATTTGGTTAATATATGAAGGATATTTTGCAATTCAAGAATAGGTTGCATTTTTAATTGGTTAATATAGGAAGGATATTTTGGAATTCAAGAATAGGTTGCATTTTTAATTTGGTTAATATTGTTATGATATATATTGTTGTATTTTAACATATTTATTATGATTGAATAATTTTTTGCAGAATGGATCCAAGTCAGCTAACCAGTAATACATGTTCCCAAATAGGAAGTCAAATGTCAAGTTCTTCAATATATGCTGTGGCAGATCGGTTTCTTTACAAAGCTTATGTAAAATCTTTGGATCAACTTGCCCATTTGAAAAAGGTTTGATAAAAAATTCACCGAGTGTGTTAACTGCAGTTTGCATAAACTAATTTATTTATTTTTTTGAAGGATGATGTTTTTGTCACTGTTGCTACTATATCTAAATTATTGGTAGCCAATGGTTGGATTTATGATGCATGTCCTAAATGCAACAAAAAGGTTGATCCACAAGCTTTGCCTTTTATTTGTGTTGGATGTGGTAATGAAAGTGGAAAGACAATGCCAAGGTTAGTAGACTATTTACTGTGTGTACATAAAATACAAATAGCTTGACATAACTCAAAAATTGATATTTCATTTTTGTAACAGGTTTCGTATAGATGTCAGAGTATCTCAGCCTGGTGAAACTGCTATTTTTACACTTTGGGATCGAGAGTGTGTTGCCTTAATTCAAGAAACTGCAGCTGACATCAAAGACAAAATAATTGCTGAGGTTAACATGGATATATGTATCATTATATGCTAAATTTCCGTTTAATTCATTATTTTGTAATTGATTGTAAAACATTGATAATTGTCTTTGCATAGGAAGGACAATTTGATCCAAGAGATATCCCAGAAGCTCTTGATCGTGTACTGGGTAAAACTTGTGCCTTTCGATTCAAAGTTGTTCCAGGAAATAGACGTCATTCTATCTCTCAGCTTTCTGAAGATGAAGGATTAATAAACTCAGTTCTTGCTAAACTCTCAACCTCTACCCTTCCAGTATGTATATATAATTATTTATATAGATATACACATATATATATATATATATATATATATATATATTTGTATGTGTGTATGTGTATTTATTATTGGAATGCACTGAAGTAACCAGTTAGTAATTAAATCTTAATTTTATTATTAAGGATGATCATCAGCCTTCTCTATCGTCAGCATCCCAAAGTAATGATGTTCTTGATAGTGTAAGTGATTTGATTTTTTTTTTAGTTTCATTGTTATTACACACACCAGTTATGCCTTCCGACTAATTGAATTCATCCATGTTTGGTTTGCAGCAATGCTTCTCAGCGACTGCTGACTCTGATTCAAATTTATTGTCTTCAGTGACACCAGCTAAGCGCATTTTTACCAATACTGACAGTCAACTGGATGGCATTCCATTTGAGGATTTATCGCAAATCCAACTATCTTGTACTAGGTTGAAAAAACATATTAAGAAGGAGTAGTCATGATTAGGTGTTATTGAAGACTTTTGTGGGATTTCTTTGTTTGTTAGGACCATTATATTAAATAGTATGGTTTTATTTTGGCACTTTTTGATACCTTTGCGTTGTAATGCAATGTGATCCAGACATTATTTTTGTCTTTAATACAATTTTTGATACCTTTGCGTTGTAATGCAATGTGATCCAGACATTATTTTTGTCTTTAATACAATGTACTTATTTTAATATTATGTCCGCAATGTCCAAGATTACAACATTTCCAGCTTCTTCTTCCTTTCTCAGTTTACTCGCAGGGTTATGTTAAACAGCAGTCTATAAACTTGGTAGTGTAGGTTGTATACACAATTTATAAATTTAGCTGAGTTGACATCAAAGAATAATTATTAAAGACATTGATTTTATTATCACCAAATGAATTGGACCTGAATAATATATTTTAGTGCTGTAAATGAGAAAGCCTAAATTTTTCCACCATGACTACTTGACTTTTTCTTCAACGTGATGATGCCATACTGGACCAGTATGTAACCTGAATAATATTTTACAAAAACTGATACATTATACAAATATTGAATTGTATTCTATAAATACGTTGTTAGTCTGGTGGATGGAAATTTAGGCCAACTATAATTAACATGTTGTTCACCAAAAAAAAAATGAATAAGAAACTGTAACACAAGGTGGCTATAACCTGGCTACAACTATGATATACTGTCATGAACCATTAATTTGGTGTGACTAGAGAATACAATCAGAAAAAGTAAGTTGCCAATGGTTATTGCACCCAATACCAACTGACAAATGAGAGGTATGAGTGATAATGTCTAATCTCATTAAATGTGACAGTAGAAGCCCAATAATCTACAAGTACTTTTTGGAAACAGTTTAAGCTATATTGAAACTCACTTTTACAACGTATGACATTGAAATAGAACATTGATATAAAACAATGCACTTCACACACAAAACTCATTCACAGGCAAAAAAATGGCTAGCACTCTTCCCGCAAACACATAATTTCACAAGCTATTACTTCTCTACAGCTTGCCTTCCAAATACTCAGAAGCATTTTTAGATAACTTTTCTATTAAATATTTGCAATATTGAGGATAGTGCCTGCCCAAATAATCTGTCAACGTAGATACTGAGTTATTTGTTATGGTTGTTGTTAGTTGTGGTCATCAATAACACAATATAAGATGGGATTCACATCAGTTTTCATTATTGGTTGAGCTGAGGAGCACTAATAACTGTGGTAACTCCATGTTTTCAACAAAGTTTGGTGAGCCTTAATCAATTGTATAGTAAAGGTAGATACTTAACTTTTGAATATTATAAACCTGCTATTAGCGGTCATAAATAAATGCATGTTCGAGCAACATTGAAAACAATCTGCATTATTTAATAGCATTTGTTGTGTTCAGAACCACTATATTTAAGCAGGGCTGTCAATTATTGTAAAATGTCAACTATTGTAAAAAGGTATATGCAGTTAAAACATTGAAACGACATTTAATGTGCTTGTGAAAGCCAACCTTACAATTTCTCCAAGTGCACAGATTGAAACATGGAACAGGCGGTTTTGAAAAGAAAGGCTGCAACAAAAGTTGCAAGAGTGAAACGGAAATTTATTATGCAACAAAAACGTTTATCACAACAGACTACTGAAAATAGAGGTACCATGTTAATTAAACTGAATATGAGTATAAGTTATTTTTGATGTAAGTAACCACCTTATCAATTGTGACAGTTATTATTTTTAATATAACCTATGACTTTCTGACTTTTTCAGCTCAGCTCTCAGATTTGACCAATGCTGCAAATGCTAGATTAACCAGTAAACGTATACTGCAAGCAAAGAAATCGCCAACAAGCAACCATAGTAATGGTAACAGAATTAACAAAGTGAAGGAAACTACAGGTTTAACATATGTACACTGATAGGCGAAATATCTGTGAAATCATTTGATTTTGTACATTGGTGTTATTAGGGAAACACTAATGATAGAAATTTTTTTTTCACATGCTGTTAATTCTCATGGAACAATAGGCTGGCAGGTAAGCAGACAGATTCCATTAGCCGATATCAGTAATACTCTACCACACTCAATTGACCACCCAAACAAACGATACAAAACTTTTGACAACACCAGTTCAGTGCGAGCCAATTTGCTCAACCAATTTGAGGTTGCATCTTCAACTTCTATTGCTGATAACCATAATCGTAACCATATTCGGCGCATTGTGTCTCAGCGCATACATGAGCCAAAAGAGCAAACACTTGATACTGTTCAATTACTTGGTACATGCTTGATATTCCTGTCCAAATAAAATTTTATTTACAAAACATGCTCAAAACTTAAGTATAGGAATATTATTGATTATGCAGAACACAGTCATAATTGGCATGAAGATGATGATGAGGTATCAGAAGAAATGCAGAATTGTGATCAGCAGATTAGCACAGGTTTGTAGCATGTACAAGGAATTTTTCAAAACATCAATTTTGACACAATGAGATATTAAACCTTCGTATAGAATATAAAATGTTTTAGTAGACAGTCAAAATTTAAGTATAGAACTATTGCAGATTATCCAGAACACAATCTTAATCATGATGATGATGATGATGATCTATCAGAAGAAAGTTATAATTGTAATGAGCAGATTAGCACAGGTTTGTAAGTCTATTCACAGTTAAAATAGTTACACAAGAACTGTTTTGGATTAAAGAACTGTTATGGATTATGTTAGACTAATGTTTTTTTGGTTCATAGGATATCTAGATATTGGAGACCCTATTAGTACATGTACATATTGCAAAGCTTCTATGTGGTATCAAGAAAGTAAGACAAAGAATAGAAGCAAGGCTAATGCTAAACAAAGCCTTTGTTGCAACATTGGGAAGGTTCAACTTCCTTTGCTAAAAGATCCACCGTTACTCTTAAAACATCTACTATGTGATCATGATGCACCGCAAAGCAAGAATTACCAAAAAAATATCAGGGCTTATAATATGATGTTTGCTTTTAGCTCTCCTGGTGCCAATATAGATAAAACTCTATTGAAAGGAAAAGGTCCACCTATTTATAGAGTTCATGGACAATCATGTCATTTGATTGGAAGCCTATTACCAATGCCTGGAAAACAACCAAAGTTTGCTCAACTGTATATCTATGACACTGAAAATGAAATCAATAACAGAATTGGTGCAGGAAGGTAAATATAGCTATTTTTTACAATCCATAATTTGTCATTTTGCAAAATTTTATGTGGACTCACAGTATGTTATCATGTTTAGATGGCAAGATACTATTGATTCACAGCTTGTGTCAAAGTTAAAAGATATGTTGGATGAACACAATGTCCTTGCTAAATCTTTTAGGATGGCAAAAGACAGATTTAACATTTCACAAGCAGAAAATCTAAATTTGAATCTGATAGCAGATAGGAAAAAGGATGGAAGAATTTATAACCTGCCTACTGTTTCTGAAGTGGCTGCACTTATAGTTGGTGATGCAACTCAACCTATCAATAGAGACATAATACTTGAAAAACAAAGTGGCCGATTGCAAAGGATCAATGAGCTTCATCCAAGTTATATTGGATTGCAATATCCTTTGCTATTTCCGTATGGTGAATATGGATATCGTAATGATATAAAATATAGAGTTGTGAACAATTCAAATGAAAGAAAGAGAAACAAAGTAACTATCAGACAATTCTTGTGTTTTAGGCTACAGTCCAGAATTGGTGAAGGCCAAACCTTATTGAGGTCCAAAAGGTTATTTTAGCAATTTATTGTTGATGGCTATACAATGATGGAAGCAGAACGCTTATTGTTTATAAGAACTCATCAAAAGCAACTGCGTTGTGATAAATACATCACGTTGAAGACTTCTCATGAAGCCCATAACAATGTCAGTACCATTTGTGGCAAGCGTATTGTGCTACCTTCATCTTTTGTTGGCAGTCGTAGATACATGGATCAGTTATATTTTGATGGAATGGCCATATGCAGCACTGTCGGCTTTCCAGATTTGTTCCTCACTTTCACTTGTAATCCATATTGGCCTGAGATCCAAAGAGTCCTTTCACCTCTTAAGTTAAATGCAGCTGATCGGCCAGATATTGTTACAAGAGTATTTAAAATCAAGCTAGACCAATTAATGTCTGAATTGAAAGATAAACAAATTTTAGGCACTGTTGTAGCATGTAAGTTCTGCACTCCTAAGGAAGACAGTCCTGTCTGTGGTACCATTGTTTTGTAAATCAGTTTAACCATATTAACTTTTATTGCAGATATTTACACAATTGAATTCCAAAAAAGAGGATTGCCACATGCTCATATCTTGCTGTTTTTAGCTCCGGACAACAAGTGTCGATGTCCTGCAGACATTGATAACATCATATCAGCTGAGATACCAGATGCTATTGAACAACCAAAATTGTATGAATGTGTGAAGAATCACATGATGCATGGTCCTTGTGGCCAAGCTAACAGAAAATCTCCGTGCATGAAAGATGGCAAATGCAGTAGATTTTTTCCAAAAAAGTGGCAACCTCAAACTATTGTTGAGCAAGATGGATATCCTGTCTACAGAAGGCGGAATGATGGAAAACAAATTGTCAAAAATCAGATACCTTTAGATAACAAATATGTAGTGCCATACAATCCAACTTTGTTGTTGAAATTTCAAGCTCACCTCAACATAGAATGGTGCAATCAGTCGACATCCATCAAGTATTTATTCAAATACATAAATAAAGGATATGATCGAATAACTGCCGCTGTTGTTCCTGTGCGGAATGAGGAAGGTACAACAGGGCAATGTGTTGATGAAGTTAAACATTATTTGGATGGTAGGTATGTTTCTCCTTGTGAAGCTTGTTGGAGGATATTTTCATTTCAAATTCACAAAAGAATTCCTGCTGTAGAAAGATTGTATTTTCATTTACCTGGTGAAAATGCAATTATCTTTGAAGATGATGATGACATTCAAGATTTGTTGTCCAAACCAACTGTTAAGGACTCAATGTTTACTTCTTGGCTACAAGCTAATTTCATTTTCACTGAAGGAAAACAGCTAACATATGCACAGTTTGTAACAAAATTTACGTATGTTGCTAAGGATAGACAGTGGAAGCCACGAAAAAAAGGCTATACCATTGGAAGGCTTAACTGGGTCCCTCCAAGTTGTGGTGAACTGTTTTATCTTAGGATGTTGTTGACAGTTACTAAAGGACCTACCACTTATGAACAAATTAGAACAGTCAATGGTCAACTTTATCCATCATTTAGAGAAGCTTGCTTTGCTATGGGATTCTTGGAAGATGATAAGGAATATATTGAGGCATTAAAAGAAGCATACCAGTGGGGCTGTGGACACTTTCTAAGAAAGTTATTTGTTACCATGCTGATTTCCAACGGTTTAGAGAGGCCAGAACATGTGTGGTCTCAAACATGGGAGTGTCTAATTGATGGTCTTCTACATGATCAAAGAAAAATGACAAACATTCCAGGTAAAAAATACTTAATTTTACAGGTTTTTATGACATTATAGCATGTGTTCTGAAATGCTTTCGTTTATTATATTGTTTTTGTATTTAGATTTACAATTGTCAAATGAAGACTTGCAAAATTTAGCCTTGGTCCAGATTGAAGAAATGTTACAGTCAAATAAGAAATCACTGAAGGATTTTCCATGCATGCCTTTTCCAAGAGGAGTAGATCATGCAAATGTTGGGAATCGATGTATTTATGCTGAGCTTAATTTTGACAAGAATCAGTTGCAACTGGATTTTGAATCATACTTTGCAAGTTTAACAGGTTAGCCAATTAAATTTAATATACAAAGCTATTGACAATTAAAGTAATCATTGCAAATTACACTGCAATTAACATTTCACCTGATGCTGTCTAATACAGATGAGCAAAGGCAGGTTTTTAATTCAATCATTAATGCTGTAAGTTGACAGGCTGGTGAGATTTTTTTTTTTATATGGGTATGGAGGCACTGGCAAAACTTTTATATGGAAGACATTAGCGGCTGCATTACGTTCCAAAGGACAAATTGTTTTAACTGTTGCTTCAAGTGGTATAGCATCATTGTTATTACCCAATGGCAAAACTGCACATTCAAAGTTTGCTATTCCTGTGCCTACTTTGGAAAACTCCACTTGTAATGTCCACCAAGACAGTGAACTTGCTGAACTATTAAAGGCAACACAATTGATAATTTGGGATGAGGCTCCTATGGCACACAAGTTTTGCTTTGAAGCATTGGATAAAACAATGAAAGACATCATGTCTATATCTGATACCAGTAATCTACCATTTGGAGGAAAGGTTGTTGTTTTTGGAGGTGATTTTCGGCAAATCTTACCTGTTATACCTAGAGGCAGCAGATCAGACATTGTGCATGCTGCTATTAATGCCTCCTATCTGTGGGATGATTGCAAAGTGTTAAAACTGACAAAGAATATGCGATTATATCAGAACTCAGAAATTGAAAATCCTGAAGATATAAAAAGCTTTTCTCAATGGCTTATAGATGTGGGTGATGGAAAATTAGGCAAAGGTGATGATGGATTTTCTGAAATAGAAATACCGTCTAATTTTCTCATTACAGACTTCAATGACCCTATTGAATCCATTGTCAACCATACCTACCCACAGCTCAGGCAGAATTATAACAATGAACATTATCTGAGCAGCAGGGCTATATTAGCAACAACCATTGAAGTTGTTGATCAATTAAATGAGCATGTTTTGAACATTATTCCAGGTGATGAAATAGAATATTTAAGCTCTGATTCCATTGACACAACAGATGCTGCTGATAGTGAGGCTTACCATACCATTACACCAGAGTTTCTATATTCGTTGAAAACTTCTGGATTACCTAATCATAGAATCATACTAAAAATAGGCACACCTATCATGTTGATTAGAAATCTTGATCAAGCGGAAGGATTGTGCAATGGTACAAGACTTATTGTGTCTAGAATGGCTACTCATGTTATTGAAGCTCGAATAATTTCTGGTAAAAACGTTGGCAGTTTGGTCTATGTTCCACGAATGTCATTATCACTATCCCAGTCTCCATGGCCATTCAAGATGATAAGAAGACAATTTCCAATTATAGTGTCATTTGCTATGACCATCAATAAATCTCAAGGCCAATCTTTTGAACGTGTTGGATTGTACCTTCCTAATCCAGTTTTCAGCCATGGCCAACTTTATGTTGCATTCTCAAGAGTCAAAAGCAAAAGCGGATTGAAAATACTCATTCATGACAAAGAAGGAAAAGCACAAAATATAACTACCAATGTGGTTTACAAAGAAGTATTTCAAAATCTTTGGTATGTCCTCATGCATATTTCCTTTTGTACATTTGATGTTTCATTTTCAGCTATTACAATTATTTAATTTTTCCTTGGATGCAGAATGTGTCTTCTATTGTATTAGTTATCACCATCCTCACCTGGAAATGCAACTTTATTTTGTACCAATTGTGACATTGTTGGACCTGGAATACAGCAATACACTGCCACTCTGTACAGGACCACCATCATCAGAACATTATATCATCTTAAATTGTATGACACAAATGTACACAAATATTGGTTTCAGCTATGTAAGTTTTAAGATACTGCAGAAAGTGGCTACTGTCATACAGAATTTTTTGTGTAAACTCTTATATAGAATTGACTCATAGTAAGTTTATGCCTATTTTAGAACAACACCATTACACCTAACATCTGAGGTAGTGCAAATCAAGTTGTTTGTAACTCTAAACATTTTCTGTCATGATGGTTGACCAGCTTAAATATCAAAATCATTCAGTACTTTTTCGTCTGAGCAGTTTCATCTATGTCACTATTTGCTAGCATGTTACATAATTGTTGATTCGTTGTAGCCATGATGCTAATAAATTTTTTTTAATCATTGAAAAAAAATATTTTACTTTTTCTCAAATGTGTTTATTTTATTTTTATTCCTTAAGCTATTTTAGATAACACTTTCAATAAGTAAAAATATTTTAACAGTAAAAAAATGTTATTTAAAACACCTTAAAGACAGTTCGTTAACTGCAAGATATTAACAAACGAATGCCTGCAGCTATTTGGTGTCTTTTCTTATTACACCATTCATACTGAAGTATTTTTACCACCTGTATTTCCAAATCACTATGTTCCATCAGAAAGTTGATTAAACGTGATAAATTAACCAACACATACCTAGAGCTTGTATCATCACACCAAATACGATGTTTGGATATCACAATCTTAATATAAATGCCAAGCTACTAAGTTTTATTTAACAGAATAAAATTCTTTTACAAATTAATGTGTAATCAGTTTACAATTTTTGGAAAACAAATAACATTATTAGTAACGTAGGTTGGTTTTTTTTATTATTGATTCTTCTCCTTCTACTAATTAATACTCACTTTATATCACAATATCTAATCAAACACGAATGCAATGAGTGAACTGGATATCCACAGTGGAGGCATGTACAGGCTTGGCTGCGGCTCAACTCTGTGGCACAAAGACAGCATTTGACATTTATATATTTTTGTACTTTGGAACATTTAAGTAATTAAAATCCAACTTCAGATACATTTTCCACGTGCAAACTGTTTGTTGGACTCTTTTGTGGGAAAGAAAAATAAAAGCCACATTTGTACCATTAATGGTTCAGCCGTTTATGAAAAATCAACAATATCAACTTTATCTCTTTGACCAAGGCAATAATAATAACTCTAAAACTATTCGTTCACCACCAAACGTCAGAACGTTTCAACTCACTTCAAAACAGTTTACGAAAACCAAAAGACACTAAGCAGCACTTAGTGAAAAACAATACATACTCCATCAAAGGCGCACAACCAGAACAAAGAACACGGCTCTGCAACTCATCCACGGAGAATCACGAGCAAACAAACGACGTGAAATTCAGGCACAAACAACTGTTCGAGGTTAGTAATTTCAAACAACTCCACTCTGCTTGCATTAAACGAAACCGTTAAAGTACCGTCTTTGTCACGTAGTCAATATACTCTGTATTGTGTTGTATTGTATCGTATTATTGCTTGTCACACTAAAAATGTTTCTGATCACCATTTAAAAAACTGAATCGTATACTTCACACACGAACTAATGTTCTGGTCCAATAACTAACAAGTGTTCATCATTGTAACAACATCGATTCTTTCCTGAGTGTTACACGTTAAAATTTACTCTGTATCAGTTCTTTGTATCATCGCATTCTGACTAATCAGTACATTACTCTTTTGAAATAATATGTATTAGCCTACATGTTCAAGTGGTTTTTGTTAGACCCAATGGAACAAAATCATTATTTACTTATTCTGTTTCGATGGCTTGTCTTAATCTACCATTTGAAATTTGGTAAACATCGTTATTCTGCACTTTAATATTTGTTTCTTCTTTGTTACAGTCTTGACTCCTTGAAATATTTATTCTGTAATCATTTCAAAAACTCAATTTATAAGTGGACACACCAACCAATTTTCTGGTCCAAAAACTAAGAAGTATTCTTCATTGTTCAATCCTTTAAATTTAGACTGTTTGAATCCTTTGTATCATAACATTATGAGTTATCAGTACATTACTCTGTTTCAATGATGTGTATTAGCCTACCTGTTCAAATGGTTTATATTTGACCCAATGGAAATAAACTATTATTTTCTTATTCTGTTTTAATGCTTTATGTAAATCTACGAATTCAAATTTGCTAAACACAGTTTTTGTGCA
>PYAF01003289.1:481273-494715 GCA_007407185.1 Glycine tomentella
TTAATTAATAAGGAATTAAATTTCTCAAATGAACGTTATTTATTATACAATTTTGATTATTCTACATTAATTTTTTATATATTTTTCATGTTATCTGTTATTTTTACAATAGCTAACATAGTTTCTATTATGTAAACATAAAACATACATGCTAATATGTTGTTATATTATATCTAATTTTTTATTTATAATTTTCATACGAGTGTTGCATCACTATTATTATTAGATAAAAAACATAACTCCCAGGAACTTGAAATACTATTAAATGTTTTATAAAATAACATCCACAATTTCATTTTAATTATTTATAATATATTTCTAGATATTTTAAAAAACATTATTTTACGTTCACACATTTTTAAAATATAGTATAATTATGTAATACAAACCACGATGTTTAACGCTATTGAAGGGTCTTGTGTTTTCTATGTGGTTTTCTTGAATGACTATGCTTCTTCCTCTACTTGGTGCTTGCAAGAACTAGCACGGATCTGCTACTGCATTGAAACTTGGCAGAGACGTTTTCTGCCTATTTTTCATGATGTTGATCCATCAGAGGTGCGAAAACAGATTGGATGTTTTGGGAAAGCCTTTGTGAAATGCGAAGAAAGATTCAGAGGAGATAAAGAGAGGATGGAGGATGTGCAGAGATGGAGAGAAGCTCTCACACATGTGGCTAATCGATCTGGTTGAGTTGTTGGAAATAAGTTAGTAATCCTCTCTTTCTGTTTTCTCTATTGTTATGTGATTGTCGGTACCAAAATTTTGTATCAAGAGCTAAGGTTTTGTGATTGGGGTTTCGTTGTTTTAAGAAACTTGCAAAGTTAATCTGTGAAGGATGTCGACCGGCCAATCACGAATCGAGGTTGAAAAATTTGGAGGAAAGGATTTCGAATTATGGAAATTGAAGATGGAGGCTCTGCTTGTTGACAGAGACTTGTGGTACGTGATCAAAGATGCAAAGCTATCTAAGTTTGAAAAATCAAATGAGATGCAGACTTGGACCAAAAACGATCGAAAGGCAAGAAGCCTGATTTGGTTGTGCCTTGCTGACAAATTTCTGGTGAACCTGACCTCCGACAAGACCGCGAAGGATCTCTGGACGAAGCTGGACAATCTCTATTAGAGCAAGTCACTCATGAATAAACTGTTACTGCAAAGGTGACTGTTAATTTAGGGATGTCTAAAGATTATTCTTTTTCTGTACATTTAAATGAATTTAACACTATCTGCGCATAAAATTCAACTTTGTAGTCCCATGATATGCGCCCAGCATATGGTCCTTTCCAAGCTTCCAAGAGTCAAATTCATCAACAAATAGCTTAGAATTGCGTATAATTATGATAAATGTGGATGAATGCATTATTGTCATGTGTGGTGCTAATTTGAACATATTTCTAGCAGGAAGAAGGAGAATTCAAGCCTTTTTGGAAGCAGAGGTAGCCACGCCGTCAGCGTGGAACACCACGCCATCCAGCGTGGGAAGCTGCTCCCTTCAGCAATTCTTCCTGGAAGGCCACACCCCCAGCGTGGAATCCCACGCCATCAGCGTGGGAAGATGCCTGCAGTTGAGGATTTCTCTGGACACCCACGCTCCCAGCATGTAAGGCCACGCCCCCAGCGTGGATGGCCACGCTCCCAGCGTGGGATGTGAGGTTTAAAGGCCATTTTCTCTGGAGAGCCACGCTCCCAGCGTGGGAGTCTACAGTTCGTGTAAATCTGAAAGCTGAAAAAGGGCAGTTTTGGATTTTCCTTCACAACTTATAAAAGCTTCAACTTCAGCTTTGAAGGCACGTTTTTAACACTGAAGGCAACAAACACTTGAAGTTTTAGAGCTTGGGAAGCCTTGGCTAGGGCTTGGGAGTTGAAGGTCCAAGTGGAGTCCATTCTCCATCTTCTTTTTCCTTGTGCTTCAGCTGGGCACATTTCATTTTGTAAGCTCTGAGCCAACCATGACTAGGGTTGGCTAGTTTCATTTTGTAGCTAGGGCCAAGCACTTGATGTAAATCCCATTTGGGTTGTATTGAATGCTATTATTCATTTATCTAAAGCTATTTTACTGCACTTTGCTTGAATGTTCATATCTTTTTCTTAGACTTGATCAATTTATTAAAGCTTTTTAGAGCTAGGGTTCGCAATAGGAATGTTGGGGCTTTAGTCTTGGAACTAAGTGTAGTAGCTTGCTTTACATTACCTAGGAATGGGGATGTATGTGGGTAGCTTAATCATTATGTGGCTTAATGCTTAACCCTAGGAAGGTGACTAAGGGATTAGAACTTTCAAGTGGGTTAAAGGGTTGTTTCACTGAGGAATCGGTAAACAACTGAACTTAGATGCATGTAATTGCTAAATAGCTTAACTAATTGAATATAAGTACGCAATACGAATCATTTGGGAGGTTACATTGAGTGTGGGTGCCCTGGCTACGCTTCGTTTTATACTGTGACAACTTAATCCTCGTTCATAACTTAGTTTTATGTTTCAACACTTGTCTTACTTTAATTGTTCAAACAAACAACCAATACTTTTACCAATATTTGTTAATCCAATTTTGAGATTTGAGTTATAATACAATCGGTGCACTAATCCTCGTGGGACGATATCTTTACTTAACACTTTATTACTTGTACGACCGGTATACTTGCCGAGTCCGCAACAAGTTTTTGGCGCCGTTGCCGGGGATTAGTTTCTCCAATTTTATCATAACTTTATATCTTTAAGATTGGAATTCTTTTTTTACTTACCTGCTTCTTGAGTTTATGCGAGGTACAGTTGATCCTGGAAACCTTCAGTTTGATCCCGAATTAGAAAGAACTGCAAGGAGGAATAGGAGACTTGCTAGAGAAAGAAGAGAAGAAGAAGCATCTAGTTCACAGCCTGTGGAGGAACTAGATATGGCGGGAAGAGAGAATGATCCGCCTAGGCCAGAGGATGAATTAATGGAGGACATTCTAGCTCCATTATTCACCAGGCCTACTTCTAGCATCGTCAGACCGCCCATTCAAGCAAATAACTTCGACATCCGCCCATTCAATACTTTTACCAATATTTGTTAATCCAATTTTGAGATTTGAGTTATAATACAATCGGTGCACTAATCCTCGTGGGATGATATCTTTACTTAACACTTTATTACTTGTACGACCGGTATACTTGCCGAGTTCGCAACATCCCATAATCTATGTTGTTATTGTGAAACAGACGCATGTAAAGCACCTATAGATAGGATGATATTGTTTAACAATTACACATTTTCTGTAAGTTTTAGCTTAATTTTTGATATACACAAAAGTAATAGAAGAAAATATGAAGAAATGGTGAATGTTCCCACAATTTCTCACCATAGTTTTATTATTATTATTATTATTATTAAGTTTTTTTAGAAAAACAACATCGGAAATGTCCAACTTTTGTTTTACATGGAAATCATCTTCACTAATGTTCCAAGGGAAGCAGTTATATATCAACGAGTGAAGATTGAGGTTGAAATTAACAATTAAGATAGTGGGTTTTTCTGGTGGAGTTTAACACAAACAATTAATAATTTTTGAAATCAAATTGCGATTGATTTGGTAAGATCCTTTGAATGCTATTATGTGATGCAAAGTATGATGCGTTTTTGAGCTTCCGTGGTTCAGAGACATGCCATCATATAACCGGTTCTCTCTACCAAGCTCTACTAAGAGAAGGCGTTCATGTCTTCATAGATGAAGTTATGAGGAAAGGCGAACTAATACAAAGCATGCTGTTTAACACTATTGAAGGGTCTCGTGTTTTCTATGTGGTTTTCTCGAAGGACTATGCTTCCTCTACTTGGTGCTTGCAAGAACTAGCACGGATCTGCTACTGCGTTGAAACTTTGCCGAGATGTGTTTTGCCTACTTTTTATGATGTTGAGCCATCAGAGGTGCGAAAACAGATTGGATGTTTTGGGAAAGCCTTTGCGAAATGCGAAGAAAGATTCAGAGGAGATAAAGAGAAGATGTAGGAAGTGCAGAGATGGAGAGAAGCTCTCACACGTGTGGCTAATCGATCTGGTTGGGTTATTGGAATGAGTTAGTAATCCTCTCTCATTTCATGATGAATTTTCATTTATTATCTATATATATCTGCTCTTAGTCATATTTTTTTTTTTCAAAAACAATTTCAGGTCATACTGTGTACACATTCCAGATATGGTTCGAAAGGTAACAAATATAATATATTAAATTTGGTCCCACATTTTCAAGTGTTCCAAATGATATAATCTAGTTAGGATGGAATTTCGAGTTAAAGAATAAGCTAAAGGTTTTACATTTTGGGTTTGTTAATGATATTCAAGTTGTCGGAATTTCTGAAATAGGAAAGATAACTATGTGTCTTTCTTCATACGAAGGAATATTGCGTCAATGATTTTTGATGTTTTATTGATGGTGTAAGTTAGTTTTGTCAAAAATGCGAAGTCTATTGGGAAGCTGCAACGACAAAAAAAAAAAAAAAGAAGCCTAAACTGAAAACAGGGGATGTTATGTATGGTTATGTTAGCTTGGGAGAAAGCAAAGTTGGAAAATATGGTGTGAGTGCAACCATATCAACTTCATATATATAGAAAATGTGTTCCCCTTGCTTGGTTGCTCGCAAGAGATTTCTATATAATTAACTAACCTAATATTTCTTCACTGACCACTTGGTTTGTATCCAGAAACACTTGTCCCTGCTTCCTTCAACTTCTGGAATTGCATTGACTTCTAGCACCATCATCCATGCAATAAGGACATATGATGTGTTTGTGAGCTTCCGTGGTTTAGACACACGCAACAATTTCGCTGCTCGTCTTCTTCAAGCTCTCCATGTCAATGGCATTGTTGCCTTCATTGATAATGTACATATCTTGAAAGGTGAATTCATTGAATCCGAGCTGTATAAGGCCATTGACAGGTCTCGCAATTTCATTGGGGTCTTCTCAAAGAACTATGCTTCCTCAACTTGGTGCTTGCGCGAACTAGCACGGATATGCAAGAACATTGAAACATCAACAAGATGAATTCTGCCTATTTTTTATGTTGTTGATCCATTAGAGGTGCAAAAGCAGAGTGGATGTTATGAGAAAGCCTTTCTGGGTTACGAATAAAGATTCAGAGGAGCTAAAGAGAGGGAGCAAGTGTGGAGATGGAGAAAAGCTTTGAAACAAGTGTCACATCTCCCTTATTTGCATATTCAAAATGAGTAAGTAATCCTTTCTCATTTCACAAGAGAAATTCATTTCTTACTTATAAATGCACCAAGTTATATACACGTGCATATATTTCGTCGCTTCTCAGGTATGCAGTTTTCTTGAATTTACTATCTCTTTCTAAACTAGACTTGAGAGATATTGAAGAGGTAACATGTTATACATGTTTAATGCAAATACTATTTATAACAGAAGAAATAATGTATTATGCAAATAGTATTTTAAAACATTAAATATACTATTATTTTCTTGTCCAACACATGTACATTTTGTTTTGGTTTGCCAGGGTGATGATTTGGAATTCTTCATTCTCTTTAATTTTTCAGGCTACATCATTTACAACAGGCAGAGATCGAAGAAATTCTTCAAGAGACACTAAAAATATTGAATTCCAAATCTTCTAGTCTTCCCAATGATGATCTAGTTGGGATGAAATCTCTTGTCAAATAAGTTAACTTGCATAAAATCATTGTTTTGGTTGTCATAGGATACGTGTGTTGGATATGATTCTTTTTCTTTTGGATGTAATGTTTACTATAGGATGATACATTTTCTGTTTCCTTTTTATGAAACTTAAACAAAGCCAGTGAATTTTATGTCTAATAAGCTTTTTCTTATTTGAAATAATTTATTAATGTATAATATTATGATCTTTAACTCTTCATGACTGCATGAAGAGAAGTTGAAACAAAACAATTCTTCATTTGAGTCAATCTGATAAAGTCATCTTTATTTCCTACTTTCAAGTGATCTGTTTCAGGTTTTTATCTGAACTGACTATGCCCTGTTCTTTGACTATTACATTTGAGGGCTTGACTTGTATTTTCATGGAGACTGTTACTGGACAAATTGCCTTCATGTGAATAACTTCATAAAGACATGTTCAGATTCAAAACTTAGAAGCTTCTTGTTATTTTTGTTACTCGAGAAAGGAAACCATGCAACACATATTTCTCATGTGTTCTGAGACTATTCAGATCTGGTATGGGATCTTCAGATGAATGGGAGTAGACATAGTACTCCCTCAGGAGATTAATCAGTTGTATGATCAATTTTCTCTGCTCATTCATGGAAGGAAATGTTGTAGATGGAAGCATTTGTTCTGGCATGCCACATGATGTTGTATGTGGAACACAAGGAAGAGCATTGCTTTTTGGGAGGAAGGACTTTTTGATGGGGTAAACCTATGGGAAGACATTAAGATCACCCACTACTAGAAAATATGAATTTTAGATGGGTCATTTAATATCATGAAAACCGATGTTAACATTAGCGCAATGACATTTTTGTAAATAAAGTGTCGTTAACATCGATTTTAAAATAATCGATGTTGTGAGTTTCTCTTAATATCGGTTATTTTAAAACCGATGTTGTGAGTGTTTTTGATACCCAATCTTATGACAATCTATATCGCCCAAAGCTCTCGATGTCTCGAAGTTTTCCAGATCGGTCTCACGCCTTCACTGTTGCGAACTCCACCTTGGACTCCGCCTTTTTCGAACATAGAAGTGACCCATATGGAAGTATATAGATTTTTACAGGTATGATAAGAGGGATCCTGTGCAAGACTATCAATGCTGGATATTTGTTACATTAGGAATAGCTTTTACAACATATACTTTTGCTTACTAAGGTTTTCTCATGAATGTTTGTTCACAACATTTTTTGTCTCCAATCTTGGTATATCCAGTTAGTAGTTGCATAGGTTAACATTCTTGACCTTTTTGTCGGGCCTGATGTTTAGCCTTTTTGGGAAGAGGTTGACATATGCACGAGATGTAAGCTTTTTTTTGCTCTTAGATGGAGGGGTAGCGTTATCTGGCATTGTGTTATAGGTGGGTGGGTGCTAGGCACTATGTTTATTGTACATTGTTGCTCTGTTTGTGCTTTTTATAATATTCATTTTGCTGGAAAGAATACACATTTTTCTGTATATCTGTTTTGTTGAAAAAAATACACATTTTGAAGAATGCATGGTGACAGTGCTGTAATTAACAACGAAGACAGTTTTCGAATAACCATTTTCAAATTGTGAGTTTAAAGATGGTTATCCGAAATACAATTTTTTCTTTCTATGAAATTAAGAATCATACAAATAGAAGATTAATTCCGACATTTACACTTTTGATAATACCAATTTTACTAATTCCAACTATTTAATCTATAACTATCTTAACTAATATTTTTCATTTTGTTAACTAATAACCCAAGCATGTCAGCACTAAACTAAGTAGAGTTAATGAAAAGGACAAAAAGGAATACTAAAAAATGGTTTAATTACTTTGTGGGTCTCTAAATTTTTAGTTTGGTCCTGAACTTTAATTTCTTTTTGTTTCAATTGGCCTTGCCGTTCAACAATTATTTATTTATTTTACTTAGGTATTAATTACTAGGTCCAACAAGGACGTAATTAAAAATGAATACAAATTTAAACTAATTAGTATTTATATTAAATTTAAATTTAACAGATGGATGGTAATGAAGAGTGAGCCGTCGGAGCATAGTTTTAACTTGAAAGTGGAAGTCAAAGAAGATCCTTAGAAACTGTGAAGAAGCTTCAAAAAGGAAGAGATGTTCCCTTTTTGCTACTTTTTTCCAATTGACTTGACTTGATTTGAGGGTTGAATTATATTTCATTTCGACAAGTCTTTTGAATTATCGGAAACGAGTAAGTAATATTCTCTCTCTCATTTCATGAAGAATTTTCATATTTTTACCTATTTCTGCACTTATTCATATTTTTTAAATTTTCAGGTCATAC
Source organism: Glycine tomentella (assembly GCA_007407185.1). Taxonomy (NCBI): domain Eukaryota; kingdom Viridiplantae; phylum Streptophyta; class Magnoliopsida; order Fabales; family Fabaceae; genus Glycine; species Glycine tomentella. The sequence goes on from PYAF01003289.1 coordinate 489,247, forward strand.
TATGTACACATTCCAGAAATGGTTCGAAAGGTGACAAATATATTATATTAGGTCCCAAATTTTCTAGTCTTCCATTGCAATGGAATTTCGTGTTAAAGAATAGACAAAGGTTTACATTTGGGGTTGCTTAATGATGTTCAAGTTGTCAAAATTTGTGACATGGGTGTGAAATTGGAAAAACAACTATGATCGCACTTTATATGAAAGAATATGTCTTCAATGATATATATATATATATATATATATATATATATATATATATTTTATTGATGCTATAAGCTATTTTCATCAAAAGAAGAGTAATTATATTTGATCACCCACAAATTACAAACGGGAATCAACATTTAAAATTAAATCAATAACTTATTTCTCTCCTCTCCCTATCTCTGCCCAGGTGTAGACATTTAAAGGGGTATCCAAGCATCATTCACCCTTTGACAAAAGCATAAATTTAATGGGAAGTATTATAGGGTACCGGTTTATGATGTGAAGGGAAGAAAATAGAAAAAAAAATGTATTGATCGGATGTTTAAAATAGGGAGTGTTCAAATATCATCTTTCTTGTATAAAAAGTTCAATTACATTTTTAGCCCTCTAATTTAATTTTAGATTCAATTTGATTCTCTTATTATTTTAAGGTTCAATTGGTGGTACATTTTTTTTTAAAATGATTTACTTAGATCTTTTATTTTTAAAAGCTTCAATCATGCCATTTCTTTTTTAAAATGTCTTCAATTTGATCCTATTTAAAAATAATTTTGGACTTATTTTTTAATTTCTTTTGAACAAATTGAAGAAAAATGGTACCAAACTGAATCCATTTTAAATAAAATAAAGAACCTAATTGAACTTTATTTGGATTTACAATAGCCCATACATCATGTTCAACCAACTGAAATTCCTTTTGTACTTAATTGAACCTTAAAATTATAAGAGGACAAAATCAAACCAAAATAATAAATTAGAGTATCATAAAAGTAATTTAACAAAAAAAAAAAGGATGCTTAAACCACAATTACAGAATTCCACATAATTATATTAGCATTGTGGAAGGAGAGTATAAAAGTATGTCGGAATGTTGCCAGAAGGGAAAAAAATGCCTAAGCTGAAAACAGGGGATGTTAGATATGACTGTGTTAGCATGGGAGAAAGGAAAGTTGGAAAATAAGGTGTGACTGTGATCATATTAGCTTCATATACGTAGAAAATGTGTTTACATTTCTCCAAGAGATTTTGATATAATCAACCAACCTAATATTTCTTCACTGCCCACACTTGGTTTGTATACAGAAACACTTATCACTGCTTCCTTCAACTTCTGGAATTGCATTGGCTTCTAGCTCCATCATCCATGCAGTAAGGACATATGATGTGTTTGTGAGCTTCCGCGGTTTAGACACACGCAAAAATTTCCCAGCTCTTCTTCTTCTATTTCTCCATAGGAATTACATTTATGCCATCAAAGATAAAGTAATTCTTCAAGAATTTCTCAATCACCTCCTCCCATGTCTTGAAACTATTATCTTTGAACGAGTGCAGCCATCTCTTAGCTTCACGGGCCAAAGAAAACGAGAACAAGTTGAGGCGGATGGTATTTTCTGGGACTCTAGCAATCTTAATTGTATTACATATTTCAATGTAGGTAGCCAAGTGAGCGTAAGGGTCTTCATTGGGCAACCCATTGAAAAAGATTACCATGTATGAGCTGGATGAGCGAATGCGGGTAAGAAATATTTGTTGCTTGAACATCAGGCTGCATAATACTTGTAAAGTACTGCAGCATTGTGGAACTGGAGTAATCCTCCAGCGTTACCCTCTGTGGTTGGTCGTCTGCCATTGGAGGTTCCTCAAAGATAGGAGGATGGTTGTACACAATTAACTCATCCTCCGATGTAAGAGGATGGTTTGAAGATGATGAAGAGGACGAGTCTTCCCTTGTTTCCTTGCCTCTCTTGCCTCCTTCGTGTTGTGTTGTTCCTTCGACAAATGGCTTCGATTTCTGGATCCAATGGAAGAAGATCATTCGCCTAAGTTTTACCTTGCATGCAAGAATGAAAACAACTCGAGAACAATTTAACAAGGTTAAAGAATTAAAATATAAAATAGAATAAAGATAAAGAATAATTGCTTAAAAATGAGAGTATACAAATACCAAGTACAAGGAGCAAAGTTCCCGGAAATGACATCAAAAACTTGTTAACACTTTGGCAAGATACCAATTTGTCCAAATAGTAATAAAATGGTAAATCCGAGTGTCGAGTCCACAGGGATTTTGACAATACTCAATAATTGTAAACGTCTAATTCTAAGCAATTAATGAATTAAATTGATTTTGCAAAATAAAAAAGCATGAAATGAGATTCAATCGTACTTTAAACTACAAAACAGAGTAAATACTAGAGAAGAAACGCAAACACTTGAAGAGATGATATGATGGTTGACGCAGGATATGAAACATATTGGGGGTTTAACTAACCGAAACTACCATTGATGCAATTTTAAAGATTTTTCATTATTTAACATTATTCTCGTATTATCATCGTCTTCTAATCTACTTTAACCATGATTTCTCATGTGAGAGAGCCTAAATCACCTAATTTTACTCCTAATCCCTCAAGAGTTACGTTTAACGATTTGCATTAAGAATAGAGACGAAAACTTTAGGCTAAACAAAATCATTCTAACCCTAAATATGAATCACTTAGATGTTCTTTTTAGTTCTTAGAAAATAAAATTTTCCATTGCCTAAATCCTAAAACAAAACATAAGCATGGACCATCAAACCACAAACATGACAATAAACTCAGAAAATAACAATAATATGAAGATAACATTAAATAGATAGTGAGAATCATTACATCAAGAGTGTTTGATTGTTGAGCTCCCAATAATAGGTGGTTTAGCCTCTCATTGTCATGAGAGGCTTACAAAACAATGAAAAGCAAAAGACAATGAAGAGGAATGGAAGAAAATGAGAAACAATGATGTGGAAGCAAGCTCCAATGATGTGGGAGAAATGTTTTGCTCCTCTGACCTAGCTACTTCTCGCGTGCTCTGTTTTGTGGGTTTCCCGCCTTTTTTTCTCCTTAAAACGCAGCCCAACTTATGTTTTTCGACGTGGCCTTGCGCTAAGCAGACAATTGTACGCTAAGCGCTCTTGTAGATTCTAACTGTATAAGTGGTCACGTGCTAAGCGAGTTGGTCGCGCTGAGCGCGTTTGGTGCACTGAGCAGGCCTGTCGCACTGAGCACGATGCTTGAGACCCTCAATCCGCCTTCCATGTCTTTGCTGTGAAATTTGTACAAAAAATAACCAACACACTATAAATCAATTAATTTTAGCTTCTACTAGATAAAAGCTCAGGAGAAATTAAATTCCTACAATTTAATTCCAAAAAAAAGCGTTAAAAAAGAAAAAAAAAGATAATTGCGATGTAATTTACATGTAAACTTTATGTATGCATAGCAATCAGCGTTGTGAAACCCGGACTGGACCGGCCGGTCTGACCGGTCAGACCGGGAACCGAAGCTATACCCGAGCCGGGTTGGAGATTGAACCGGCCATGCATCTGGCCCGATTTAGTTCGGTGAAACCCGACCGATTTTATGTGAACCCGGTAACTCGGCCGGTTTTTGGAACCCGGACCGGGGGTTTTGACGGAAGCAAAAAGGTTCCAATCAGTGGAGGTCAAAGCCGTGCCTAATCCGAAAGGGAAGAACCTTGGAGGGAGTGGGGGTGAGCGGAGATTTTTCGACTTGGATGGAGGGGGTTGGGGTTGAAGCGGTTGAGAACGAGAGACAGGTCTGAGACGGAGGGTATGATGTTTGCAAGGAAAAAAGGGGCATAGTTGAGGAGAAGGGGATTTATAAGTAGTTTTAAATGGGAAGAGGATGGAAGATGTTGTAAAGGAAGAAGATGCAGAGAATGAGCAACGGAGAGAGAGAGAGTTCCAAGCGGCGCTGAAGAAGAAGAAGCGCAATAGTTACAGGCTAATATATACTTTGGTATTAGGTTTTGCTTTATTTGGGCCTAATACCACGAAATTGCTTTTTGTACCCCTGTAATTGTTTTCTGCAGCTTCTGGACTTTTGACTATTTTATTTATTAAAAATAGACTTATATTTTAATTTAGATAATTACTATTTACACTCTTTATTATTAATACACTTTACTTGTGTTGTCAATTTTAATACTTCAATTGTTATTTTGAATTTTTGAATATGAAATTATGGATTTTTTTAATCAAATAATGCTAGTTATATACGTATATATAATATAATTTTGAATTTTTTAATATAGACCAAGTCAAACCGGGCCAATTACTGACCAACTGGTTGAACCACTGACCCAGTGACCCACTACCTCAACCGGGTCAATGACCGGGCCGGTTTTCACAACTATGATAGCAATTATCAAAATGAAATTGCCCTATTAAATGCATGCATAGCAATTATACAAAAGGATCTTGGATAACATAATTCTGACATCTATTAAATGAGCTTGGTAGAAAGAAGAGAGTAGATCTGCTAGGGATTTTATTTATATAATTACATTACTTCACTGCCCACTATTTTTTTGTATCCAGAAACCATTGACCTTCCTTTGCACCTTCAGTTCACAGCATTTGCAATGGCTTCTAACACCATCACCCAACGCAATTCTTCTTCATCTCATGCGATCAGGACATATGACATGTTTGTGGGCTTTTGCGGTGAAGACACACGCTAGAACTTCATTGCTTTTCTCTTTGATGCTCAGTAAAAATGGAATTGATGCCTTCAAAGATGATACACATCTTAAGAAAGGAAAATCCATAGCACCTCAGCTGCTACAGGCCATTGAAGGGTCTCACCTTTTCATTGTGGTCCTCTCAAAGAACTATGCTTCATCTACTTGGTGCTTGCGTGAACTTTCACACATCTGCTACTGTATTAAAACATCACGAAGACCAGTTCTGCCTATTTTTTATGATGTTGATCCATCAGAGGTATGGAAACAAAGTGGATATTATGAGATAGCCTTTACTGAACACAAAACAAGAGTCAGAGAAGATAACCAGAAGATGGAGGAAGTGAAGAGATGGAGAGAAGCTCTCACACGAGTGGCAAACCTCACTGGTTGGGATATCCGAAATAAGTAAATAATCGTCCCTCATTTTATGATGAATCTTAATCTTAATCATAATTTCACCATTTCTAACTTTCTAACTCTCTAGGTTTTATTAAATTTACTATCCGTTTGAAAACTACAGTTGAGAGAGGTTGAGGAGCTAACGCGCAAACTGAGTCCAAATTAATACATGCTTAATTACTGCAATAGTATTTAAAATATCAACAAGAATATTGATATTATCTTAATCTTAATCTTAATATCAACAAGTAACCCTCTCTCATTTTATGATGAATCTTAATCTTAATCATAATTTCACCATTTCTAACTTTCTAAGTCACATGGTTTTATTAAATTCAT
>PYAF01003289.1:497851-528760 GCA_007407185.1 Glycine tomentella
GTTGCCTCGGAAGCTCTAGTGTTAATAAGGTGAGAAGAAATTCTCGTGCTCTGTTGTTATTTTCTAGAAATAGAAACTACAAAATGAACTATTATTTGTCCCCGACATTATTTCTTACCTGTCGTTTAATTTTTTAATTTGTCTTTTGTAATATTTCCTCTCTTAATTTGCATGCCTATATGTGTGTGATGAAAATCGCAATATTTTCAAAAATATATATTTTGACATTAGTTAAATTCATAAAGGCTCTCTAATTTTGGTGTCATTTTAATCAAGTAAATCTATTTGTCTATTTTCTATTTACAATCTATAATTTCTGAAATGCAAAGCCATATGCTGTCACACGAGTCTAATAATGTTTGCCACATTGGCAATTTTGGCTCTCATTCTTAATCATTTACTCATCAATTTTGTACTTCCTTTCACTCAGCAATGTTACGCTGCATACAATTCTCTCCTCACCCACTCTTTCCATTATAGTTAAACTCATTTATTAAGATAATTAGTTATAATTAAAATGTATTTGTAATATTCCATTTATAATTAAAATTATTTGAACTGTTTCTTCGTTTTATCGATAGGAATTAAACATGCATGGTAGCAGGTGATCTAGAACACTTACACACCTGCTCAACCCTGAGCTAGACCCCTTATATTTATCATTTGTTATTTAACTTATCTCCTTGTCCTATCTTAGGAAAAAAAATACAGAAAGAATGACACTTTTTTATACTTAAGAAACAATCACTTTTAAAATGATTTGAATTGTTTTTTTTTTTTCTGTAGGAATTAAACAAGGTAACGGGTAATTTGCAATCAGTTTTAAAAATTAAAGTACCATATAATTTTTTCAATTTAAAAACAGAAACGTTATATTTTAAAGAACACAGAATATCATATCATACCAGTTTTCCTGGGCGCACAAAAAGAGTTCCTTGCTGCTCTGCTACCTGAGCCTTGGCAGAGATGTGTCTATTAAATCTTGGAGGGTTCTTGTGCCATGCAAATAAATCCTTAAGGACAATGTGCCTCCACACGTCTCAGACTGTTGCTGCAGCGTTTCTGGTTTTCCATTGCTGCAGGGTTCCTGTTATTGCATGTGTTATTGTTTCTTACTCATATTACGTTGTAGCTTCAAATTTGACAACGAAAATATGGTCTGGTTTCCACTCTTAACAACTTGACACTTAGAGGAAGGATTACCTCATTTTATATGTCGATTACTTTATTAATGTAGTTTTTCTTTATAATTTTAATTGTAGTTTCTCACTTTTATTTTCCATTTTTGTATTATATTTCTATCACCATTTTTGTATTATATTTTTATCACCATCTATAGTAGATGATTATTTTTCAGGGCACACTGATAGAAGGGAAAGAGTTAGCTGTGAAACAGATTTCAAACAAATCTGGATAAGGGTTGGATGAGTTCAAAAATGAAGTGACGTTGATTGCAAAACTTCAGCACCGTAGACTTGTAAAGCTCCTTGGTTGCTGCATTGATGGAGAAGAAAAAATGTTGATTTATGAGTACATTCCCAACCAACACTTGGACTACTTTGCTTTTGGTTGGAGCCTTTATGATTTATTCTAAACATCCATTATTATCTTTCTATTTGTAGTTTAGGAAATTATATGGATACTGCAACAGCTATACTAAATGCGTGTATTTGACCAGATGAAACCAAAAGAAAGTTGCTAGATTGGTGTAAGCGTTTCAACGTTAATAGTGGCATTGCTAGAGGACTTTTGTATCTTCATCAAGACTCTAGGCTGAGGATTATTAAGAGATCTAAAAACTAGCAATATTTCACTAGACTCAAATTTGGATCCCAAAATATCATGCTTTTGCTTGACTCGATCATTTTTGGGAGATCAAGTTGAGACAAACACAAATAGGGTTGCTGGGACATAGTAAGGAAGTTTCTTTTTGGTTATGATTCTTTGATATTGTTCTGTCAAGGTTATATTATTATGTTTTGAAATTAATTTTCAATGGTTACATGCCTCCTGTGTATGTTGCATGCGGGCATTTCTTCATGAAATCAGAGATTTTAAGAGTAAGCAAAAACAGAGGATTTTCATACCCAGAACACTACAACAATGTACTAGGACATGTAACCATACTGGTATGACTATGTTGCTAATTTGTATAAAGAATTATTTCTGACCAAATAATTTAACTTTTGCCATCTAAGGCATGGAAATTATGGAGTGAGGAGAGCAAGCTGAACTGTTGGATGAAGTATTAGGAGAACAATGCATGTTCTCTGAAGTCATACGATGCATAGAAGTAGCATTATTATGTGCGTGCAACAAAGACCAGAAGATAGGTCATACATGTCTTCAGTGTTTTAAAATTTTAATGTTGAATTATGATAAATTATTGCCAAAGCCAAAAGTTCCTGGCTTTTACACTGAAATAGATTTTACATCCGAAGCAAATTCTCTGTTAGCAAATCCCATATTGTTCTCAGTTAATTAGGTTTCCATCACAATTTTAGATGTAAGATAGGAAATGGAGGCAAGAAAATGTGTCACCTTCCAATTCAGGATATATGATAATTTATTTGATCATAAATGTTAAAGGTTCTTGTACGAGCTCCTACTTTGTTTCAAGTATCTGAGCTCCTACTTTGTTTCAAGTATCCAAACACAGTATCAGATAAGCAAAGAGTTCCATGTATATGAAGATAAGAATTGTTCATTGCCATGAGCAATAGAATGTTATTGTGAAACTTCTCCGGTTCTTGACATGATAAAATTTAGATACCTCCTATTTTTAGCATTACTAAAAAAATATCATTTAACATCGATTATTTTTGACATTCCACATTAATTTTGAACCGATGTTGAATCAGACGACGTTGAAAGTGTGGAAGTTAACACTGATTTTCAAAACCGGTATTAACGTAAATTATACAACATCAAATTTTATTAAAAATCGATGTCGCTATCTAATAAATAAAACATAAAAAAATGTAAAAGGTGGAACTTTAACATCGGTTTTCATAATAAACCGATAATGTTTTTTTAATACTTTGTCTGTTTTTTATATTAGTTCTTCAACCTGTAAATGAAATACCAACTATCTAGCCAATTTCAGAATACAATACAATAAAATAATAATTCAATAACAAATAAAATTCAATAGTGTCAATGTACAAAAAAAAATGAATTCCTAACCTAATGTTTATACAATTGTTTAAAAATCCCTTAACCACCTAACCTAATATTTCATCTCTAACTTTAAGATAAAATGAAGTCCATTGAACCTAATAGCCTTCAGTCTCTCGGCTTCTAGTGGTCTTTCGTTAGTGAAATATTACATGACATAATAAAACATAACTTAATAAGTATAAAACAAAAATTAGTCAAAAAAATAAAATTAGTTTTAAATTAGACAATTACCATATCCCATTATCTCTGAAGTCTCCTTGGACTATCGTTGACATCTAATGCATGACATAATAACCACACTCAGTGCTTTCTTTTTGTTTATTACACTAAATTCAATTACTTGGTTGAAACATTTAAAAATACTAAAAGTAAAAAATCATGAGTTTAGGGACACAAATATAGTTTATTATTTTTTTTCAAATACTTTATTTGATTTTTTATCTTATTTTTCTGCAAAGAATATCTTAGACCAAACACAACCAAATTTACATAAACTTAAAATATTTTTAATAATAATACAATTAAATATAAATGAGACACGTCTTGAACGTCTAAAAATAAAAATAAAAACACTTTAGCTAGCATTAATATCTATTATCTTCGATCACTAGAAAAAACCGGGCAATGGAAAAAAATAAAAATGGGTGTTCATAGTAGCTTTACAACAAAGAGGAAAACTTAACCCAATTTGACAGGCCTGCCAGCGAATTGGAAATTGACATTAGCTTCTTAGAAAAGAAAAGGATGCGTGGAAAATAAAGTGCGACTATTTAGCTTATAAATTGAATTTAGTTTAAAATATGTATGTCATCTTTAATAAATATTTAAATTTTGTTTTTGTTTTTGAATAAAAAACTTTATTTTTGTTCCATGATAAAATAAAAACAAATATTTTGATCCTTGACAAAAAAAAATAATCTTTAATAAATTAACGAATATTGTATTTTTTTCCAAATAAAAAATTTCATTTATTATTAGTTTCTCTAAAAAAGATTAATAACAAATGAAAAAATATCATTAAAAACAAACATAAATTTTATTAATTTTTTATTAAAGACAAAAAAAAGTGTTAATGATAATAATAAAATTATTCTTTTATTAGAAATTCAATGTATGAGATTTTTTTAATTTAAAAAAAACAAACATTTAAGTATTTATTAAAAATGAAAACATATTTTAGCTTTGAATTTATAAGTTCACCACCGCACTAACTCCATGCACACAAGACCTGTTCGTTTTAGTATTTCTAAAATATTGCTCTTAGTCATATTTTTTTTTTTTTCAATAAACAGGACATACTGTGTACACATTCCAAATATGGTTCGAAAGGTAACAAATATAATATACTAAATTTGGTCCCACATTTTCAAGTCTTCCAAATGATATAATCTAGTTAGGATGTAATTTCGAGTTAAAGAATAAGAAAAAGTTTTACATTTTGGGTTGGTTAATGATGTTCAAGTTGTCGGAATTTGTGAAATAGGAAAGATAGCTATTGGTCTTGCTTTATACGAAAGAATATCGCGTCAATGATATTTTTGCTGTTTTATTGATGGTGTAAGCTAGTTTTGTCAAAAATGCGAAGTATATTGGAAAGATGGAACGAGAAAAAAAATGCCTAAACTGAAAACAGGGGAGTTATATATGGTTATGTTAGCTTGGGAGAAAGCAAAGTTGGAAAATATGGTGTGAGTGAAATCATATCAACTTCATTTATATAGAAAATGTGTTCCCCTTGGTCGGTTTCTCGCAAGAGATTTCCATATAATTAACTAACCTAATATTTCTTCACTGACCACTTGGTTTGTATCCAGAAACACTTATCCCTGCTTCCTTCAACTTCTGGAATTGCATTGGCTTCTAGCACCATCATCCATGCAATAAGGACATATGATGTGTTTGTGAGCTTCCGTGGTTTAGACATACGCAACAACTTCGCTGCTCTTCTTCTTCAAGCTCTCCATAGGAATGGCATTGATGCCTTCATCGACAATGTACATATCATGAAAGGTGAATTCATTGAATCCGAGCTGTATAAGGCCATTGATGGGTCTCGTAATTTCATTGTGGTCTTCTCAAAGAACTATGCTTCCTGATATGCGCCCAGCCTATGGTCCTTTCCAAGCTTCTAAGAGCCAAAAATCATCAACAAACAGCTTAGATTTGCTTATAATTGTGATAAATGTTGATTAAGCATACCCTGCTTTGATTCATATAATTTGGACAATTTTGATAGCAGGAAAAGCAATTCTCACACCAAGTCAAGTGGAACAAAGTTGCCACGCCACTAGCGTGAGATTCGCGCTACCAGCGTGGCTAGAGGCTTACAAGTCAATGTCCACTGGAAACCCGCGCCACCAGCGCCAGAAGCCTGCAATAGGAGGATTTTCTCTGCCATCTCACGCCTCCAGCGTGAGACCCGCGCCACTAGCGCCAACGCCTCTGCCAACCCGCGCTGCCAGCGTGGTGTTGGCGCCGCCAGCGCCGTTGAAGCAAGAATTGGCCCATTCCTCTCTGCCATTTCGCGCTACCAGCGCGGTAGTCCGCGCTACCAGCGCGAGACTCTGTAACCTATGTAATATTAAATGCTGCTGAGGGCAATCCTGGGCTTTCACATGTCCCTTATAAATAGCTCAGCTTTAGCATTGAATGGATGTTTTTTGGGGCACTAAGAAGCACACATTGAAGGTTCTTGGAAGTTTAGGAAGCTTTGCTAGGGCTTAGGAGGTTGAAGACCAAAGTGGGGATTCCTTCTTCCTCTTCTTCTTCTATGCTCCAGCTAGGCATGTTCATCATTGTATCTCAACCACCCATTATGAGGTCTGGCTGAGCATTTAATGTAGTTAGGGCCAAAGCAATTAATGTAAATCTCCTTGGGATGTATTGAATGCTATTGTTCATTTATTACAAGCTATTTTACTGCACTTTGTACTTCTCTTTTCTTCTTTTGCTTACACTTAGCTAACCTAGGTAAAAGCTTAGAGCTTAAGTTCACAATAGACATATTGGGGCTTTAGTTTCAGACCTAAGTGTGGTAACTTGCTAACACTACCTAGGAATAGGAGTGGGTGCTTGCAACTTAACTTATTTATGCGTTGCTTAATGCTTAGCTTGCTTAAGATCACTAAGAGATTAGGGTTGGATGGTGGGTTAAAGAACTAAGTGGAAGAGACATCAAAGCTTAGTCAATATAGGAAGAACGCATCAGTTGAATAGCTTGGATAATAGAATATAGTAGTCAACACCATTCCATAGAGAGGCACATTGAGTGTGGGTTGCCCTAGCTACATCTATTCACATATCATTATCCTTCCATTTACTTGTTGACATTGTTTTATGTTTACACTTAGCTTTTAATTTAATTGATACACACAACAACACACAAACATTATTCTTATTTATTTTGGTATCCAACTTATCGATCAAAATTATAGTCTATTTGGTCAAACAATCCTCGTTGGGAACGACAAATCCCTTCCTTATCACTCTATTACTTGTACGACCGGTATACTTGCCGAGTCCGCAACACTTCCTCAACTTGGTGTTTGCGCGAATTAGCACGGATCTGCAAGAACATTAAAACATCAACAAGACGAATTCTGCCTATTTTTTATGTTGTTGATCCATTAGAGGTGCAAAAGCAGAGTGGATGTTCTGAGCGTTTCTGGATTACGACGAAAGATTCAGACGAGCTAAAGAGAGGGAGCAAGTATGGAGATGGAGAAAAGCTCTGAAACAAGTGTCACATCTCCCTTGTTTGCATATTCAAAATGAGTAAGTAATCCTCTCTCATTTCACAAGAGAAATTCATTTCTTACATATATATGCACCAAGTTATATACACGTGCGAATATATTTTATCGCTTCTCAGTCATGCAATTTTCTTGAATTTAAAATCTCTTTATAAACAAGACTTGAGAGATTTGAAGAGGTAACATGTTATACATGTTTAATGCAAATACTGATATTACGCAAATAGTATTTTAAAATATAAAATGTACTGTTACTTTCTTGTCCAACATGTTATGTTTATGCCAAGAAAACAACCTAATGCAGAAGAACCGAAAGCTAACCAAAAACAGAGTAACAAGCAGGAGACAACAAACATAGAGAAAAAGAGAGAGAGGGAGAGAGAGCAATACGGATTTACGTGGTTCACTCTAAATGAGCTACATCCACGGGCATCAGCTTCTCAAGGATTAATGGAATATTCAGTGTTTTACAAAGAGGTGCTATAATCCCTTTTATAGCAACAGGAATCAATAAAGACCAGTTAGAGGAATGTACCAAAAAAAATAACAAAGCTAATAACAACCTCTTAACATATCTGAAAAATACACCACTAATATCATAGCTTTAGATACAAGGCATATATCACACAACACATGTACATTTTGTTTCGGTTTGCCGGGGTGATGATTTGGAATTCTTCATTCTCTTTAATTTTTCAGGCTACATCATTTACAACAGGCAGAGATCGAAGAAATTCTTCAAGAGATAATAAATATATTGAATTCCAAATCTTCAAGTCTTCCCGATGATGATCTAGTTGGGATGAAATCTCTTGTCAAATAAGTTAACTAGTTGGGATGATCTAGTTGGTTTTCATAGGATACTTGTGTTGGATATGATTCTTTGTCTTTTGGATGTAATGTTTACCATAGGATGATACAATTTCTAATCCTTTTTATGAAACTTAAACAAAGTCATTGATTTTTATGTGTAATAAGCTTTTTCTTATTCGAATCAATTTATTAATGTATAATATTATGATCTTTAACTTTTCATGACAGCATGAAGAGAAGTTGAAACAAAATGATTCTTCATTTGAGTCAATCTGATAAAGTCATCTTTGTTTCCTACTTTCAAGTAATCTGTTTCAGACTTTTACCTGAACAGACTATGCCCTGTTATTTGACTCTTACATTTGAGTCAAAACTTAGAAGCTTCTTGTTATTTTTGTTGCTCGAGAAAGGAAACCACGCAACAATTATTTATCACGTGTTCTGAGACTATTCAGATCTGGTATGGGATCTTCAAATGAATGGGAGTAGACATAGTACTCCCTCAGGAGATTAATCAGTTGTATGATCAATTTGATCTGACACTTCACATGGTGGGGTTTGTGTAACACAAGGAAGAGCATTGCTTTTCGGGGGGAAGGACTTTTTGATGTGGCAAAACTATAGGAAGACATTAAGATCAAACACTACTAGAACTAGAAAATATGAATTTTACATCGGTTATTTAATCTCATGAAAATTGATATTAATATAAATGTGATGATATTTTTGTAAATAAAATGTGATTATAAACATCGATTTTAAAATAATGTGAGTTTCTCTTACCATTAATTATTTTAAAATAGAATATTGTGATTGTTTCTAATACCCCATCTTTCTTATATCCAGTCTTATTAAATTCCAAAACATATGTTAATATATATGTCTAAAGTAAATAAATTAGAAAAAGAAGATTAGACATATATGGGGATATGCATGCATGTACCGTGGAACTAGGAACATAGGAAAGGAAATAATCCCCCCAAATAGAAGGATGAAAATTTGCAATGGGTAGAGTGAATTAAGTTTGCATCCTGGGCGAAATTTGGAAGTGATGAGGTTACATTAGACATGATTTGCTGTCTAGCTAGTATGTATAAATGTACGTGATAAAGGGAGAATGCTTTATTTAATTGGTAACTTAGCTTTGAAATGTTGATGGACCCAACCTATATATAGTTAATTTATAGGAAATCAAAGAGAAGATGTGACAATGACTAACCAGGCTAAAATTGATTTTCTAATGTGCCTTGAATGTTGACTGCGATGGTAACAGCTAGCATTGGAAATGTTCAATGTACGTTGAGTTTTATTTTTTTATTTTTTTTAATGTAAGTCCACCGCTATTCATTTACTCTATCTTTTTTATCTTTGTTTATCATATTTAATTATTTATATTCTCTCTCTTCATTTTTTTTCCTCTAACATTGTCTCTATCTTTTTTATCTTTATTTCTCTCATCTCGTCATCACCACTGTACCAAACATTGTTTTAGTGTACACAAAAAGAAGAAACTAAGTGAAAAAAATAAACACCATTTTTTATTTTTCATATATTTTCACTATTTTTTCTATTATCCTTCTATTTCACTCCGACTAAACAAATTGTTAGTTTATGAAAGGATAGAAGAAAGAAAGTAAAATAAAAAAGAACAGAAAGTGAGATTATTGTTTCATTGTTTGATGAGCGAGAAAAGAAAAAGTAAGAGAAAAACTAATAATAAAATAACATAAACAGTCTAAGTAAAAAGAGATACAATAAAGTATATAAAAATTTAAATAAATATTACATCAAAATCTTATTTCTATTTTAAATTTTTATCTATCCATTACATAAAGCAAAAATAAAATATGTGCAAAAAGGAAATGTATATTTTATACTAAATTATAATATATAAAAAGAAAAACTAAGTTGTTAATTAACAGAAAAAGTACAAATAAATAAATAAAATTAAAGATAAAATTTAAATTATTTTATTTATTCTTTTAAATAAAACTAATATTTTTTATAATATAATAGTTTAATTTATTTTTTATTATAGTTATAAAAAGGTATAATAGTAATTTTATCAACTTTAACCCATTATTATTGCTTTGTTTCCAAATTTGAGAGAGAATATTGGTGTTGGACCGACCATAACATTTAGGCATTGATGATCAGAAGGAGTGTTTTACAGGACAAATAAATATAGATACAAAGAAGAAGTGACTCTTAGCATGCTTAGAGTTGAAGAAAAAGGAGTGAATAGAATACAAATGAAAGGCTTCCATAAGGTATATAAATAGGAGATTGTACAATAGGATATGACTTATAAAAATTGATTAATTAGTATTGTATATACTAACAATATACATTTATTTTTCTAGAGTCTATAAATTAAGAATTTCACAAACCATGTTTGACCAAAAACAATTTTGAGGTGAGTATCTCTACCTGTGCTTTGCTTGGAGAGTCAGTCGTCTACTGTATGATTAGGAACTTTATTTTTCCAATCAAACTGAACTAAAGTGAAATCTTAATTTGTTTGTTTTATACCAAAAATGCCTGTACTGTGGTTCAGTTTGTTCATTGGTAATCTTGCACCCCGAAGATGTTAATTAATTTGATGTTTTTTGTTTTAGAAAATAAAGACTACTCTAGTACTTCTTTTACTCTCTTATATGTTGGTAAAAGGTGGGAGGGTAAGTTTTATCTTGCAATCTTTCCGTGCTAGAAAGGGTTATGTGTTGTCTATATAGTGTGAACAACAAAACTGTATGGTCTATTGTATTTGACCGAGTCAATTTTTATTGTTCATCTGGACATCACTATATGGGAGACCCTTTATATTTGATCTAGGTATTTGTACCTCAGCAGATCATTGAGCGGGATATCTTACACGGAATGGTTAAGATACTGAAGAAGGTATTTATTGGTTTTGACCTTCCATAACTGTATTTTGGAAGTGGAAGACTTTCTTACCCATTCTTTCTATATTTCATTGCTGCCTATAAGAAGGCTTAAACGTTATAAAATGAGTATTGATTTTGCTTTATTTTTAAAAAATATGTTTTTCATATCCTACTTACTTCTCCTCGGGTTAAGAGTATATAAATGTATAATATGATGCCTTCGGGAGAAATTTTCTAACTGGATGCGTTATGGGCTCATAATTGCTTCATATTTAATTATTAGCAATTAGCAATTCTGTCCCAATCTTCTAGGAAATCTCGACACCTCATGTCAACTTTATTTTATTTTTATGCTTTGGCGTCTTTTTGATTAGAAGTCGTTCACCATTGACTTGGCTTTCTCGTGCGTCATGTTATTGGGGATTTATTAGAAGTCGTTCACCAGCTAGCTGTTGTTAACTTGTTATGCTATTATATTATGTACAGTGTCTTTTTTCTTTTTTAGCTTTATGTTCTTTGCTAGGGAGGAGTATTTTTGGTTGGAGAACATCGTGTGCTTCCTGTACAACTCTCTTCTTATAAATAAACCTTTTTGCCTATCTAATTTTATTTTATTTTTTGAAATCAGTGTTTTTATTCATGTAAAATGAGTGAATTTTAATTTTAATTCTTGTAAATCATTTTTATTTATTTTCATTACTCCAAAAAATATACTAAATTGAGGTTACTTTTTTTAATTGTTCTTGTTCTCTCTTTATGAATTAAGTATTTGTAATTTTTTATGAAGTTAGAATATGTACAGTGAAATAATCATAATCATAATAATAATAAAATATGGACAATATTTATAAAAAAAAATTCTAATTTTTAAGACGGTCGGAGAATTGTCTTAGAGTTCTCAATTTAAAAAAATGATATTTTTAAGATGATTCTCCAAAAACCGTCTTAAAAATATCAATTTTTAAAAACATTAAAATTAACAATTCTAAGACGATTCTTTAGATAATTGTCTTAGAAAATAGACTTGATGATTTTCGTGGAAAACCATTTTAGAAATGTCTTTTTAAAAAAAATTAAAAATTTGAGAATTCTAATATGGTTATCAAGAAAACCGTCTTAGAAAAATATACATTTTAAGACGATTTTTGCAGAAAATCGTCTTAGAAAGTAAACCTTTTAAGATGATTTTTGCGAAAAATCGTCTTAGAAATTGTATTTTTTCTATGATGATTTTCCAAATAATGACTTAGAAACATTCATTTTTTTTAACAAAATTCCAAGACGGTTCTTGACCAAATCATCTTAGAAATTGTAATCTTCTAAGATGGTTTGAAAGTCGTTGTCGAAAGTATTGACTTTCGATGACATTCGCTTCAAAGACGATTGTACAACCATCATTAAAAGATCTTAAGAACCATCATAAAAAGCTCATTTTTCAATAGTGAGAAGTACACTATTAGCAATCAAGATTTGCAAAAAAGGAAGAAATGCTACATATGGTAGCAGAAGAATTGTGAGAAGGAATAAGAAAGAGCGAAAAAGAAGAGGAAAGTTGAAAAATATTATTATTATTATTATTTTCAGAAAAAGTTGTGCTAACATAAAATTATACTCCCTTCATCTCAAATTATATATCATTTTCAACAATTTGTTTCTCTCTTTTATAAATTTTTTATGATTATTAGATGCATTAATTATAAAATTTACATTACGACAATTGTCTTTTAGGGTGCATATTTTCTGTGTCTTAATTTTCTTCCAAGAGCTTGGGCCAATACTGGATATTTGAGTCAAGCTGACTTGATTTAATAATAATAATTTACAAAAATCTCTAAGTTATCTATTCAGTGGAAGAAACAGGAAAACCAAAAAAATAAAGTGTGTTCATATTAGCTTTTATTAAAAAGGAAAACTGCAGCCAACTAGACCGAACATGACTCTCATGAATGTGAATTTATGGTTGTTAAGCGCAATTATTGGAAAGCTAAGTGGAGAATCTGCAAAGAAAAACGCCAAAATCTCACACTTAGTGGCTTTTATATAATTTATATTATCTTCAGTAGAGAGGAGAGTGTAAAAATTAAATGCGATCATATGAACTTCATATTTTCTCAATAAAAAAATAGATTTGGCTATCTGTTTTTGCAACTGCACCCACCACGCCTAAGGCCCACAAGCCTTGAAGAATGAAAAATCTAAGTCGCAAATATTAGCTTTATTTCTTCATCTTCACTGTCCACGCTTTCTTTGTATCCGTAAACCATTGACCTTGCTTTGCACCTTCACTGCTTTTGCAATGGCTTCTAACAGCATCATCCAATACAGCTCTTCTTCTTCTTCTCATGCCATCAGGACAACATATGACGTGTTTGTCAGCTTCCGCGGTGAAGACACGCGCAACAACTTCACTGCTTTTCTCTTTCATGCTCTCTGTGAAAATGGCATTCATGCCTTCAAAGATGATGCAGATCTCAAGAAAGGCGAATCCATAGCACCCGAGCTGCTACAGGCCATTGAAGGGTCTCGCCTTTTCGTTGTGATCTTCTCAAAGAACTATGCTTTCTCAACTTGGTGTTTGCGTGAACTTGCACACATCTGCAACTGCACTGATCAAGCATCCCGGAGTCGTGTTATTCCAATTTTCTATGATGTTGATCCCTCAGAGGTGCGGAAACAGAGTGGTTATTATGGGATAGCCTTTGCAGAACACGAAAAAAGATTCAGAGAAGATAAAGAGAAGATGGAGGAACTGCAGAGATGGAGAGAAGCTCTGACACAAGTGGCCAATCTCTCTGGCTGGGATATCCGAAATAAGTAAGTACACATTTATATGCAGTCAGTCATGTTATATCCATGTGCATACATTTCATCATTTCTTAGTCAAGTTGTTTTTATCAAACTTACCATCGCTTTCTAAAGTAGAGTTAAGAGAAGTTGAGGAAGTAACATGCAACTTGACTCTAAATTTATACATGTTTAATGCAAACGGTGTTTAAAAACTCTGAAATTATCTTGCCCTGTACATATATACATTGTGTTGTGGTTCTGATAATTTGCCATTCTTCATTTTCTTTAAAATTTCAGGTCACAGCCTGCAATGATTAAAGAAATTGTTCAAAAGATAAAATATACATTGGGTCCCAAATTTCAAAATCTTCCAAATGGTAATCTAGTTGGGATGAAATCTAGTGTTGAAGAATTTGAAAAGTGTTTAAGATTGGAGTCGGTTAATGACGTTCAAGTTGTCGGAATTAGTGGAATGGGGGGAATAGGAAAGACAACTCTTGCCCGTGCTTTATACGAAAAGATTGCTGATCAATATGATTTTCATTGCTTTGTTGATGATGTTGACAAAATTTATCAAGATTTTAGTTCACTAGGTGTACAAAAACAATTACTTTCTCAGTGTCTAAATGATGAAAATCTAGAGATTTGCAATGTTTCTGAGGGAACATATTTGGCATGGACTATGCTATGCAATAAAAGAGGACTTATAATTCTTGATAATGTTGGTCAGGTTAAACAACTACATATGTTTGCAGGGAGTAGAGAGACTCTATTACATGAATGCCTTGGTGAAGGGAGCAGAATCATCATAATTTCTAGGGATGAACACATATTAAGGACATATGGAGTAAACCATATTTACCAAGTCCAACCGTTGAATGTAGACAATGCTGTTCAATTATTTTGTAGAAATGCTTTCAAATGTAACTATATTATGAGTGATTATGAAGTGTTGACAAAGCATGTACTATCACATGCTCAAGGCCATCCCTTGGCAATTGAAGTAATAGGAAAATCTTTGCTTGGTCGAAATGTTTCGCAGTGGAAAAGTACATTGGATAGGCTAAGAGATAATAAAAGTAAGGATATTATGAATGTCCTGCGAATAAGTTATGATGATCTGGAAGAAAAAGATAGGGAAATATTTCTAGATATTGCTTGTTTCTTTTCTGGGGATCATGAACAACATGTGAAGGAAATCCTAGATTTTCGTAGATTTGAACCTGAAATCGGCCTACCAGTTCTTGTTGATAAATCACTTATAACCATTAGTGATGGGTTAATTTGTATGCATGCCTTGCTGAGAGATTTAGGCAGGTGTATTGTTAGAGAAAAATCACCTAAAGAGCCAAGAAAGTGGAGTAGATTGTGGGATTTTGAAGATCTCTACAAAGTTATGTCGGACAATATGGTAAAATAGTTTTTTGAATGTATAAATATTAGGTTGCTCCATTTTTTTCTGGAATTTGTATATACTTCAAAAGATCTAACATTTTCATTCTTGTTTGCAATGTTGTAGGAAGCAGAAAATCTTGAAGCCATAGTTGTTAAATCTTCTTCACGGGGGCTTTATAAAAGAGGGCTTCATAAAGCAACAATTAGAGTTGATCTTCTATCAAAAATGAGAAACCTTAAGTTGCTTTGGCTTCCCTTTCTTGACAATTTTATAGGAAACCTAAATTATCTTTCCAATGAATTAGGATATCTTATTTGGGAAAAATATCCATTTAACTCTCTACCTCAATGTTTTCAGCCGCACAAACTTTTTGAGTTGAATCTTTGTCTGAGTAACATCGAAAAATTATGGGAAGGCACACAGGTAGTGTAAATTTTTATGCTTTTTCTATTTTCATTTTCTTTAAATGAATGTATCAAGAGACAAATTATCTTGTATTATTTGATTTCTGTTTGAATAATTAACAATGGCCCAAGTGTTATTATTAATTTTGCCTCTTTCTATTGGCCCTTAATTGCAGCCTCTACCAAATTTGAGACGTTTGAAACTCGCTTTCTGTAAAAATCTAATTGAGGTGCCAAATATTGGTGAGGCCATAAATCTCGAGAATCTAAATCTCAATGGATGTAAACGACTTAGGCGGTTCCATCCATCTGCTAGTTTTCATGGAAATCTTACCTATTTGAGTTTAAGTTACTGCACAAGTCTTGTCGAGTTACCACATTTTGTACAGGCCCTAAATCTTGAAGTGTTAAATCTCGAAGAATGTGTACAACTAAGGCAGCTACACTCATCCATTGGTTGTCTGAGAAAGCTTACTATTTTAAATTTGAAAGAGTGTAGAAGCCTCCGTGACTTGCCACATTTTGTACAGGACCTAAATCTTGAAAAGTTAAATCTTGAAGGATGTGTACAACTAAGGCAGATACATCCATCGATTGGTCACCTAAAAAAGCTTACTGTTTTAAATATGAAAAATTGCAAAAGTCTAGTAAACTTACCCAACACCATATTGGGACTCAGTTCTCTTGAATGCCTAAATCTTTTCGGCTGTTCAAACCTATATAACATCTATTATTTATCAGAAGAACAAAGGGATGCAAGGCATTTGAAGAAGCTTCGTATGGATGAAGCTCCGAGTTGTTCCCCACCAATATTCTCATTCCTCAAAAAGTGGCTTCCATGGCTTTCAGTGGTCTTCGACAAAAGCCTTGAGGATGCACATAAAGATTCAGTTAGATGTTTGTTGCCTATGCTCTCATGTATGCGTGAACTTGATCTAAGTTTCTGCAATTTACTTAAAATCCCTGATGCTTTTGGAAATTTACATCGCTTAGAAAAGCTATGTTTAAGGGGAAACAACTTTGAAACACTACCCAGCCTCAAGGACCTTTCCAAACTGTCACATTTAAACTTACAACACTGCAAGAGATTGGAATATTTGCCTGAGCTCCCTTCACGAACTGATTTGCAGTTGCCTGAGCTCGTTTTCCGAACTAGTTATTTGGATGTGCTGGATAGTTTCACTAAAAGTCTTGAAATTGATGAAAGAGTATTGGGATTAAATATTTTCAACTGCCCAGAATTAGTTGAGAGAGATTGCTACACCAGCATGTGTTTGTCATGGATGATGCAATTGGTTAAGGTCTGCACTCCTTCCTTTCTTCCTCCTCCCATCTCTTTCTCTCTTTTTCTCTTTCTTTTTGTGGTACTAACATATAGCCATGTCTGGGGTACTAGGCACTCAGTAAACTGCACCGGCAGTGGTGGTTTCCAGGCATTGCAAGTATTAATCTCATGATTGTTTCTAATACCCAATCTTTCTTATACCCAGTCTTATTATATTCCAAAACATATGTTAATATATATGTCTAAAGTAAATAAATTAAAAAAAGAAGATTAGACATATATATATATATATGGGGATATGAATCCATGTAACGTGGAACTAGGAACATAGGAAAGGAAATAATCCCCCCAAATAGAAGGATGAAAATTTGCAATGGGTCGAGTGAATCAAGTTTGCATCCTGGGCCAAATTTGGAAGTGATGAGGTTACATTAGACATGATTTGCTGTCTAGCTAGTATGTATAAATGTACGCGATAAAGCGAGAATGGTTTATTTAATTGGTAACTTAACTTTGAAATTTTGATGGACCCAACCTATATATAGTTAATTTATAGGAAATCAAAGAGAAGATGTGACAATGAATAACCAGGCTAGTCGGCGTGTAAGGCCTAAAATTGATTTTCTAATGTGCCTTGAATGTTGACTGTGTGATGGTAACAGCTAGCATTGGAAATGTTCAATGTACCTAAAATTGATTCCACTCCTATTCATTCAGTCTATCTTTTTTAATATGATTGATGTCTTCGGGGGAGAAATTTTCTAACTGGATGCGTTATGGGCTCATAATTGCTTCATATTTAATTATTAGCAATTCTGTCCAAATCGTCTAGGAAATCTCGACACCTCATGCCAACTTTATTTTATTCTTACGCTGTGGCATCTTTTTCATTGTTTTGTTGATATATATATATATATATATATATATATATATATATATATATATATATATATATATATATATATCCAACATTGACTTGGCTTTCTCGTGTGTCATGTTATTGGGGATTTATTAGAAGTCGTTCACCAGCTAGCTGCTGACCTGTTGTTAACTTGTTATGCTATTATATTATGTGCAGTGTCTTTTTTCTTTTTTAGCTTTATGTTGGATTTGGAGACAACGTATGTTCTTTGCTTGGGAGGAGTATTTTTGGTTGGAGAAAATCGTGTGCTTCCTGTACAACTCTCTTCTTATAAATAAACCTTTTTGCTTATTTTATTTTTTTGAAATCAGTGTTTTTATTCATGTAAAATGAGTGAATTTTGATTTTGATTCTTGTTAATCATTTTTTATTTATTTTCATTACTTCAAAAAATATACTAAATTGAAGTTATTTTTTTGAATTGTTATTTGTTCTCTCTTTATGAATTAAGTATTTGTATTTTTTTATGAAGTTAGAGTATGTACATTGAAATAATAATAATAATAATAACAATAAAATATGGATAATATTTTTTATAAAAAAAAATATTTTAAGATGGTCTCAAAAAAATCATCTTAGGTCTAAGATAGTTTTTCGGAGAATCGTTTTAGAGTTCTAATTTTTTTTTTTTAAAAAAAGACATTTCTAAGATGGTTATCCAAAAAGTCATCTTAGAAATATTTTTTTAAACAAATTAAAAATTTACAATTCTAAGACGATTATTTGAAAAAACTGTAGACTTTCTAAGACGATTTTCGCGGAAAATCGTCTTAGAAATGTCTTTTTAAAAAAAATTAAAAAATTGAGAATTCTAATATGGTTCTTCAGAAAATCGCTTTAGAAAGTAGACATTGTAAGACAATTTTTGCAGAAAACCAGACTTTCTAAGATGATTTTTGGGGAACATCGTCTTAAAAATGTACTTTTTCTAAGATGATTTTTCAGAGAACGTCTTAGAAACATCCATTTTAAAATAAACAATTTCCAAGACAATTCTTGACAAAATCGTCTTAAAAATTGTACTCTTCTAAGATGGTTTGAAAATCGTCGTCGAAAGTATTGACTTTCGACGACGTTTGCTTCAAAGACGATTGTACAACCGTCGTTAAAAGGTCTTAATAATCGTCGTAAAAACTCATTTTTTCAATAGTGAGAAGTACACCATTAGCAATCAAGCTTTGCAAAAAAGGAAGAAATACTACATGGAAAGAAAAGAATCGTGAGAAAGAATAAGAAAGAGCGAAAAAGGAGAGGAAAGTTGAAAAAATATTATTATTATTATTATTATTTTCTCATATAAGTTGTGCTAACATAAAAATATACTCCATTCATCTCAAATTATATATCATTTTCAACAATTTGGTTCTCTCTTTTATAAATTTTTTCTGATTATTAGATGCATTAATTATTTTTTTCTCTCCAAATATTAATTAATAAAAAACAATTAAGTGGATAAAGAGATAAAAAAGAATAATTTTAAAATTATAATACAAATAATTGACATATTTAATGTGACTAATTAAATTAACTATTTTTATCGAAGGACATGAATTAGTTGAAATAAATCTTATAATTAGGGATGAAGGAATAGTAGTAAGCATCACAATCTAAAACAAACACACATGAGTAATTTACATCAAAATGCCTATTAAGAATTAAATGTGACATTAAAATATGGCTAGCTAGCTCATAAAAAAGGTAAATAACCAATTATTTTTTGGTAATCATGTTATTGGTACGAAGTATTCTCTAACTTTGTTGATGATTAATCTTTGTTGAGAGACCTAATTGATCATCTTTAGTGGCATTATTTCCTATCACCATGTTTTTTCATCTACAAGTCTCGAATCCAAAATTTTGTTTAAGGGGACCACGTCTAGTACCACTTAGACCAACTACTTGTGGATAGTTAAATAACCATTTTGGTCACTAAGTGTGTACATTAGTACAATTTAGTCTATAAAAGAACAAAAATTCATACTTAGTCCCTAAATGTGTAAAAAATGTGATAATTATGCCTTGTCATTAATTTCATGGCTTCAAGTTATAATTTTCAAGGATAAATTTGACAATAAGTGTTATATTTTATAATCAATTTGACATTTAGTTGTAAATTCCATGAACCAATTTGTTATTAAATTGTACGTAAACATATTTGTCACAAATTTTACATATATATTTAGAGATTAAATTAAAATTTTCATTCTTCGTTCTTTCATAAACTAAGTTGTCACCACATTATATATTCCAAAACAAAATAGTTATTTCATCTATAATAAAAATCAAAATTGATACAGTCTTCTTTGTCTGCTGTTATGCTACAGGTTATTGAACCGCAAGCTTTACATGGAAATTGCCAACAATTGTTTTACATGGAAACCATCTTCACTATTGTTCCAAGGGACGCAATTATCAACGAGTGACGATTGAGGTTGAAATTAACAATTAGGATCATGGGTTTTTCTGGTGGAGTTTAACACAAACAATTAATAATTCTTGAAATCATATTGTGATTGATTTGGTAAGAACCTTTAAATGTTATTATGTGATGCAAAGCTTTAAGGCATACTTATATGTGAAATCATTTTTTCTTTGGGAATACTAGAGATGTTTTAAGACTTTCTCAAGTCATATGATTGGCTTAGTTTATGAGTTACTTTGGATAAGATATGACCATTTGTATACTTTTGAATGAAGATTTTTGGGTAAAATAAAATTTAGTTGGTCATAGCAATCAAATTTAGTTACCTTGGTTAAGATCAAATTTCTAATGTATCACTACTAGAAAATAGGCTTTTAACATCGATTATTTTTTACTTTTAACATTAGTTTTTAATCGATGTTGAAACTATCAACATTAAAAGTATCAATGTTAACATCAGTTTTCAAAAACTGATGTTAACATACACTACATAACATTGATTTTTTTAAGAAAATCAATGTCGTATAATAAGAAATAAACAAAAAAATGTAAAATATGTAAAAAAAATCAATATTGATTTGTAGAAAAATCGATGTTGTCGTACACATAACAATATCATTTTTCCTAAAATTCGATGTTGTAAGATGCAAAACAACATCGATTTTGCAAAAATCGATGTAAAAATGACACCTTTTACATTAATTTTTTCAAAACTAATGTTGTAAGTTTATAACACCAGTTTTGGAAAAATCAATGTTGTGTAATACTTACAACATTGGTTTTGTCTAAAACCGATGTTGAAATTGCCTTTTCCACATTAGTGTTTTCTATAATCGATATTGTATAGTCACTTTCTACATCGTTTACTACATAACCGATGTAGCATATCATTTTTTTAGAAAATATGGCCTAGTCTCTTTATTTCCATCCTTGTAATATTAAAAACTAGGTTAAAAACTTAAACAAAAATTTTAAGACACTTCTATTAACAATTAATAGAAATACTCAAACAATCATTTATCCAAAAAATTATTGGTCCCTTTTTCTTATATATTCTGCCATGGAAAAAATATAACTTTAAATAAAGAGAACAAGAAAGATATATATGAACAAAAAAAGGTAGGTAACATAGACCAAATATATATAAAAGAAAAAAAAAACATGAAAAAACTCGAGTGCAAATAAATAGCAGAACAAAATTATTCACACTATTTTTCTCACCTTGATCAAAAGATGACTAGAAACTCTATCCTCTTCTTCTCGAGTACGAAGCCCCTAAAATTTAACAGTTCGCAGAATAAATAAATATAATTTTTTACATAAACAAAATGATATATACACACACACACACTATTATCACATGATTAGCATCAAGTTCGTAGGAACTGTTTTCAGATACCTTATTTTGGTCTAAATTTTAGGATCACAACTGTTTCCAGCTTCTTTGTTTATTCCCTAATGACGTGTTTCTTGTCCTCCTTAGCAACTCCATTTTTAGATTCCATTATGCTATAAATAGTCAATAAAATAAAGTTCAATTTAAAGATGATTTGTTGTACAAGGTTTCTGAATCAAGTAACTAAAGACAATAAACATTAATAGAAAATCCAACACAATATAAAAGGCTTCTAGCCCATGTGTAACTGCAGTTTTCCTGAAACATTGGGGTGAATCGCTATGCTTATTAATCAAGTCCAAAGAAATAAAATAATACAAAGGAAACTCATTGAAGAAATTATATATTTATCCAAAGCTTTTGGTTGTTCTAATTCACTGTATCAAGAATTAAACAATATCAAGAACTAAGACAAACATATATCCCATATGAAGACTCAGAGACTCAGCCTGCTGCAAACAAATAAATACAAACAGTTCTCATGTAAAAACTATGAAGAAAACAGTGTTGCATAGTTATCCAATCCCACATGAAGATTCTCGAAACAAAAGTGAAAGCCAACCAAACCTGTCCCTTGCTCTAGTTGAGAAGATAAATCACAAACAACATCTTCCCTTGAGACCAAAAGAAAAAATCATGAAGCTCATAATGGAACAAAGAAAGATAGAATCAAGAGAAATAAATTCGAAGGATTGAAGAACCTAAGTAGATTAACAAGCTTATGAGATTGGAAACAGCAAGGAAGTGGTAAAATCAGCAAGGGATTAGATCAAGAAATATAGCCAACAATAAGATGCTTCCACAGCCAACCACACGTGAGACCCAACCCAAAGTCAGGGAGATGTAAATAAAGCTCTTATACTAGACCAACGAAAAGTAGAAATCAAATCCAAGATTCAGAATCTAGAGTAGAGATCATAAAATCATGTAATAAGACAACCACTGAATTCCAAAACCCACCACATAGACACTTAATACCAATAAAGAACTTCCAAATCTCTCTTTTATTATGTGACATACTAAACTAACTCAATGTACTTTTGCAGCTACGTGGTTGTACTCATGAAAATATATAATATGTATATGCCATTGCAATCCAACAAATGCAAGCTCACTCAAATGATATATTTTACTAAAAAATCCAGATCATGCCTATGCTGTAATTTTGATATTTCTTCATGAGGAAGCCATTCTCTAAAAATGAAAGTACTATCAAGGACAAATGTAAAATATTTCAGTGGAAGACATAGATGAGTCACTCACCATTTCAATCAAAGGGGATCCATACATTGTTATTGAAACACCTAAGCCGATGCTACCTACGAGAAGCTTCCGGTGATGATTATCATGGAATGCAAAAGCTGACATTACAACAATTATAAAGAACACCATCAAAACTGGTATTGCAGTCATGGCTACCTTCACCTGCAACAACAAAAATTTGCATTAAATCAAAACCTGCAAAACAACACACAATAATCATAAAAATAGAACAAAAAAAATATTTAGTTTCAGAACCTGCTTCCCTTCCCTTGCCATCACCACTGCCACCAAGCTCAAGAAGAAGAAGGCCCAGACCTCCTTCCTCACCAAATTCTCCGCCAAGCCCGACCCCGCCTTCGCCGACCAAGATCCTGTCATCCTCCTCCCCGCCCCTGCCTACGCATTGTCGAGAAGCTCGATCGCACCCACCTCGGTGGTGGCTTCCGCAACTACAACGACCACCTCAACAGGAACAACTCCTCCTACGATGACGAGTCTTCCAATTCTCGTTGAGGTTCATTTACGGTTTGTGTTCAAACTAATAATTGAGCCGCCGCGAAGAAATCCTCTGGGGGGTTTGAGAGGAGCGAAAGGGACAAAGAAGGGTTTTTCCATTCATAGTCATTGCTGATGAATTTGACAACTTTGTTTTTAATAAGAGCTTTGTGTCATCTGAAGGCCGAAGATTCGGCTCCAACGTCGATGGGTTCGAGCGATAGAGTAGGGTTGTTGGGTTCAAGCGAGAGAGGAGGGTTGTTGGGTTCGAGAGAGAGTGTTGGTGTTGGTGTTGGTGAGATTCCAAAACACCAATGCAAATTTATATAAAGGAAAACATCGATTTTTAGAAAACCGATGTTAACATTCATAGAAACAGCATCGGTTTTTAAAAAATTGATGTTAACATCGGCACAAAAACGTTGATTTTTGAAAAACCAATGTTAACATCACGATGTTAACATTGGTTTTTCTAAAAGTCGATGTTAACAAAATCAATTTATTTACAAAAATGCTACTACCTTTTTTTGTTAACATCATTTTTTTAATCAAAAAATGATGTTAAAGTAGCGATGTTAAAAGTATTATTTCTAGAACTGTATCATTATTAAATGATCTTAGATTTTGTGGGAATGTTCCAATCATCTATTAATAAAATACAAAATTGCCAGTTTCAATTTACTAGCTTCTGTCATCTAATACATATTTGTCTACCTTGAGGCAGACCGACATATAATGTTATGATCTTTCTAGTGCTTTGTTATTGTAAGGTTGTATAATGTACCAATCACATTTTATTTAATTTATATTACTCTTGACAATATGAACAAAAGTTAAAAAATTATTCCTCAATTAATCAATGAAATAATCATAACATAAAATCTAGGAAAAAGATTTCAGACCATATCTTTGTTTTATGTTTTCAAATTTTATATGCTTCAAAAAATAGAATATGATTTTGATTTTTATCCAAACAGCCGTTGCCCTATCCTCTATCATGGCTGGATTAGTCTCAAGTATTTTGATTCATGAGAAAACAACATGTCAAAAACTGACATTACCCAACATTATTTGTTGCAATGTTTTGGAAACTAGATTGAAGATTGAACAAACAATGGTTTTCAAAAATATTTTGATACATGGCATCACAATAATTTTGTTTTCTTCTTTTTTTCATGTCTTATGTACATAACACAAATTAAATGTTTTAGATAATTGAGTACTTGCAATTTGATATGGATAGAGATAGAGATAGAGATAATTAGTCATATAGATATTGCGTACCTTATAGAAAATATGTTCCTCGTAGATAATTGAGTACTTGCAACTTGATAGGGATAGAGATAATCTGTTGGTCTAACAACCCAGTTACTAAGGGAGATATGTCCATGCTCCTGTGCTAGACTGACATGGAGGATTGATGTTGTGTTGGAATGCCACATAACGTGACACGTGCATATTGTGGACCTCAAATAGTACATTTATGATTAAAACTGTAATTAAACTTTGATCAAATTGGATATGTAGCTTGTTCATGGTCCAACCAATAATACATTGCATATTTTTCCTTCATTATTATATATATGTATATTGTTGTTATCCAAATTAAATAAAATTTAATCTTCATCTTCCCCTGTTTTTTAATTACTGCAAACATAATATTACAATAAACACTTAAAAATATAGGAAAACAAACATCAGTTAGAACAAATATATTAATAAGCATAATATTGACTAATAAGCGTAATCTGTCTATTGCTTTGAAATTTTTATTGTGACAATATTAGGTAATAACAAAATTAAGTTGGGTACCATAATAAACATAATCTGTCAATTAATTTGAAATTTCTAATGTGAAAGTACCGTACTCAAAATATGAAACCCAAACAAAAATGTATAACCATTAAGTTATTCCTTACAAAAAATAGACTCAACTTGAATTTGGTACTTCCTAATGTTGTCACAATGGAAATTTTAGAGCAATAGACAATTATGCTTATTAATCAATATTATGTTTGTTATTATGTTTGTTATAACTTATGCTTTTTCTCCTATTTTTCAAGTGTTTATTATAATGTTATGGTTGCAACAATTAATAAATGGAGGAAGATGAAGATTAAATTTTACTTTGAATAAATAGTCATTTTCGCCTCTAAATGTGTAGAGTACTGACAAATTCATCCCTGAATGTGTCACGTAGGCTCAGTCACTAACAATAACGACATGAAGTTAACAAATAGATAGATTTGTGACATTTTTTCATTTTCAGGAACTAAAATTTGAAATTTCATCTTTTGAGAACAAATTTATTAATACTCTATATACTTATGAACAAAAATGACTTATTTATCCTAATTTTTATAACCCTTCCCGTATTATAATAATAATTTTGTTGGATTATTAACACGGTATATGTATGTGTTTGAAACTTTCATGGTGCTATTTGTTATGAAAAAAATTACATTACGACAATTGTCTTTTAGGGTGCATATTTTCTGTGTCTTAATTTTCTTCCAAGAGCTTGGGCCAATACTGGATATTTGAGTCAAGCTGACTTGATTTAATAATAATAATTTACAAAGTGATTTAATTCTCTAAGGTATCTATTCAGTGGAAGAAACAGGAAAACCAAAAAATAAAGTGTGTTCATATTAGCTTTTATTAAAAAGGAAAACTGCAGCCAACTAGACCGAACATGACTCTCATGAATGTGAATTTATGGTTGTTAAGCGCAATTATTGGAAAGCTAAGTGGAGAATCTTCAAAGAAAAACGCCAAAATCTCACACTTAGTGGCTTTTATATAATTTATATTATCTTCAGTAGAAAGGAGAGTGTAAAAATTAAATGCGATCATATGAACTTTATATTTTCTCAATAAAAAAATAGATTTGGCTATCTGTTTTTGCAACTGCACCCACCACGCCTAAGGCCCACAAGGCTTCAAGAATGAAAATTCTAAGACGCAATTATTAGCTTTATATAACATTTCTTCATCTTCACTGTCCACGCTTTCTTTGTATCCGTAGACCATTGACCTTGCTTTGCATCTTCACTGCTTTTGCAATGGCTTCTAACACCATCATCCAATACAGCTCTTCTTCTCCATCTCATGCCATCAGGATTACATATGACGTGTTTGTCAGCTTCCGTGGTGAAGACACGCGCAACAACTTCACTGCTTTTCTCTTTCATGCTCTCTGTGAAAATGGCATCGATGCCTTCAAAGATGATGCAGATCTCAAGAAAGGCGAATCCATAGCACCCGAGCTGCTACAGGCCATTGAAGGGTCTCGCCTTTTCGTTGTGGTCTTCTCAAAGAACTATGCTTCCTCAACTTGGTGTTTGCGTGAACTTGCACACATCTGCAACTGCACTGATGAAGCATCCCGGAGTCGTGTTCTTCCAATTTTCTATGATGTTGATCCATCAGAGGTGCGGAAACAGAGTGATTATTATGGGAAAGCCTTTGAAAAACACGAAGGAAGATTCAGAGAAGATAAAGAGAAGATGGAGGAACTGCAGAGATGGAGAGAAGCTCTGACACAAGTGGCCAATCTCTCTGGCTGGGATATCCGAAATAAGTAAGTACATATTTATATGCAGTCAGTCATGTTATATCCATGTGTTGAAGTACAAGTGTGAGTTAAAGTCGCACATTGGATAGAAATTAAATAGAAAAATTGAACACCATATAAGTGAGGAGAAGACCCATAAACTTGAGCCGTAAGGTTTTAGGTTAAGGTGTGGTGTCTAATTCACTTATATGGTTACTCAGGTGTAAATCTCCCCGAAATATTTACCCCCCTCGATTTCCCAACACCATGTGCATACATTTCATCATTTCTTAGTCAAGTTGTTTTTATCAAACTTACCATCGCTTTCTAAAGTAGAGTTAAGAGAAGTTGAGGAGGTAACATGCAACTTGACTCTAAATTTATACATGTTTAATGCAAATGGTGTTTAAAAACTCTGAAATTATCTTGCCCTGTACATATATAAATTGTGTTGTGGTTCTGATAATTTGCCATTCTTCATTTTCTTTAAATTTTCAGGTCACAGCCTGCAATGATTAAAGAAATTGTTCAAAAGATAAAATATACATTGGGTCCCAAATTTCAAAATCTTCCAAATGGTAATCTAGTTGGGATAGAATCTAGTGTTGAAGAATTAGAAAAGTGTTTAAGATTGGAGTCGGTTAATGACGTTCAAGTTGTCGGAATTAGTGGAATGGGGGGAATAGGAAAGACAACTCTTGCTCGTGCTTTATACGAAAAGATTGCTGATCAATATGATTTTCATTGCTTTGTTGATGATGTTGACAAAATTTATCGAGATTCTAGTTCACTAGGTGTACAAAAACAATTACTTTCTCAGTGTCTAAATGATGAAAATCTAGAGATTTGCAATGTTTCTGAGGGAACATATTTGGCATGGACTATGCTACGCAATAAAAGAGGACTTATCGTTCTTGATAATGTTGGTCAGGTTAAACAACTACATATGTTTGCAGGGAGTAGAGAGACTCTATTACATGAATGCCTTGGTGAAGGGAGCAAAATCATCATAATTTCTAGGGATGAACACATATTAAGGACACATGGAGTAAACCATATTTACCAAGTCCAACCGTTGAATGTAGACAATGCTGTTCAATTATTTTGTAGAAATGCTTTCAAATGTAACTATATTATGAGTGATTATGAAGGGTTGACAAAGCTTGTGCTATCACATGCTCAAGGCCATCCCTTGGCAATTGAAGTAATAGGAAAATCTTTGCTTGGTCGAAATGTTTCGCAGTGGAAAAGTACATTGGATAGGCTAAGAGATAATAAAAGTAAGGATATTATGAATGTCCTGCGAATAAGTTATGATGATCTGGAAGAAAAAGATAGGGAAATATTTCTAGATATTGCTTGTTTCTTTTCTGGGGATCATGAACAACATGTGAAGGAAATCCTAGATTTTCGTAGATTTGATCCTGAAATTGGCCTACCAGTTCTTGTTGATAAATCACTGATAACCATTAGTGATGGGTCAATTCGTATGCATGCCTTGCTGAGAGATTTAGGCAGGTGTATTGTTCGAGAAAAATCACCTAAAGAGCCAAGAAAGTGGAGTAGATTGTGGGATTTTGAAGATCTCTACAAAGTTATGTCGGACAATATGGTAAAATAGTTTTTTGAATGTATAAATATTAGGTTGCTCCATTTTTTTTCTGGAATTTGTATATACTTCAAAAGATCTAACATTTTCATTCTTGTTTGCAATGTTGTAGGAAGCAGAAAATCTTGAAGCCATAGTTGTTAAATCTTCTTCACGAGGGCTTTATAAAAGAGGGCTTCATAAAGCAACAATTAGAGTTGATCTTCTATCAAAAATGAAAAACCTTAAGATTCTTAGGCTTTCCTATGTTGATGGCAATTTTTCAGGAAACCTAAATTATCTTTCCAATGAATTAGGATATTTTATTTGGAATAATTATCCATTTAACTCTCTACCTCAATGTTTTCAGCCGCACAAACTTTTTGAGTTGAATCTTAGTAAGAGTAACATCGAACAATTATGGGAAGATAGAAAGGTATTGTGAACTTTTATGCTTTTTCTATTTTCATTTTCTTTAAATGAATGTATCAAGAGACAAATTATCTTGTATTATTTGATTTCTGTTTGAATAATTAACAATGGCCCAAGTGTTATTATTAATTTTGCCTCTTTCTATTGGCCCTTAATTGCAGCCTCTACCAAATTTGAGACGTTTGATACTCACTTTCTGTAAAAATCTAATTGAGGTACCAAATATTGGTGAGGCCATAAATCTCGAGAATCTAACTCTCAATGGATGTACACGACTTAGGCGGTTCCATCCATCTGTTAGTTTTCATGGAAATCTTACCTATTTGAGTTTAAGTTACTGCACAAGTCTTGTCGAGTTACCACATTTTGTAAAGGCCCAAAATCTTGAAGTGTTAAATCTCGAAGAATGTGTACAACTAAGGCAGCTACACTCATCCATTGGTCGTCTGAGAAAGCTTACTATTTTAAATTTGAAAAAGTGTAGAAGCCTCAGTGACTTGCCACATTTTGTAGAGGACCTAAATCTTGAAAAGTTAAATCTTGAAGGATGTGTACAACTAAGGCAGATACATCCATCGATTGGTCACCTAAGAAAGCTTACTGTTTTAAATATGAAAAATTGCAAAAGTCTAGTAAGCTTACCCAACACCATATTGGGACTCAGTTCTCTCGAATGCCTAAATCTTTTCGGCTGTTCAAACCTATATAATATCTATTATTTATCAGAAGAACAAAGGGATGCAAGGCATTTGAAGAAGCTTCGTATGGATGAAGCTCCCAGTTGTTCCCCACCAATATTCTCATTCCTCAAAAAGTGGCTTCCACGGCTTTCAGTGGTCTTCGACAAAAGCCTTGAGGATGCACATAAAGATTCAGTTAGATGTTTGTTGCCTATGCTCTCATGTATGCGTGAACTTGATCTAAGTTTCTGCAATTTACTTAAAATCCCTGATGCTTTTGGAAATTTACATTGCTTAGAAAAGCTATGTTTAAGGGGAAACAACTTTGAAACACTACCCAGCCTCAAGGACCTTTCCAAACTGTCACATTTAAACTTACAACACTGCAAGAGATTGGAATATTTGCCTGAGCTCCCTTCACGAACTAATTTGCAATTGCCTGAGCTCCTTTACCGATCTAGTTTGCTGGATATTTTTGCTAGAAGTCTTGAACGTGATGAATGTGATTTGGGATTAAATATTTTCAACTGCCCAGAATTAGTTGAGAGAGATTGCTACACCAGCATGTGTTTGTCATGGATGATGCAATTGGTTAAGGTCTGCACTCCTTCCTTTCTTCCTCCTCCATCTCTTTCTCTCTCTTTCTCTTTCTTTTTGTGGTACTAACATATAGCCATGTCTGGGGTACTAGGCACTCAGTAAACTGCACTGGCAGTGGTGGTTTCCAGGCATTTCAAGTATTATTCCAGGAAGTGAAATACCAAGGTGGTTCGACAAACAGCATGTGAGCATGGGCAATGTCATAAACATAGAAAACGGATCTCACTTTATGCAGCAAGACAAAAATTGCATAGGCCTTGCGTATTGTGTAATATTCGTGGTACCCAAAGAAAGAAGAATGCTCCCTCCAGAAAGAGGAATGCGCCCTTCATATCTTGATATTCCGCTTCTTTTCCGTGAAGATCTAGTCACGGATGAATCGGATCACATGTGGCTATTCTATTACTCACAACAATATTGCAGTAGTTACATGTACATACATAGTGGTAAGTGGAAATTGAGAGGTAGATCCATTGATAATCTTGATCAATATTTTCATATTGAGGTGAAAAAATATGGGTATCATTGGGTATATAAACATGATCTAGAATTATCAAACTTAACAAGGATGCACCGCAAAAATTCGTCGCCTCAGAAGCGCAAATTTTTGGCAATTGAAGAAAACAAGTAGCAATTGCAATTCAGCTACACTTCCTTCGTAGTGAAGAATTGGAGACATATTTGAATATGGATGCAAGATTTGCAACAATCAAACCAAAAAAGGATGCACAGTTGAAGTAACAGTGGCAAGATCAAGTTCACCTGGACTTTTAGGATAAACAGTCCAATAATTTATTTACAAGGTACAAATAAACAAAACTTATTATTTTTTTTAAATAGAAATTAAACTATTTATTTATCCAGACATTATTTCTTGCTTTTCGTTTCATTTTTTAATTTCTCTTTTGTAACATTTCTTTATTTCTTTCTCCATCTCTCTTTGCTCGACTATATATGTATGATGAAAATTTAAATATTTTGTAAACTCTATCTGATTTTGTTGTGATTTTAACTAAGTTTCTTATATAGCTATATTATGTTGTTAAATTC